>OY728122.1:1919386286-1919986286 GCA_963277665.1 Viscum album | reverse complement strand
CAATTTTTTTACTCTTTTCTCATACTGTATTTTAATTAATTTTAGAGGTTAAATGTGGGTTTCAAACCACGTATTCATTTAAATATTTTTGTAATTATTACGCTATGACACAAGAAATGAGAACACGTCATCTGTTCAAAAAACCATTCGTCTACCTTACCTGTTGTTTTCCCAAAACCTTTCGACTAAATTGAGACCTTTGTCTACCATTCCAAACCCTAAACACTGAAATATTCAGAATTTCAGACCTTCATATTTTTGAACCTTCAGAAATGAAAAAGACTAAGTGCGTTGAAGAAGGAGAACCATGCGATACGAAGTGACAGAAAGCTACACTAAGAAAGATTCTCTAGGGGAAGGTTATTGATTTTGAATGGCTGGTTCAGACAAACCTGCTTCTCAAACAAGCCCTAGCCTTTCAAAGACTAGAAACCATCTTCAGCGACAATGCAATTTAAGAATTCTTGTACGAGGTAGAGTTGATGTATTTTTATGGTAGCGTGCAATTTATTTTCAGGAAAGAGGAAGATATGATGTATGCTAATATTGAGAATAAGGACTTCTGAATCTCATCAACTTAAGTGTCGAAGATTTTAATCTATTCTCATGAGGGGGTATTTCATTTTGACCTTAAATCTATTGGAGATCAGACCCACACCTCAAAAGACATTATGTCTTTTCTGTTCAACTCAAAAAACATTAGGAATTTTTTTAAATGATCTTGAAGCTGACCATAAGATCCTGGTAAAGTTAATTCAAACAAAAATTGCTCCCAGAGTAGTGGATATAGAAAAGATCCTCTACCCAGACACATACATCATGTTCTTATTTCTGAGTGATATTAAGATAAATTTCCCAAGATACTTATTCAGATATTTGAACTACTGCTATCAACCTGATGCGAGGATGACCATTTATCCATATCGATGGATAATTTAAAGGATCCTATTGGAAAAGGGGATGATTATGTTTGTAGAAGAAAGAGTCAAGTATCATCATAAAAATGTGCTGAATGAAGGCTCCCTAAGAAAACTCGGATTTTTCTGGAGCACTATCAAAGGAAAGATTCAACCTGTAGGAGCTGAGGAAGACTAGAGCTCAGGACCTTAGGGGGAGAGAATAGATGCTGGCAAAGAAGGTATAGCTGAGTCTAGAACTGATGGGGTTTCTCAACCCTCAAGAAGAGGACTCCGGTATGCTACCCAAGAAGAAGAAGAAGAACAACTTGTTCAGAATCTCAGGATAAGGACAGAGCCGTAGGCTGTAGAGAAAGAGTTGGATTCAGGAGAAGCAACATGCCCAGTTCATCTTTATGAATCAGTTATAGAGGAAGAGAAATAAGTGGAATGTCAAGCCATAGATCTTGCAATTGTGCCTGTGATTGGTGATGGATCACATGAAATTGCTCCTGTTGAGAAGGTTTAAGGAACAGAAGATCAAGAAATAATTGTTCACACAGAAGTAGTGAGAGAGAAAACTTTTGAAGATAGAGGTGAGCAAGCAGAACATATTTTTCAAAAGTCAGTGACTAAGAGTCAAAAAAGGATAGTAGATCAGACTACGGGATAGTTAGATCAACTTTTGGGAGTATAGACTGATGTTCTGGAGAACTAGTTTTTTTCAAATGAAAGTTTACCTTGAAAATCAGTGGATAAAGCCACACCATTCATGGTTGTTAATCAACCTGTGAATGTAGATGAAGATACATCTGAATCTCTATCACATCATGTGGAAAATGTAGTGATTAATTATAATAAAATTCAAGAAGATAATGAATCTCTGAAGTAAGAGCAGGAAGCTGAAAGGAAGTGCTCACTAGATCATGAGGAGAACTCAGTCTCCAAGAGAGAATTCGATGCCTTCAAGAGGGAAATGATGGCAGAAATTGGCAAGACCAGGTCTGAGTCTGTGTGTAAGACAGACTTTGTTGATCTCAAATGGTATTTGGGAAGCCAATTTGCCTTAGTGAGAAGTAGTGTCAGTCAACCTACTGCATCTACATCAGCTTCAACAACCTTTCCAGATCTCATTCCCAGATTTCAAGCCATTACAGGAGCACTGGAAAATATAAATATCAGACTTGAAGATCTAAAGTGCAACAATGTTCCCTTTTTAGTTCTTATACAAAACCAAATGCATTTGGTTGACCAGCTAACTCAATCAGAGCCTGGGATTTGATCCTTCTTGAAAACCATTTCAGAGAAGCTAGAGTAGTTCATGACGGAAGAGTCCAATCTTCATGAGTTTTTGAAAGTTAATATTGTGGAAAATCTGCATGTTAAAAATGACTCTAGAATGTTGATCATTCAACTTGGAGATAGTCTGATGCAAAAGCTGAGATTTCAGTTGGCAGAGTTGAATGATATGTTTGAAGTCATACAGAATTCCAGACCAACCAATCCTCAATCCCTTCCATCCATTTACCTTTCTAACAATGACTGTTCATATATCATGATCCTGTAATGTTTTATAAAAAAATTCATTTATTGATCAATGAAAGTTCTCTGTTTATATCTATTTTATATGTGTTTGAATGTTTGTCTACAATTCCGTATCTATTTCTATTTTTTTAATTACAGTTTACTATAACATTCACTTCTAATCTGTTCAAATATTATATGCGTTCTAATTTATTTCTATACTATCTTTTTGATATCACAAAAGGGGGAGAAATTTAGATACTAAATTTACACCTATCTATGTTTAAAAAATTTCTAAATTATGTAGCTATGATTATAGTTTTATTTTATTGGTTTTGTGATCACACTACTGGAAAAAATACCTATACCCATGGTTCAAAACTGTGGGTATATCCCCCAAAACTGTGGGTATAGGCTATACACATTGTTTTGGGAACTGTGGGGCTAAGTGCTGACGGTATAAGGGTCATAACCTATACCCACGGTTTGTCAAACCATGGGTATTTTTTCCACCATGTCAAGGCCTCATCCATGTTGTTAAAGTTTTTTACCCACAGTTTTTAAACCATGGGTAAAAATATATAATGCCTGCAGCCCGCCGGTGTTAAACCAGTGATATCCTACGACCTGACCACTAATTTCATCGCACTTCACCACTAAATATACTCCATTTATATTAATATATATCTATATTTTTAAATATATATTAATCTACGACCGTATTATGAAAAAACGCAAGCAGCGCGTTTCGATCCCGCGTTTGACGCAGCAAGTTCCTAGCACCTAACCAACCCAGCAAACTTAATTACGTAAATACATATCTAAATTTATATTAATATATTAATATTATTAACAGTTTTAGAAAAATTGAAACCGTCAGGATTCGATCCTGCGTCGATGTAGTAGATAAACAGACGCCTCACTAACTCATCTACGGAAACATTGTTAGTTTTTATTTATATAAATCTATATATATTAATCATACCCGTGTTCCCGCCAAAGTTTCATTCATTGTCCCGCGTAATTTTTGTTCCCCCCTTATGGCAGGAAAGCTATACCCACCGTTCTCTAAAACCGTGGGAATAGGTCTTCCAAAAAAAACCAAAAAACCCACGGTTTTGAAGAACCCTGGGTATAAGTCTTTCGAAAAAACTCTATACCCACGGTTTGGCCAAAACCCTGGGTATATGTCTTCAAAAAAAATCACCTATACCCATGGTTTTGAAGAACCATGGGTATTGGTCTTCAAAAATAATCTATACCCATGGTTTTGTCCAAAACCGTGGGTATAGGTCCCCATATTATCCCTATACCCACGGTTTTTTTAAACCGTGGGTATATGGATACCCTATACCCATAGTTTTTTGAAAAAACGTGGGTATAGGCCTATTTTCCAGTAGTGTCATCAAAAAGGGAGAGATTGTTGGGCATATATTGTCTCAATAATACTCTGTATTTTATGATGATTTGGATGTTCACAAATAACCTTGTTTGTTATTCTAATGATTTTATTTTGAGTATATTTCAGGGAATTTTTATTCTTTATAATTCATATTTATTTGCAAGTAATTCCTTAAAGTGTACAGAACACTCTTCAGTGTATTCTGGAAACACTGTTTATCGTTTATCATTTTGATGAAAATACTGTTCATTTTATTCATCAAAAAATGTAACGTATGGAAAAATCCTTACATTTGGATGAAACCCTACATGTGACAAAATGAGAAAAGTATAGTTGAGGAACCTTACATTCATAATGAACCTTACGTTTGTATCACAAAACATATGGATGATGAACCTTACTTTTGTATTGAACCCTACGTTTTGATAGAAACGTATGGATGATCAACCTTGCGTTTGAGATGAAACACGTATGGATCATCAACCTTACATTCATGATCTACTGTACGTTTTTTGTTTTTTCTTCTAATGAAGGAACTATACGTTTGAATTTTCAACACAGAGGATTTGAATTTAAGTCTTAATCAGAGATTCATGCAACGGTCTCTATAGAATATCAGGACGATTTAAAGCCCATTACTGACTATTTCAGCGTGATTTTATGATCGATTCAAAGAACCAATTATAGTGGAGATTTTCATTTCTATTCTTAAGGGGAGTTAAGATGTCTCTGATCTGATCCGTTCTTTTTTTAGGCATCGTTTTCGGATCTGAAAAACCATGCTGAAGTTTCTTCTCGTTATAAATCCCTCTGAGTTTTTGTCTAATGATACATATGACTCTTTGGTTTCTAAAATCAATCAATCATCTGTGAATTTATTTTTCAATTCTACAGCGATCAAGCATCACAGGAACATGAACTTCATGAAAAAGATATCTTTTTATTTGTGTGAAATACGACGCTCTATTTTAATTACTATTCTTAAAGATTCAAAGATATTCTGTGCAATCGGATTTCTTCACACATCTTTCAAGGTTTATTCTTTTCTAAACACAAAGATCTATCTTTTATTATTTGCGTGATACTATAACTATGAGCTGAATTTGTTTTTCTATAAACAAACATCTTTTATCGTGAGTATCAGCTGCTCGTATTCAGTCGTGGTGGAGTATCAACTTCCTGTACTAATTTGTGGATTTTGGTTCTCTATCGTAAATAACCAGAAATATCTGCTTTATAAATCCTTTTTTGTAATGGTGACAACTACTTCTACTTAGTTGTGGAATGGTCTTATTATAAGAGGACCTTACTCGTGAAATTCACCAAGCCCGTAGAGAGGGTGATTTGTGGAGTGGACTAGGGGATATTCATGCCGCAAACCACTATAAATTTCTTTATCTTATTTTCTATTCTATCCACTGAATATTATCTGTTATAGAAACATCTCAAGCTATGTATTCTGTTTTGTTAAGACAAAATTGATGAATAATTTTAAAAGACACAATTCACCTCCCTCTTGTGTTATTGTCATAGTCAATCTGACCTAACAGATCCATGGGTTCTCCATTTCAATAAAATGTGAAAAATACACCATTAATATTAATGATGATTGTTTTCTAGATATGGAAGCTTCAGGAGTGGGGGTGGGAGGTGAATTGAATAAAAAAACTCAAAATAACATTTTCCCACTAAAGAATATAAACTGAATATAAGTTATAAAATATATCCAAATTAGAGTAAAATAATGTAAAATGATGGACATAGTGGATATTAAATCTATCAAAAATTAAAAAAATAATCTTAGATAAAAAACATATTAGAATAAAAAAAGTCCAAATAAAAACAAATACGGAGTTTTGAATAAACATACATCACTCATCCAAATGATACAATTAAAAGGTTATTTTCAAGTTCCAGTTCATAGTAATTCATAAATTTTATCCCAAAAAAGCTAGAGGACCAGTAACTAGATCCTTGGTGTAAAATTTTAGAACCATGAACTTGGTTAAACTATCCTAATCAAAAGATACATGTTCTATATCTAGATCATCCCTGATAAAAAATTTGGTAGAGGGTATATTTATCCTTGAGCTCCTCTTCTTTCAACATTATGAGTAGTAATTTGATCCCTAGATTTTATTGAACAAAATATTTAGATTAAATAGATTCATATATCTAGATTCTTATTAATCTTGAATAATGGAAGTTATAATTTCAACAAAAACATAGATATTTTAAAATAAGAACCTATCACAATGGAATCTATAATTAAATACACTAAAAATTATTACAATTATAAATCTTCAAAGAAATAATATAGTGAAACTTTTGAAATAAATATGATCCAATACCGATATATATTATCTTGTATCTTCCATTCCTCAATGAATGATTTATATTCATAGAATTTATCATAACAAAATCCTCCATAATCTATTGATACAAATATAAAAAAATTGAAACTCTAGTATATTTCATTGAAGTAATTATGTTTAACTTTACAAAGCACTAGAATTTAATGGACCACACATGTTCAAGGAAACATGACAATAAAAATTTAGATATTGTATTAATAGAGTTTAAAATAAACATTATGTTAAATAAAATTAAATGAAGTGTATTGTGATGTTTAAAATTATTGATTCAAATGTGTCATTTTGACCCAAAAAACCCTATTTTTTTAATCACAAGATAAAAAAAAAATATGGGTTTTTAGAAATTTAAAATAAAAAACATCGTGTAACATCCAATGAAACTCCCTCTAAGTTTAACATTCATGAAAAATTACATACTCTTCATTTAAAACTCAAATTACAAAAATATTAATATAAAAAATATTATCCTTAATGAAAAAAGTACCATAAATAAATGTATATAAATTGTTATATATCTATAATCTCCCCATTTAGATATTTTTTAAATAGAGAACCACAAAAGTGAAAAACAAAAGTATTATAGAGAATTAAAAAATAATAATATGCATGGTAGTAAAACTAACCTTATCCACCAGAAATAGTTTAAAATAATAAGAAATAACGTTCAACAAATCTATATAATTCATTATCAGATAATATAATAAGAATTAATGTATGTAAGTTATAAATAAATTCTATTTTTTTCTTTATAATATTTGTTGAAAATTTCTTCAAGCTTCATAATTCTTTAATTGGGTCCAAAAAAATTTTGTTTCCATTTTCTTATATCCTTCCTAAAAGTAATATTCTCATCTTGAAGACAATGGATATTCAAATATTACCCTATGATATAATAATCTATTCACGTTAGGTTTCATAATTGATGATGAATTTTCTCTTTAAATTTGAATAAGTCTGCCTTTAGTTCCACTTGTTGATATTGAATTTAATTTTTTAATTGAGATATTTTAAATTCAAGACATCAGTTTTTCAATTGGATGATCTTATAATTAAAATTTGGTAGGATTGATACAAAATATACTATTATATTTATTTTTCTAGAAATTGATTCCAAATGCTCTTCAAATCACTATATTATCAAATTTTGAATAGAAATTTCCTTTGATACATGTTCTAAATCAATGTTTGGATATTTATCTTCTTCTGATTTCACTTTTAGATGATTATTCTCTTTAAGAGTGTTTTCTAGAGTATTAAAAATTATGGATAATTAAACTTACTCTTATAATTCTTTGATATCATTCCCATTCTAGCCTCTATCTTTTGGAGTCTTCATGTTTTTAGTTCTTAATTTCTAAATTAAGTACTCAGGATCATCTTACAATAAAAGTTTCTATGTTATTTCAACACCATTAGAAGCTAACTTAGTCCTCTATAACTAATATGAAAAAAATTAATATTTTGAGAAACTAGAAGTTAAATATGAAGTATCCATATATGTGGATAAAAAATCCTCTAATTTTATAAAATATTTAAAAGTATCTTTTACCATGGATTCCAATTTTTTGATTTCATTATCACCAATTTCAAAAGGTATTGGAAAACGTGATTCAGAGTAAGATTTTAATACAATTTTTTTTATTTTTTCTTCCATTTTCCTAACTCATTTTCCTATATATGATCTTTTTTAGTATCTATACTTGGTTATTTGGCTCTTGAATATATAAAATAGGTAAAAATATTTTTCAGTTTCATTACTTTCAATGAAAATATTTTTTTTTATTTGTCACATTTTTTTAGAATTATTCTTTTTGATTACATTAATTATTAATTTTATTTATATGAATTAAGGATACCTTATATTTTCCCTTAATATTCTTTTTGACTTCATGAACTTTTCTTTAATAGTCATCACCATAATTTTAAATGAGTGTTTTAACATTCTCATATGCTATTTTAGAAGATTTATTATTCTCTAGACAAGGGGATTCAATAGCCAAAAGATCCTCATCACCTTCCATTATATTTAATTATCCACTAACCTATTCTAATTTATTTTTATTATTTTTAGTTTCTGTAAGGTCTTTTGGTTTTTCATTATTATTTTTTCTTGTTCTCTTCACTGATTAGTCAGTTGGTGGATGTTTATGTTCAATTTATTTATCTATTAAAATATTCTTTATCTAATTATAAACTAGTTTCATCTTGGTGATAGTCTCATTATTTAATGGATTTTATTTCTCTCTTTTTATAGTTTCGAGATTAAATTCTTCTTTTTACAAAATTTTCAGTGAGATGAAATTAAGAGTTATTGAGTAAGGAAGAATTTTCAATTTGATATGGTCTTAGAACACAAAAACAATGTATTTCCAAATGAATTTTACATTTTTGAATTTAGTCATACAACAAAGGAAGTACAATAATTGAATTTCAAAAACATTTGACTATAGTTAGACATGATAAAAATTCATGTAACATATATATAATTTATCTTTGGATTATATAATTTATTAAATAATATTTTCATGAAATGGACACGTAAAATAGAAAAAAATCAGAAAAATAAATTATTATAATGTACTATACTAGAAAAAATATAATACATGTTCTAAAAATAAACCTAAAGTAAAAAAAAGGACTAGAAAATTTTGATTTCTCCACCAAGACACCTCCATGATCACAAGGGAATCACGTCTACTGAAATATTTCACTTCCTTTATAACCTCCATGATCATCTAAAAATTCAAAATCATCTATAAAACCAAATATACATCACTATAAAAGTTCTCAAACAAGGGTTATTATAATAATTTAGTTGGATATTCTTTTTTTGTAGAAACACCATATTGTAAAAAACTTACAACTCAGTACCACCCCCAAATAATCTAGGTCTAACCTCTGTTAAAATAATATCAGTTTTTTAGTTATAAAATATATTAAATATGTATCTAAATTGTCTTATGTGGTCATAAATCCTCTTCAATTACTCTTGATAATTAGAATAATCCATTATCCAGCACTTAATAGGCATTAATACCCCAATAAAAATTTTTATAGATATCGGTAAACTAAAATTAGACCCAAATGACCATACCCTTAGCCATGAAGTACTCATCAACCATGTGAAATATAAACTCCCTCAAGATTGTATTATAATATAGAGGACACATAACACATCATGTGTAACTATATACAAGGGGGTATATAACTCAAAAATGGAATTATATGTTAAAAAATAATAATGAAACAAATCATAATATGTTCTGAGAAACATTTGTGTAGTTTTATGAAGAAAATAAGATATTATATGAGTTTTAGTAGAGATAAGTAAAACCAAACTATAATGGTTAGAATCATTCCATGGAAATGGTTGCAGTGTATTATAAAAAATATATAACTCAATGAATAAAAAAGTGTACACCACTTTATTCCATATCTAGATTGAAGACTATAAAATATTAACTCTCTGTAGAAACATATTTAAATATCATTATATGAATTAGTCAAAATAACCATAATAATTAATAATCAATATTTATATCAATATGTGAGAATTAAATAGAACAACTAATCAAATATAGGGTTACCTCTGAATGAAAAATAATTACAAAAAAGTAACATTGAATTAAATCCAATAAAATTGGAAATATGAAATTAAACATTAATTTTTATATTGTAAGTTAATATCTCTACACATCTATACCAAAAAAATCTTTCGAACTATAGTAATAAACGTATTAATAGATATTATATAATAATAAATAAAATTCTATGACGATCCCTCTTGTTCCTATTAAAATAGATAATACTGTAAAATATTGGAATAAAATAATAAAAAGGGATAACCAACCAAACTTAGATAATTCTATGACACCAGGTATATACCCCATAAATCTAATAAATAATAAACTCCAAAGCACATAATATATATATATATATATAGTAAACTGAAAAAAAATATTATTAAGATCCTTATTGTATAATCACTAATTAATTTTTTATAGATAATACTAACAAAAAAGAATTTTATCACTTATATATTTAAAAAATACATATATACCAATCCATACACTTGTAGATATTGATATCCAGACACAACCTCATCAACCATAATAACCAGTTTTGGAGATAGTAAATGATTATACGTTGATCATTTAATATCCTCTCACTATATATATTTTGGGTGAAGGATGCATAGAAAATGATGAAATGTAGTGTAAATCATTTCTATAATAATAATTATATAATATAGTCAAATTATTATTTAAAAATTTCCCATCATTACCATCTAAATATAATCCATAAAATATAGGTATAAACTATTACACATCATATAATATTAATATTTTCATTTATGTGAGTTTTAATGGATTTTATTTACATCTAAATGCAACAAATACTATGAAAATCCCCATATCAATAAGTCCAAATGGGTCCCAAATGTCAAACCCCAAAAAGTATCAATTTAACCACCACCTAGACCATACCCAACATATGTCACAATTTTAAATATGAAAATATACTCTAAAAAATCTCATATAATGATAAATGACGGTCTATAATTTTATAATTTCTATCAATTTCCATATAACATAAACTCTATAATTATTTAATAAATTTAGATCATTTATAAAAAACCATAAAAAACTGATCACCCATAAATCTAATATTCTATTTCATTTAAATATAACACCCCTGTGATTATATGCCGATAAAGAATTGGGAAGAAGCATTTTGAATGAAACTTGTGAAATTATAGTATAGAACTCCTATTAGGCAGAGGATGAACCCTTGATAATTCATTTATGAGAAAGTTAACCATTACAATATGGCATGAACCATGTGATGCAATATCATGACCTAACCCACCATAGTTCAAACCGTGAGTACCCCAGGCTCACCTCCAATAGGCCAGAGACTAGGGACTAACACTGAGAAGGAATATACCACATATGGATGTCATTAGACAGATGTAAATATATGCACACACACACACATCTCTAATCCCATAGAATGATGAAATATAAAACATGAAAAACTAATGGATGCATATATATATGATCCAAAAAACAGAGTATGATAATAAAGCACTGAAAGAAAAACATAGGGCCAATTAAAAGCCCAACCAAAATCTGTAGGGAGTCTAACCTACTCTAAGGTAGAAGACTACAGACAAATGTAATCACTTAGAAAAAACAATGGTATTTTAAAATCATGATATGCTACACCTTCTCCCTGTCCACCCAAGACCCCATGAAATGGGTCCTCATTTTCATAAGACAAGACATGTGGGGGAATAAACCTTGCACGAGTGAGTGTAACAATACCCAGTAGGACATCATGAAAACACTATACACGAAGCATCAATAATAGTCATCTCAATAAAAGGCTATAACAATCAATGTTTAATAAAAACTCCTAGATATACTTAGAAATGACACTGCAACTCCAGTAAGTCACAACCAAACTTCCAGCCACATGATACTACTCAAAGAAATTTTTGTTCTAGGATAATCAACTAGAAGAGCCATGCTAACACCAGATAAACTCATCCAAGAGGTATAGGTAATTGTTCCCCATCAAAGAAATCTTACTTTTCTTAGAAGACCATGATACTTAGATAGAGGGTCACACCCTTGATCACTGGGGGACACCATGAACCCAATTTGGATCAACCAACTATGAAAAAAATCATATGACAATGATACCATGATCCCTACCAATACGTCCTTCTAGATAGAGGATCAACGTCCTCTTTAATGAGGTTAAACTGATTTCACAAAACCCATATAGGGTATAATATGACAGAGGATCGCACTCCAATTTCAAAAAGGTACTCCAGAAACTCTATCTGAGACACATAATATAGAGGGTATCCCAATCATGTGATGTGGATGTAATTATACATAGTAACCTTATGTAATGGACAAAGGGAACAAACTCAACCGATACTGGTCCAATGCTTAATAAATAAAGGGTTAAACAAATCCTCAAGGGTGGAACATGACATGTACTAGGGGTACATGGTGTGTTCAGCCAACCCCTAGTGTTCCCATGTGGTAACTCCTTACAGGTTTTTTAAAACTCAACATACATGGTGTGTAAGTGATCACACATGGTGTGAAGAGGTGACCTGATACCTTTCCCAAGCCGTTTGGTTGTGGCTGTGTACACCATACCACGTCCTTATGCTCTTGCACTAACTGTGTACTCAACCTACCTATTCTCATGTAACATTTGAGTAACATGTTGAGACACTTAAAACATGTCAAATAACATGTAAACATTTCAAACAACATGTGACATTTAAATCACCCCAGAAACCCTAACATCACACATAGGTTCCCACATGACCTATAATGTTAGATTACACATCGAGTAATCCATGATTTTCCAGATCCATCGGGATCTCTTCCCTACCAATCTTCGCATTTCCAAAGCTGATTTCCTAACTAAAATATATATTTCTGGGGTTAGAAATGCCTCTATTCCTCAAAGATTATAGATCCGAGCCTCGAATAAGATCCAGAAACATCCACTCGCACCATATGTAGTCACAAAATTGAAACTAGGATGAACATGTATCAAAAATATATCCCAATATACCTCTAATTATCCTCCATCATCTTCACAGCTTGATCATACCCTTGAACATAAACTTCACCCACAATATTGATCTATTGTGTCAAAGAACATTCATGAAATTATTGAATACCAGGTATTCATACAAACAAATAAAAAGAAAATTTATAGTGATGAATGTATGAATAATGGGGGGGGGGGGGAGGGATCTATAAGCCATCAAATGTGTGGAATGATCCTTGGCCTTTATTTATTCATCTTTAATCTATTTTCATAGATACAAATGAATGAAGACTAATAAATTCAATAAAAATATAAATCCCTCAATTTATACCAGTTGTCGATGTGTGAATCAATTACTATTCATTGAATTTATCATTGTTCAACCAGGATTAAGAAATGGTATAAAAATCACCAAAACACATCCTACCTAGAGTTTGGATCAATTTCTGATGAAGAATGGTCTTGTGTTTCCATCATTGGCAATATCCACAAAGTCGAATAGAAAACGATACTCATCTTGATCAAATCTGTAATTGTCTACCAAGAATGCTCTCTAACAATCATCTAAGTCTCTAGGGTTTACATTCCAACACTGAGATAAATCCATAACTGTATACTTATATAAGATCTCAGTCACTTTATTAAAACAAATAAAACAAATAAAATTATTTTATTCATTTGCGCCTGTGAAAAATTTATCACAAAATCATCATGACAAGAAAGGTTATATTGCACCTAGGGTAAAATCCATGTTCTGAGCACAACAAGTACCTCATATTTTTGATCTGGGACCCTGTTTAAGATCATTTCCATTTTTTTAGGAAAACTACTTCCACATGATTGTAATATATTAAATATATTTAAAAAAATTATTCTTGGATCACCAACCCTCAGAATCACACTCCGTCATGGCACCTCATCTCGAAAATATTCCATATAATATACAAAAACATTACACAAAAAATACAAGTCATTAAATTATCCCCACATTATGGATTTTTCCCCTAAAATAGAAAAACCTACTCAAAATGATGAGGGTACTAGGATCACATATGGGTCTCCCGCTCCTAGGTTCTCTTCTTGAAGATTCTCATGTTTCAACCAGACAAAACCTAGGGGAATTGATATTACTTAGAGGATCCTCTCCTATATATATTTTATATACAATGGGTACTCTATAAAGGCATCTCCATCGTCAATGTTTAGATCACACAAGTTGACAACATATGACAGGTTCTGCATAATCCTCCAAAGTTGCGACACATAGAAGAGGTCATGAACCCAATACAACTATGACTATAGATTTATGAGGTACACCACCGTGAAAACTCTACATAGTTTTAGGAAAGGTCCAATGAATCTCAGAGATAAACTTTTTCATTAGGAAAATCTCCCCACTCTACATAGAGGTGAGACCATCAGGAACACATGGCATCCATCCTCAAACTTCAGACGTCTCTATTATTGGTCAACATAAGACTTCAGATGGCTATGTGTAGTCATCAACTACTCCTAGATGATCAAAACCTTTTTTGTGGTATCTTTCACAAACTTTGGGTACATCTGTACATAATTTCTTGGATCAGTCTATCAAATTGGTGACCTACAAGGCCCCACATAAAATTCATAGAATGGTGCCATACTAATGGTTTATTGGTAGTTGTTTTTGTATGAAAATTTCACCACGGTTGGATGATCCTCTCAAATACAACCAAAATCCAACATGTAAGCTCACAACATTTCCTCCAACCCTTGAATAGTCCACTCAGTCCAGACGTTAGTCTAGGGTTGAAAAACTATGCCCATGTGAAACTAAGTCCCAAAGGCCTCATGAAACCCTCTCCACAATCACAATGTTAAATGAGTATCACACTATGAAACTATCATTGAGGGAACTCCTTGGAGTCAGAATATATCCTAAACATAGAGGAATCCCATGATTTATACTAAACTCTGCTCTAAAATTTCTAGGAAGTGGTAAAACTTGGTGAGTCATTATATGATCTCCTTGATGGAATCATGTACCCTAGATATACATGGTAACCCTATCATTAAGTCCATGGATATCCCATCCCACTTCCACTCTGTCACCTAAAGGGGTTGAGCTAAAATTGCTAAAACCCAGTTCTTAGCCTTCACTTGCTGAAGGGTGAGGCATTGAGAGACAAGCTCTATAACAAAAATCCTTATGCATAGCCACCAAAAATGACATCAGAGGTTCTGGTACATCTTTTCCAAACATGGATGTAACACAAAAGGGGTTGTATGAAACTCCTACATCACCTCATCCCGTAATGCCAATGGAACTATCATTCATCCCATAAAAAGTATAATATGATACACACATTTATAATATTCATCAGGATCACATCTTGTGGATATATAAGTATGTAATGTCTCAAAGTCAGTATCTTCACACTGAGCATCCCTGGTATGCTGTAAAAGTGTTGGGGTAACAATCATAAACTATAGATATGAAGAACCATCCTTGTTCTCTAAGGACATCTGTAATGAGGACAACTACTCTGATTCCTCATCCTATAACTAGGAATAAGATATACTACTGAGATCATCTTCCACCATGTTCTCTTTCCTATGAGTATATAAAATATCAAATTCATATTCCTAGAGGAACTCTATCCATTGACTCTTTTTCTAGTTAGTATCCTTTTGAGAGAAGATATACTTGAGAGTATTTTGGTCGGGGTAGATGATAAAGCACTCACCCATTATGCAGTGTCACAACATCTTTAGTGATAAGACTACCACAGATAACTGAAGACCATGGGTCATGTAGTTTTTCTCATGTGTTCTCCACTAGAATTAACCGTAGGTAATAATAACATATATATGAATTATAACACAAACAGGCATGGTCTTTGATGCATCACAGAAAACTACGTACTTGACACTCTCTTTTGGAAATATCAAGATGAGATCACTTATCATCCTCTAGCTAACCACTTAAAAGAAATATTGGAACCTTTCCATACATACAAAAGGTTACCCCTTATGGTTCAAAGCTATCAAGGGTGATTCCGCTCTAGAGAAATCATGTATAAACTTTTGATATCACCTGGACAACCTAAGAAAACTCCACACCATGGTAACACACTTGGGTGGCACCCAAGAAAGCATCACATCAACCTTTACTAGACCCAGTTATACTCCAGCCTCTAAGATGAAATGTCCTAATAAGTGGACATCTAGAATCCCAAACTAACACTTTGAGAGAATACTATAAATATGGTGCTCTAGGAGTGTGTTTAGGATCTTCCTCAAGTGTCTCGTGTTCTCATCCTTGGACACTAATTTGATTAGGATATCATCGATGTAAACCACCCCAAACGAGTCTATGAATGGATAAAAGATTTAGTTCATGAGTCCAATGAACACTGATGGAAAATTTATCATGCCTAAGGAAATCAAAAAGTACTCATAATTTCCATATAGACATATGAATGGTGTCTTTAATATATCCTCATTCTATACTCGCAACGGGTGATATCCTGATCTAACATAAATTTTGGAGGACAATCAGACCCCTCTCAATTGATCAAAGAGTTATTTGATCCCAAATAGCGGATACTTAATATTCATGGTAACCTAATTCAAGTGTTGGTAGTCCACACATAACCTTGAAATCCTGTCCACCTTTTTAGCAATCAATAGTTGTGATACCCATGGGGAAACACTGGGTCTCACAAATCCTTTCTCTTACAAGTCCCCCCAATGCACCCTTATCTCATGAAACTCTATAAGAGCCATACAATATTTAGTGCAGATATAGGGGCCATCCCAAGGTGAAAGTAAATGTATAAGTCTAACTCTCAGTGGAAAGGTAAGCGTAACATGTCCCCAAGAAAGAAGTCCTCATTCCCCTCCACCATTATAGGGAACTGGTAGTCGATAGCATTCACTACTCCAAGAGTCATTCAATCCAACAAGTGAGTAATAATTTTAACTCTATTTTTCATATTCTCATTCTTTTATGCCAAGGATTCCTTTTCATGCACAAATTAAAACCTTATACTATCAATACAGACACAACACATCCTCCACCTAAAATATTTTATACGGGAATAACCTTTGGATAACCAATATATACATAATATGACATCATAAGGCCTTAACACTGCTTAAAAGAGACCCCATACAAAACTCTCACCTCCAATCATTAGATCACACTAATGGAATAAGTGTGAAATCATGGGGTCCCAACATGTTGGAGTCTCTAACTATATGGATTGAGTCAAAGTCTCAACCATAATCTATATGTATCAAACCAGAGAAGTGAAAAAAAGGTATGAATCCCACCTATTTCTATCAATACTGTAGATAAGGTAGAAAAGGCATATATTTTACCTCGTATCATCCCTAGAGCCTCGGGGTCATAGGCCTCTATATCCTATATCTAGTCTAGTCCCTAACCATCAGATCCCTGAGCCTAGCGTAGGCCACATAGGGGTGTTGGTGGTAATAGGTCCAACCTTTGATTACCTTTTTATTCTATGATAGCTCCTCTAACACATCCACTACCCTATGAAACAACCTTATCCTACCTATAAATTAGAATCAATGGTTCCTTAACCATCTCTCGACTAGCTATAAGATGTGTTGGAAAATATCAATCCAGATGTCCCCGACCATCTCAAGAGATACACTGCATATCTCTTAGATGATTTGATACATCCTGAGAGACCTATGATACTGAACTTATTTCCTGGGATCAAATCCTAAAGCAAAAGACATTCTTAGATCCATGTGATTGCTGTCGGCTAGCTAATACCGAGTTCTTAGCTTTGGGTGTCTACTACCAAGACCCACTATCACAACTTCTCTTATAGGAATCTCTCCATCACTAAGTCCAATTCAATAACCCCATCATGGATGGGAATGTAGAGGGATACTACTGAACCACTAATATCCTAGAATAATCCTCGATCAAAGGGTTTTTATCAAAAAAAGTTTCCCGAACCATTTCCATAGAGTAACATGAGAGGTCAATAAACCTCTCGAAATACACTACCATGTTCAAACTAACCTACTGAAAATCCACTAGATATTATATGAACACTGATCACAATGTGTCCAAATAAAAATCTTCCATAAATAGGTGCTCGATGTCTAACTAGGGGAGAGATTCCTAATCATGTGACTAAGTTAAAAAATTCCATTATAACCCAATAGAGCCATGAAAAAGAATCTTTATGAGGACCAATATATCATCTGCATTCATCCTCACATGGATTAAAAATCAATTTAATACCTCTATCTAGTACTCAGCCACCTGGGGGACTATCTCTCCCCAAAACCTGTGAGTTCATTACCTCTGAAACTCGTGTGGTACACTCAGCCTTCGTATATCCTCAACTGGAATTTCTAGCTCTAGCTACTCCTCAGTGGGTTGTGGAATAACTAGTAAACCACTAGGTGGTACTATCTCTGATATATACCCCTATAATAAAGTTTTTTTCACTTGGCGAATCATCCTTGTGGTAACACAGTAGAATCTAGTCTAGTTGTTTTCGCAAAGGAATAATGAAATAAATAGAATGTACCTCAATCAAAGAGTATTTATTGGGAGATGAATTAAGAAGGACATGGAAACCATAAAAAATTCCTATATGATTAATTTACCAATTTTTACCCTGAAACCAGTGTGTACATATGCTGAGTCTAAGGGTAGGTGATCAATGTCCCGATGTATGGATACATCAACCATTGTCCCAACATTAGAGTACCTGGACTGAAAGATGAACTTGAAACACCTAACATTTTTGCTGCAAACCAATATAACAGAATCCAATATAAAGGTAGAAATATCATATCTAATACCACTCTATATTGACCCAACCAACCGAGGAATAAACCATGACTACCCCAGGTACGCCACCAATAGGCCAAGGGCTAGAGACCAGCACAAAGTTGTCATATCTGAAATATGGGAGGTATTATCATAATATACCTATATTCACACACACGTAACCAAGCCCATAAAATGTTTAAATTTAAAACAAATTAAATCAATGCATGCATACATCCATGATCCCATAAATAGAGTACAACTGTAAAGCACTGAAAGTGAAAAAGGGCTCCAAATACAAACCCAACAAAAAATTAGAGAGAGTACAACATGATCCAATGATGAGGACTATGATCAAATGAAATCACATGATAAACACCTCATTCTTTAAACCACAATCTATGATCTGCCTTCTCCCTATCCTCCATGGAAAATGTAAAATCAGTATTCTTCTTCATAAAAAATAATACGCATGAGAAGAGCTCAGGAGAGGGTGGGTATAATAATACCTAGTAGAAAACCATGAAAAAAAACACAAAGCACAAAAAATATTCAACTCAGTATAGGGATATAATAATCAATGCATCATAAAAAACCTAGATAAACTCGGGATGGAAACCCCACCTCCAGGTGGTCACAACCAATCTTCCATCCACATGATAATACTCAACGAGATGATCATTCTGAGAGAATTCACTCTATGAGAAATGATAACTTTTGAGACATTCATCCCAGAGTCATTGGGACCCACCCAATAAAGCTCACTGTTTTAATAATACCTTGATACTTAGATAAGGGGTCACGCCTAAGACTATTTCGGGACACCATGAACCCAATATGGATCAACCCACTATATAGAGGATCATACTTCAATGATACCAAGAACCCTACTAATACAGACTGCTAGAGGGAGGATCAAAACCCTTCTCAAGGAGGTCATGTTGTTTACACAAACCCCATCTAGGGTATAATATGATAGAATATCGCACTCAGGTCTCATAGAGAAACTCCAAAAACTCTATCTGAGAATCACCCTCCAGAGGGGATCAAAATCTTATGATGTGGATGTAATACAACACTATACTGTCAAGGTAATGGACTAAGGGAACACATTCAACTGATTTTTTTCCAACACTGTTGAAATAAAGGGTTATAAATACCCTAAAAGTTGGAACATGGTATGTACTAGGGGTACACGACGTGTTCACCAAACCCTTGATCAGCCTATGTGGTAATGCCTCACAAAACATGTAAAACTCAACATAAACAGTGTGTAAGAAATTAAATACAACATGTAGATGCCACTCATCACCCTACCCATGCCGTCTGACTATGCATGTGTACACCAGACTATGTTCTTATACTTTAGCAATGTCTGTGTACTCAGCCAGCCCATGCCTGTGTAACCTCTGAGTTACAAACTAATCTGCATGAAACTTGTCACATAACATGTGACAAGTTCACATATCTCTTGAAATGGTCACATAGAGTCTAAAAGGGACACACAGAATGTGATATTTAACTCACAACAGAAACCCTTTCACTACACAAGGGGTCCCACATGATGTAAAATTCTGAATTACTTGTCGTGTAATCTAAGAATTTCCATATACATTTGGTTATCTTCCACTTAGATCTTCATGTATTTAGAGCCACTGTCATCATCCGAATATAATGATCTGGGGTTATCCAAGCCTCTAGTCACTAGATATCATAGATCCTGGCTTTTAATCCACTTATAAAATTCCTAGTCACGCTTTTTGTAGCTGCACCATCAAAACTGGGATGAAAAATTACTGAAAATATATTTTGATCAACCTTTGATGATCCTATATTTTTTATACACCTTTTTTATACCCTCCATCATGAACTTCACCCGTGGTATTGATATGTTGTTCCAATTAACAATGAAACAATGATTGAATAATGGGTATTTTTTAAACCATGATCCAAAGAAATTTCGTTTAACGAACTTATAAAGAACATGGGGGGGGGGTGAAATCCATAATCCATAAAATGTGGGGAAAAAACCTCATACTTATTTATTACCATTATCCATTTTCATAGATATATACAAATGAATAGGGATAAAATCAATGAATAATATAAATCCATCAATATATATCAACCAACAATGCGTAAATCAATTCATTGAATTGAATTGATCAACGTTCAACTTAAATTAAGAAATGGTATGTAAATTAGAAAAAATACAGCCTAGATGTTGGATCGGTCATTGATGAAGAACAGTCTGTGTTTCCATTTTTGGAAAGATCCATAAAATCCAATGGTGTAAAGATCCTCAATCCTGATTTGATCCAATGTCGTCTTCCAAGAACTCTCTCCAATGGTCATCTAGGTCTCCAGTGTTAAGTGTCCATCCCGAAGACAACTCCATAAACATATATTTATATAAGAAAATTGTAATTTGGCTAAAAAAACAAACAAATTTATTTATTTTATACATTTTATCCTGCGGAAACTATTTCACAAATGCCTCATGCTGACAATGGTTATATTGCACCCAGGGTAAAACCATTGTTATGAACTCAATCGTGATATATGATTTATGATATATACCCCCCCATTTGAGAGTTATTGTATTTTTTAGGTTAATTTTCTATTTGCGATATTAATATATTTAATATATTTTCAACATTTATTCCAGGATCACCGAACCACGAAATTACAAACCATATCAACTCCTGTTCTCAAAAATATTCCATAAAATATCGCAAAATAATATATGGAAAATATGATTTATTACATGCATACTGTAACTTAATAATAAACCACTCATCAATATAACAAAAATAGATATTTTTTTTTGGTTTCATATAACCACTGTGAATTGTGGAAAATCATATATCCATCAAATAATTAGAAGTGGTGTATAAAAATGATAATTAATTAATTATTATCAATGATTTGTTAATAAACCACAACTAATGCAGTATTTTGGAGTGTAATTTAAATACTATCACCAATAGAGTTCCAATTTTATCCCTAGATTCCCCCTTTCAATAGATATAGACAAACCCTTCCCTACCAAACTTTCCCTCATAAATCCATCTTACTTGTTATCTTCCCCATTCCATCACAATCATGTGAGACCCTGTTAATAGCCTACTCCATTGATATCCTCTTCATTACCCCATCAGAAGAAGGCATTGTAGTGATCACCACTACTCTATCATAGGCCACGAACAATGAGTTCCACAACCCCATCACTATCTAGATCCATCGATTTCCTCTCCCCCCTATAACAGGACTGTGCCACTGTAATCTCTTCTACCCCATAAAAAGACTACAAGTTGTAATCTCGAAGACCCCTCCCTCTCATCCTATACAAAATAACAATTAAACATGCAAAAATAATGGATAATGAAATATTTATAAAGTTAAATTACCATATGGAATGGTTTTCTTGACTTGTAATGATAACTTAATATTTTGTTGCAAATTTATATAGATTTTATTTTATAATTTTTTTAATTATATATTTACATAATCTAGAATTTCATTTGTTAGTGTGAAAAAGTGATTAAAGTATTAGGTGCGTGTTTGTGATTTTGAAATATTAAATATACTTATTTACTCTAAGATATATTATTTCAGTTTTCTATGGATGTTAAATATAAAATTTTATTATATTTCACAATATATTTTGATTATATATTTTTTTTTGTAATTTTTATATTAGTTTGAGATTAATAGCATGTTTTATTTTAGACATGATTTCATTTCACTATTATATTGTGTATTATTTTTATAATTATTTGTAAACAATTCATAAATGGATGAAAGTTGGATTACATTTCATTGAAATAAACTTCAATATCACAAGGGGCTGAGAAATTTTTACTATTTTTAATTTAAAATGAATATATTTATAGAAGAAATAAATTTACATGTACTACATGTAACATAAAATAATATTTGAAAAGACACGATGTTTATGGACACTTGACATTGAAATAATTTCCTTTTGTATATGTGCGATGGATTTGGCATGGAAAATAAAACATTATGAAAATTTTGATATTTTCTGACATCATAATCAGCATGATAATTCACTATCAAGGGAGAATGAAATTAAAGAATTAATTATTGAATATTTGGGAGAAACAACATAATAAGGTAAATATCTTAACATGTTAGTATATTCTCATTTTGATTCTATAGAGATTAATAGAGGGGAAAATTTAATTAGGAAATAAAATTAGTTTTATAAAATTATAGAAGAAGGAAATAAAGAGTTTTATGAGGGGTGTGTAATTCAACATCTTAATTTATAATGCAATTTTACCATATCAAGTGTTTATGAAAAATTACAAATCAATCAATGTACATTGTATTGGAGTTGATGCATGTTGTTTTTAGTAATAATAAGATCCATGAATCATTTTATAAGATGAATAAATTCGTTAATAAGTTATTTCTTAATTATAAAAAGATATATCCATGTAATAATGATTATATATTATATTGGGGGGAAGATTCAGATATTGGTTAGTGAAAAATAATCTGTACTTATAGATGGAAATCAATGAGTAATGATACAACACTAAATGAATGCGATACTATTAAAATTATAGAAATAAAATTCATGTGAAAGTTTCACATTAATTTAAATTTAAATATCAATTAAAATTATTATTCACATTATCTAAAACCATATATAATATGATGTGTTATGATATGGGAAACAATAGTGTCATGTTTATCCATTATATAACAAATTCATTAACATGGAAATATTTTGATTTCTTACAGCCAAATTCCATTGTAGAAATTAAGATTGTGTATTTGGGATTGGATAGTTATGTATATAATCTATTAAGGTCCTTATGTACAAGTAATATAATAAGGAATGTTATTTTAATCCCTTAAAATTTTCCTCTATAAATTTTTATTAAACAAATTTATTTTATTATTTTGATGATAATTCTAGGAAACCAAATGCCTACAATAGATATCGATGTAAACTTTAATCATATTATATAGGAATTAAAACATTAATTATACAATAATGTCGATATATATGATTCATAAAATAAAAAATGATTAAAATTAATAATTCTCTCATGTGTACCATCTTTGAATTTCCTAGACATTGTAATTAATTTTGTTAGAATATTCATACTAGTATGGAATATCTATTTTATCACTTCTTAAAGGATTAATTATAGTATAAAATAGAATTTTTGGTGTCATCATAAATTCCTAGATACATCTCATAGATTTTGATTTAACAAGTCATGATTTTATGGACAAATATATTTGTGCCCCCTCCAAGATTGTTTATAGGGTTAGAAATTTAAGAAAACTATCAACTGTTTTTATAGAATTGGGGAATTTTTATCATTTTATTGATGGTGGGAATAAATCTTGTACCACATTACATATAATTGAAACAAAAAATGGAATAATACATTTATATTTTTAAAAAAATTCTTATTATGAACAACTGATGTTTTTTCTTAATCTTTATGTTATGTACATTGAGAATAATATGTGGGAAAATGTGCTTTTTTACAATACTTAAAGAGATGAAAAAATTGAGAAATCATTTTAATACAATAAAAGACATAAAATAAATGAATATAAATAAATATATATGGGAAAATAAGAATATAAATTATCCTATAATACTTTTTTTTTGAAAAACTCTAAAAAGGATATATTCACTTAAATAATTAATAATATGAAAAAAAGTGATGGATATTCTATTAATGTTTCATGATGTTTTTAAATAAAAAATTTTAACGTAATTGGAGTCAATATTCATAAATTATATATTTTGATTGGTTAGTTTCTACAGTTTGAAATTTGTGACATGTTTCTAGATAAAATAAAAATTGCTATAATTGAGTTTTACATGTTCTTTAGAAAACTGTATGAGAAAAAATTAAACCCCATAGATCTTGAAAATTATATGAAACTATTTTAAGGACACTATATCACATATAGAGAATTTTTCTTCCATCAATTTTTTTCATGGTAATATATTTTATTGTGTATTTAGTCAAGGAAGCTTAATTTGGATGACCCATACACTATCACTAATGTATCTCATAGAAAGTCTTGTATTTTAAAATTTTCCACACAATTGAATTATGTTTTTTTTAAGTCACAACGTATAAGGTTTATTTTGTGTTGATTAATTAGGTACCTTGGTTATTTTAAGTATTATGCAAATAATAAAGATCAATCAAAAGGATCTATTATTGAAGTTTTCTTAGAAGAAGAGTTTCTAACATTCTGTTTGAGGTATTTGGATGGGATTGAGACGAGATTCAATCAAGTAAAAAATGTTGAACATAACTAAAATCATATTCAACTCTTCAATAAATCAATATTCTTGGTAATTTTATGTCATAAAGTTGAAATTATATCCCCATTTCCATTCTATGAATTTTAGACAAACACAAATATTTTGTCCATTAAATAGTGATATCGTAGAGCAATTACTTGAAGAAATGAAGAAACTGAAAAAATTTGACTTTGTAGTTTAACTAAAAATGAATAATAAAAAACAAAATATATGAAAAATGATAGTATTTATTTTATTTCATATCATATAACTTTATAATTAGTATTTTTATAATTTGTTGACAATTATCTATTATAAAGACGATTATTTTATATCTATTTGTATTGATCATAATCATTGATATTAGAGCCATGTTATTTAATGATTTGAAATATTTTTAATGTGGGTATTTGAAAAATTATAGGAGATTTTATTCCCATAATATTAATAGTTTCATGATTTGTATAGATTATCATGTAGTTGGTTTGGAAACAAACAATAGTTGTATATTGAAATTATTCATTTTGTTTAATTAATATGGAATGTTTATTGACATTATTGAAATAAATTATAATGGAAAATTTTCTATTTTGTTTTTAAAATTATAGTGTGTTGATATTTATAGGGTTATGTATAGACATTCATTATAGTTTACATATGTAAACTTAAAAAATTTGATTGATATAGGTGAGCTTGAAGAACTAGATTCATAAATTTTGGCTTTAGAAACTAAAATGGTATATTATGTTGATGATGAATTCAATGAATGGGGAGTGTTGTAGTATACAGGAAAATGAGTGAATTGGAAATAGAGTTAAATAATGGTAAACTGATTGTGAACTCTATCAGTAGGAAGGGATTGATTTGTTTGTACATGATGATATTAAAATTTTCGATCTTATAAGAGATGGTGAAGACGATGAAATCAAATTAATGTTTGATGTTGACAATAAATTTTAAATAAAACCACTATATTATAAATCATCATTTAACATAAAAAATCTTGTTTTTTTATAATTACAAAAGGGTGGTTCAATATTTAATAGAGTTTCAATCATAGATATTTTTTTCACTTTAATTTCATAAATATTGATATTAGGATTTATAGTACACAATTGTTATGATTTTAAAAATCATGAATCAAACATTGACACTAAATAATATGGGGGTAAAGTAATTTTGTTTTAAGCCTTTATTGAGTATAAATTAAATGTAAAACGGTGAAACAAAAATGATTCATTTTTCAATTATTTATAATAAAATTGACATTTTGATAAAATAAATCATTAGTTATAAGAATAAAATTTACTTTTTAAATATCTATATATGATTAGAAATTTTAATTTTAGTAATTTTTAATTTTATTAATTTTTTGAATGATTTTAGATATTTTAGTTACTTTCATTATTGTTTGGATTTTAGGAATAATTCCAAGGTCTAAATGGCCTATGAACTGTATTTAGACTACATATTTATTTGAAACTCATACAACACCAGTGATGATCCCTACTCCATCAGGTATGCTACATACTTCTATAGGCATTCTCCCCATTAATACAAGGATGCTAGTGGATGCGATTTTTGGGGAATTGGCTCTTACAGTAGAGGAGCATTATTCAAATACTGATATTGTGTTACCCATAATGTCATTAGGGTATTTTCTGATGACCAGTTTTGGTATATACGTCATTATGAACACATTTTTTATTTCTTAGTTACAATAACCATTGAATATGTTTTTTTAACATATAAAAGTAATCAAAAAAAAAGAAATAAATATGGGAAACATTATATCAGTAGGTTGAATAATTTAAAGGATTTTGTGTTCGAGGTTCCCATGAATGATGAAGGAGTCCTTCATGAGTAGTTTTGGGTTATCTTACAAATGATATGTTAACCCTCCACTTTATATATACTTTTTTGTGGCATGTTATAATCAACTAAAATAATGTGATCTTTGATAATAAAATAAAGTGAAATGAAAATAAATATTGATAAAATCTGTATCAATTTAATAATATTAATAGTATTATTTTTATAATAAATTTTACATTTCCAATTTATAGCTAGTTTTATATTTTGAGGTGGATAATGCCATTTTGGAAGAGAGGAATTTTAAAAATTAAAAAAAAATTAAGGATTTGAATTGTATATTCTCTTGTGAGTTTAGTGATAACTCATGAAACCCTAAAAAAATGTATAATAAAGAACTTGAAGGGACACCTCGATAATAATGGATGTATTATGTGGATTGATTATCTAATGATTCATTCATGGAATTTTATAGTTTGGTATTAGATATCTTTGAATTTCTTAATCATATTAATTTTTTTTATTTCTTAGTCATGTTACATTTTAAATTAATATATCTTCATGGTTTATGGGAATTTATAATAAAATAGGTTTGAGTAGATAGAAGAAGACACTACAAAACATAGAAGGGATGAATAGTTATATAAGAGAATATGGAGTAAGGTAATATTTTAATTATTTTAACATATATATTTATTTAATTTTAAGATATTAATAATTTAAAATTATGAAATTTCAACTTTAATAATATAGGTTTTGGAGGTTGGTCATCAGGTTGGGATGATTGAGATGTGATTATATGTGCATACAATGTTAGATATGAGTTACATGAATTAATCCACATAGAAGATAGGGGTAAACTAATTTAAGTTTTACTTGATTTTACTAAATAAATTTATCATTTAATGTTCTTCAATGTGTAGTCTATAATTATAAAGGTATGTAATAAAAATTGCTCACACTCATCACTGAATTCCTAGAGTGTTACTATTTACAATGTTTTGGGAAATGAGGATCCCAATCTTGTGTAGATGATTGGTTTTGGAACATACCCATAATGAGTCTTTGGGAGGAACTCAATATCATTCACTCAATTTTATTCTCCTACCCTAGGTCGTAGTTGTGTTTATTATCCACTATCATGGAAAAATTGATATTGGAGACCAAAATACTGGAGCACGAGTCACACCTGGGATATTTGGATGAGAAGATTTCTTCAAAATGGGATTATTTGGTTAATTTATTTCATGATATTATAGGGAGTATTCCCAAGGAGATGTTATCCCTGATAATATAGTATTAATAGGTAAAAATAGTTATTGTTTATGTATTTTTTTATATAATATAATTTTTGTTTTCTAATTATTGAATTGTTGGCCATAGAGATTGTATGTTTTCGGTATAATGAGGATAAAATATCATCTCTAGATGGACAATAATATGTAGGTGAGATTCATAATAGTCTTTGATTTATTACATGTTTTTATTCATTTTGATCCCCGAGTTGTATAAAATATTTTTTTGTAATTATGGGACACATTCATGAACATATGAGTAATGTTACATTATATATAAATATGTAGTTTTGTAATTTAGTTTGAGTTGTTTTTATGATTATAATTATTATATTTTTTCATATTATTTTAGAAATTTTTTTTACCACTAACAAGATCATAATTATAGGAATTATACATTTTTTAATTCAGATATAGGAGGTCAAGGTACATGAATTCATTTTTTTATTTTTTTATTTGAATCAATGGATTAAATCACCACTAATTTTGGTAATCGATGATGTTTAATATATTCAGAGGATAAAAATGTTTCTAATCACTGATAAAACACAACTTATTCATATAGGATTGGAATAATTATTGAAAAAATAATTCTCAATTGTTATAACCCCTAATAAATATTGTGAAAAATATAATATATTTTACATTTATTAGTTTTGGTTTAAACCACCACTAAATAATTATTTTGTAAATATTTTTATGAACCACTACAAAAAAAACTGTAGGTTTGAATTTCTAATACTGATAACCTGACAGTTTGGGAAACTATCATATATCAGTTAATTATAGTTTAATACTATATGAATTCAAAATAAACATGAAATATTGTCTATATTTCTTATAGTGAACTATGAATAAAAAAATACAAAGGAAACCCTAAAATTTGGAATACACTTCTATATTATGGAATGACACCATTCTAACAGGAAAAACTGAAGAAAATTAAAATATATTTTAATTGAAAATGTTTCATATCATTTTATCATATCCGTAGCACACTAAGAATATAATTACAAAATATAGATATACCTATATGAAACTGGTTTTCAATATATTCCAATAAAATCAAATTCCCATATTTTATCATTTTAAATCAAAATTTCCATGAATGATTCTTTTATATTCATAGAAAATAAAAAAATGATGAATAAAATTATTAATATATTCATCCATGTATTTATTCTTTGAAATTAACAATTAAAACTTTTCAATGCCATCATGAAATTTTTTATTCATTAAATATAACAAATCCATAATATTATTAGGGGGATTTGAATTTAATTATTTCGAGTCATTAACCTCAACCTCAATTATTTATCAATAGTATAAATGTATAATAATTTTTTTGAAACATTTACCGTAACTTAAGATGATAAAGAGGAACCAATGTATAGGAAGATGAAATGATTTTAATTTTAGGAAATATGGGTGACACCAACCCATTTTATATTTGAGAATACACCTTTAACATCACAACCTCCAATTAAAATGACCCTTTAAATTATGAAAAACCATATTCAAATAATGAAAATATAGACAATATAAAGGATATTTTAAAAATTACACTTATTCTAAAATTAATTTATAAAATTCTACTTCCACCCATCAGATAAGCTAATAATAAATCGATATAAATAATTTTACACAATGAATAGAAATTAAGTAAGTAGATTAAAAAAATTGTGTATATATCGAACATTCAAATATAATAAATTTTAAAAAAAGGCATTAAGGTAAACAAAATATTATTACATCAATAACCCACAAAGAATATTATTTTGAAATCATATAATTAGTAAAAATAACTGTTTTCACCTTGAAAATATAATGTAAAAACAACCTCAATAGTTTGACAAACTCAAAGGATTAAATGTAGAGTCCATTAAAATATAAATCAAAAAAATTTATGATCACAACATCCTCATCCTTATAGTATAGTTAAAATATCTATAAATAGTTGTCTTAGATCTCTAATATTTAATTATAACATATAACACATCACACTAAGATAGTTGATAAATAATAATTTCAATATTAATTATACAAAATATGTGCAATGAAACATTTATTATATAAATAAAACCATTGTAAATTGGAATATAAATTTTAAAAATATTATACAAACACCTACACATGGTATTGATGACATCATAGGATAAATTACTCAATATAAAACATGAAATAAGGATATCATGTTCATAAAGGATTCTATATAATAAGACAAAGGTTTCATAGAGCATCATGTATTACAATTCACAAGATAACAGACACCAACTATTCATTATCTGTACTAAAATAACTTTTCTGACGCTAAATTTAATCAATGAGACCATGAATCTTATCCCTTTGAATTTTATATTAAAACTAATTTTTAAATCCTAGTGGATATCAAATATTTTTTTCAAATTGGAATCATAAAAATATTCAATCATGTAGAGAACACTCATGTATTCAATTGCTATCAAAAAACATATTTATCATATTATGATCCAATAGTCAATAAAATTAAATCATGTTTCCCAATAATATCTTTAGATCAACTATAAAAAAATATAACATATATTAGAAGGAATATTTTTACCCAACTAAGTGAATCTCATGAATTTTCATGATAATAATGATGACACAATCTAGGATATGGATTATGTGGAACATTCCCACACTATTGATAATGGTCATACTTATCAAAGTTATCATCTTATAAATTATTAGTATACCCACCATAACATTGATAGAGAACACATAATTTATATATTAACTATGAACCAAAACTATCATAAATTCATCTAATACACACCAGATATACATGCTGGGGAAAAATATTCAATAACAGTATTTTATTATATGAAAAAACTTTGTCATGCATCAAGAAAATATTAGTGTATATTAGATCTATCATAATTTACAAAAAAATTGTATAAAAATAGGTAGTATTATTCCACTTCAGTATGATCGAAATATTTAAAGGGTTACACTAAGGCAAAATAGAAAAACCATAATCTGTATAAAATTACAGAAACTTAAAAAAATTATTAAAAAAATTATATTTATTCAAATCTATTTGGTTACTTACTATTGAATCTATTCTCAATACACAACATGAATTATAAATCAAGGTATTTTAAATTTATTTTTGTATAAATGAGATCAAAATCAATTATACATATATTTTTATAATCATATATACCTCTCTATATATCCCCAAATAATATCATATACCCCATGCGATCATATATTCCCCCATTCACTATCCTAATATATCAAACTTAAACATCCCATAATTTCATTTTAATAGTACTAAAATTACTTAATTATAAAAAAGATCAATAATGCGAATGAATTGAAATTTATCAACTGTATATGAAAGAGAACTCTCACAGACCCTCATATATGACCAAAAGAATCAATTAATCGTGTAATACCTTAAAAACCTTATATGAACATTGTACTCATGTTTCCTAATATGTGTCTTTATAATGGATCAATATTACATAAAGGCTGACTTGATATTATTCAATGATAATGGATTAGATTACCACTTAACTAAAAATTCAAACTTGGGTCTACTATATAATCAACCAAAAAATGAGATTCATATCTGTTATAGTTATGATATAATTATCAATGCTTTTTTATGATGGGATATTTCCATAATTATTTTTTATTATAAAGGTTTGAAATATTAATTTATAAGAGGAGTAATTTTTATGTCATTATTTTTCAAATAAATTAAAACACATACTTTTCTAGGTTATGTTAAAGGACATTATGTTTCACCAATATTAGTTAATTTATTTATAAAAATAAAATATCATAAATTTATATATTGAAAATTTAAAATTAATTTATTTTAATTTGGTATATATATTAAATATTTCCATCTGAATGAAAAAATAATAGGTTATACTAATGATAAATCTCAATGATACTAGTAAGATTGTGAATAATAATGGTTTATGGTCATTGAATAGTACAAAATATATAAATTTTATTTTGATAAAATAAATCTAAATATTTGGTACGTTTATACTACAATTTTTTTTTCATTTTACCCAATATAAAATAAAAAACATTGGCCATAATTTACACCCATGTTATAAAAGAAAAATGATAAAATATATGACTCCACTATTGGAAAGTGAATTAACAAAAACATTAATAACCCTTATTTTCTAGTGTGGTCATCCATTTTTTTAATAGTACCCCTAGTTTTAATTTTTTTTATATTATCATTCTACCGTTTCGTACCTTACTTATTTTCAAATGATATAATTCCATATATGGGAGCTCATAAAATATGACAGATCTTAGAAAAGCAACATTTTTAATCATGTTCCACACATTTCCTTCCAAAATGAATCTTATTGAGGATCTATGTATGTTGAAAAACATGAAAATGTCATTTTTTCTACCTTACCAACACATTAAATCTGGTTATACAATGAATTATTCCAATAAAAAAACTTAAAATTGAATAAATTCATTATTGGGTAATATCAACTGATTTAGAAAATAATATAATATTATAATTGAAACTAAAATTATTTTCTTTAAAATATATATATATATTTAAAATTTTATATACCTATAATTTGAAAGTGGGAATTTCATTTTTTACCTTACCCATAATTTATCATAGTTTCTTATCCAAAAAAATAAAATTTTAATTATTAAATTTTATTTTTTCTATATTTAATATTTTTTAGTGTTTCATTTTTATTTATTGTGTTTTTTCATGTTTGAATTACTTTTAAGTGAATAATAGAGGATATAATATAATTATTAATTATTTTATCTATAATTCTATGAAATATTTACCCAGAATTATTAATTAAATTAGGAAGTAATTGTGTTTTAAAAAATTCTTGTTCAATATGATTTTAAAAAAATATATAGTTTTTTTGGATTTAATTTAAATTAATCAAATTTGTGATTTTTTTTGAATTCTTTTGAAAACTCAAAATCTCACCTGGATTTATTTATCATATCACAACAACTCCATGATACTCTAAATTTATAGAAAAGTGAATATGTAATGAATATTCATGGATATTATAGGAAATTATGAAATATGACATAGACTCTAGAGTTGGAATATAATTATGATAAATTATTATAAAAGATATATAGTAAATGAAATAATCTCCATTTAATATTTGAGATATCATTTGAAACCCATGTCTAAATTTTAAGTAAGGTTGGACTATTTTTTATATTAGGGGATTACATTGAATTTTATTGTGTTATATACAATGAAATTGATATCTTGGTGGTAGTAACAAAAAGGAAATGATGTGTTGTGACCAATGACTGCAGATATTTGAGAATAAAATTAATTTATAGAAAAAGGATTAATTATCATATAATATATGAAAAATGGGGACAATATACCATAATTTATGATTTGTTCTAATTATAGTACTAACTTAGTTGTTGTATTACAAAAGGCTATATTAATTCATATGATTCGACATATCATAAAACTAGATACAACAATAAAATACGATTCAACATATCACATGACTTATCATGAAGATTCTAATGACCCCTATTCTCTAAAATACTTTTCATATTGTAAATTTTCTATTTATTCTATATAGATAAATGATGAATTATTTCTTGTTAAATATCTCATCATAGATGTATATCAATAGACACATGGGTGAAATGAAATGTATAAAATCTTTCATATGATAGTCGTTTCTTGAAAAAGGTAAATTGTAAAAAAAATTATGAATGTATATCAAACATAGAGAGTTATTATATTGTGATTTTAAAATTAAATAATTATTATTATTAGAACATGGATCCATGATAGTAAGATTAGTAGATCTGAAATATTTAAAAATTAACATGGATAGATCAAAGTTAATTAGGCACACTTGGATTGATCTCAAAATGAGAAGAATAAGTTGAGAATGATTTTTCTATAGAATAAAATGGAAATTAAATATTTTCCAAATGGTAGAGTGGTATTATAAGAGATATTTTTATAATTTTCTCTATTTTATCATTATTTTTTACAAGTATAGAAGTAGTGATGTAAATCAATATGGTGGAACGAAATAGAGATATGATGTAAAATTATGGTACCACCATTTTTATTATAATTATTTTTTTATTTTTATTTGTGGATTTTTAGTTTTTGAATAAAGGAATGTTGTTGTTGTTTTTTCGTAATGAATCACTAATTTGTTGGATTTATAGTTTTCGAGTTGTTGGGTTGTTAAGAGTCACTAGGTTATTTCTCATTTTGAGAAATTTATTTTTCTAGTTTACATAAGAAATTTGAGGATCTATAAACTATGATTTTAGTGTGATAAAACTAAACACTTAAACCATTGAAAAGTAAATAATATATGATCTTATATTTTATTCTTTGAGTAATAATAGAGTAAAAAATAATACATTTTAAAAAATTATGGAATTGATTTGATAATCTAAAATGGATCAAACACCATCTACTTTCAGTGATACTTTCTCTTCATTTGATTACTATTTTCATTGCACATATTTAAAATTACTATTTCACTATTATATATATATATATAAACATAGTTACTTAACAAATATTGAGTTTTTTAAGGATTTATTAAGATACTAGAAAGGGTTAATACTACATTATATTCCCTAGATGTTAAAATAATGATTTTAATGGGTTTCTAAAATCAATCATAAAAAAATTGGCACCATTACTGGTGATGAAATTTACTTACATTCATTTTCTTGTTTATGAATATATCATTCCAGGTTTTCTTTGACATTTTTCTTTTATTTTTATTTGATTTTATTTTAAACAATCTAATTCTTTCTAAAAATGATCGAATCTTATAATTATGGACTCTTTTGGTTAGATATAGATTTTGAAGGAACATTTTTTACTTTATAACTATATTAGAGGCCCATAAACTATTTTGAAAGTGAGTTTGTTAAAATTTATTTTATTGAAATTAGAGAAACTACTAGAATGTAAGATCCCGACCATTGTGGAGATTCCTCATAATAATTTAGGTATAATTTTACCCTAATGTTTTTAATAATTTGTATTTTGATTGGCTTGTGTTTAAGAGAATTTGGGATGTTTTTGGAAGGTTTTTGTGAAGTGCACGATTGATGCACGTTTTTCCCAAACTATGAGGCCACCCTAGAAAACTATGCACCCTAAAATAGAGGGCGTTTTTATGGTTGTATTATGGGTTTTCAGACCATGAACCCAACTATGAGTAATCGTGCATCCCACTAGTAGGGTAAGACGGTTAGGGCTTACAGTTTTCAAAACCATGTGCTCCATACAGGAAACCATGATTGAAGATTTGTAATACCCCTAAAAATTATAAAAAAAATCCCAAAATACATAGTATTAATCCCTAATTGACCTCGCTCATACCTAAAATCATTCCTATGATTTTTGAAGCTCCAAGGAGGATTCCAAGGAACCTATAATCCTATTCTTGATGAATTGAAGATCTGTTTGAAGGGTCGTCTCTCTATTGGTATTTAATTTGTGCCTGCTATGGATTCATCTCTCTCTTACCCCTCTTTCCGGACAAATAGGAATGATTTATCCCTATTTTACATGGTTTAGATCAAAGTTTCACTGGATATTAATCTCTTCGATCTTGATCTTAGGTTTTGGTCCTAGATCTTCCATTTCATTATGATCATGATCGATAAACTTCAATTTGGGAATTTATGGTTTGGAAAACATCTATTAATAACCTTGAGGTGGGTGGTTTAATTTTCAATTCACATTGAATTGAATTATAATTTCATGTATGTATTTGTGAAATTTATATTTCGTGTTTGGAAATCACATCTTGAATCGAATTAATTAATTGGTTAATTAATTAATTAATGTAATAGTGGAATTAATGGAATAATATGTTTATGGAATTGATGGGATATTGGGATTATGAAATTGGTTAATTAATGATAATATATAATTCGGTAATGATGGGATGTAAGGTGATTTGGGCATAACCATGGTGGGTTAATCGATATTATGATTAAATGTTGATAAATAGGTTAATAGTGAAATGTTCATATTATTCCATGTGAATAAACTCGTGAACCATGATAGTTTTGATTAATTGAAATGTTGTATCATGTTATATGAATAATTCATAAGAGGGTTAATGATCATTAACCTTGATAATGTGATGAATATGAGATATATGATATTTATGATATATGTGATAACAAGTGTGGGGCAAGGACTAATGATCCAAATACCCATATGTGATAACATGTGTGGGACATGAACTGATGCTCCAAATACTCATATTAACATTGAGGTTTGAGACATGTATTGATGATCCAAATACCCATTGGGTTCTAGATATGACGTTCTAGGCCCATGATGTTGGCATAGGATTGAGGTCCCTTGTGTTTGTGATATGAAAGTGGAAAAATTCGTTAAATGAAAATTCATGATGTAGTGAATTGTGATATCCCTTGGGAATATTTACTCCATAATGGGTAGAATCATGTATTGACGGTTTTATTGTCATCTTTAACTTGGGTAATGATGTGGTTCATTAAAAAATAATGAATAGTAAAAATTATTAACTTGATTTATTGTACATTAATCTTTATAAAACATTATACACTGTTTTAGACTAGAAATTGTTTTAGAAATTATTAGTGGTGGCCTATTGAGTTATACTCACACCCTATTGGGGCTACCTAATTGGTACCCAAATATAATTCCTATTTTTATAACGAGATAAGTGAAAAATCCCTATGTTAGATGGTTTAGTTGGGATGGATCATGGACGATGGAACCATACATGATATTGGGTCCCTATTGTGGATTTTTCAGTATATTTTTTATATTTTTTATATTGACACTTGAAACATATATGACATAACATATCAACTATTTTAGTTAGTATATTATTTCCTATTTTGGTTTATCATGTTATATTTGTTTGTATTGTGTGTGGTATTATACTGGTATAGGGTGTTATCATTTGGCTATTGTTTTAATTTACATTTTAGTAAAACTTTGATAAAGAGGGTATAGTCTCCCCAGGTTATATATATTAGACCCTCATGACTAGTCATAAGCCTTTGGCATATGGGGAGGCATTCTTGATTCCATGTACGTGATCAACTTGGGGAATCAGTGTGGGGAACCAAGGTCAGGATTTTACAAAGTGGTATCAAAACCATGTTTTATTTGGGTTTTTATTGTCTTACTATTTAGGAAAGATAGACATGAGACTAGGAAGATTTGGGACTTGGTCATGAGCTCATACATGGGAGTAGCTAACCCATGTATGGGGTAACATCCATGTATCCATAGTGGGATTGTTTTTACTAATATTTATTATTATAGTTGAATTTTATTTCACCATGGGTGATGTTTTGTTGGGTCATATTATTATTTTTCTGAGATTTTTCTTCATGATTCGGAATGAAACAAGAGTTGTACGTGGATGAATCATTCTAGTAACTTGAGAATAATTGTGACATGAATAATTTTAGGCACAAATGGAAAAGAACGTTTTAGGTGATTTTTTTTTAAAATAAAATTCTTTTCATACTTATGTAGTTTAAATGAAAAGGTTCATAATTTGAAATTGATGAAGGTAAATGATGCTAAATATGGTAAATGAAATGGATAAATGAGTGTTTTGTGAGAAAATTTATTTTTTGGAAATGTTTTACTGTATTTTATCCATGACCTAGATGAGTTATGGTTGATGGTAGTGATAGTACCTCGATTTTGACCTTGTGGTGGGGTATGGGGTATGGCATGTTATAGATTTATGTGAATCACTCTCATTTCAATGTGATAATGTTGTGTAATGTTTCCAAAGATTGGGGTATGGAATTATAGAAATATACCTCCATGATATATCTTGTTTATAGGAAGAAAAGAAGGTATGGATGGAAATTATCATATAGTATTAGTACTTGAGGCCCTAATAGTTCTCGGTGAAGGGTTGGGAGAGATGTTCTGAGAGAAATTTTTCCATTTTATGAAATTTATAGAAAGAGTCCCAAGGTGGGTTTTGAAGAGGATGTATGACATGACATAGGAGTTATAGTTACAACACCCTCTGGCATTCACCAGAGAGGGTGTACTTCAGGCAATTGAGATCTGGATTGAGTCAATTCAGATGATCCTTGACCACTTAGAGACTCACTCTGATAAGAGAGTCAAACTTTATGCTTATATGTTATGTTTTTAAGAGAAGAATTAGTGGGAAATCAAGTATTAGAGTGGAAAGCTATAGAATATATAGGGGAATGTATTTTAGGAGAAGTTCTTGGATCACTTTTACCCTGATATGCTTTGGTAAGAGAGGGAAGCTACGTTTATGTGGTTGACCTAAGGAAGAATTTCTATGATAGACTATACCGGATGATTCACTGAATTATACTTCTTTGTTTTGGTGTTTGTAGGGAAAAATATATGGGAGTTACGTTTCTTTAATATGGGATGAAATGTGATATTATGTCCATGTTTAACATATCTAGTCCATAAGAGTATTATGAAGTGGTGAATTAGGCTTTCATATCTGAGGGGAACCTAAAAGAGTATTCTTGTAGAAGATAGGTAGTTTCTTCTCAATGATAAGGTGGTATATCTCCTAAGATCAGGAAGAGTTTTTATGAGAAAGTTAACCTGATTAGTGGAAATTAGAGTGCCCAATGGGAAGGATAAGTTACTCAAGAATTTACAAAAGTACTCTACCACTGGTGTGGTAGGCCTGGTCACTTTCAAAAATAGTTCCCTGACCACTGATAGAGTTCCTAGATTTTTTCATAATGAGACATCTATAATAGTTTTATAGTAACTGACAAAATGTGGGTAATGAATAAGGATCCAGAAAGATTCAAAAAAAAGGAGGGGATCTTCTACCCCATATCAGTTTGGAAATTGCAATTTTAAAGGCCATGGCGGTTGAGGTAGTAGACGTGCTACTTTGAAGAAATAGAATCTGTATAATCAGAGAAGTGCATCTCAAGGTACATAGACTATAACACAAGGAAGAAAGGAAGGATAGTTTAAATTAGTTCAACTTAAAATTGAGGATAGTGAGGTTGGACCATCCATTTTTAGAGGTAAAATTCTTGTATATTATATACTTTCCAGTTCCTTGTTTGATACATGATCCTCTCACTCTTTTATATCTATACAATGTGTGAACTGTTTAAACATAGTGGTGGAATTCTTGAGTGGGGTTATGAAAATGAACACACCATTAAGAGTGAGATTGAGGGAAATCTTTTATGTAAAGGGTGTTCTCTCATGGTTGGGGAGTATCACTTCTGTTGGTATATTTACATAATTGACATGTTAGGTTTTGAATTGATTTTTGGTATAGACTAGTTGGTAGAATTTAGATCACACATTGATTGTTATTATAGGATATTGACCTTTTTGTCACTTGAGGGTAACAATTATGTTCATCAGGAAGAGTAGTATATTGAGGCGGGCTGTGCAGGTCCAGTTCATCAGAAACTGGGGGAACTTACATCCTAGCTTACATGTCTTTTTTGGGTTGATTGGTGTGAAAAGAAAGATGCCTTTACACACATAATAGGATGGATTTAGGATGTGTTTCCCAAGGTCTTCTAATGTATACCACCTAATATGGATTTAGAGTGTATGATTGAGATCATTCTTGGAGCTGAGACAGTTTCCATTCCACCTTAAATAATGGAACCAAGAGAGATTCTAGAGCTTAAGACTCAAGTGGAAGAGTTTATGGATAAGGGTTTTATCTATTAGTGTACATATTCTTGGGGTTATACAGTACTGTTTTCTATGAATTTAGACATAATATTGCACTTATGTTCTGATTACCTAATATTTAATTGGATGAATGTGTTGGACTTGATTACTCTTTTGTGTTTAGACAATCTCTTTAAATAATTGAGAGGATCTTGTATTTTATCCAAGATTGTCCTGAGATATGGGTACCATCAGTTGAGAGTTTGGTCTTATAATATTCCACTAATAGATTTCAGATTCACGTATGGCCTTTATGATTTTGTTGTGATGTCGTCAGGGCTAAAGAACACTCTGATAGTGTTTATGACCTTGATTAACTGCATCTTCCACCAAAACATGGATCATATTTGGGTTGTTTTTTGGGATAACATATTTTTGTAATCGAGGACTCATGAAGATCATATAAAACAAATTAACATCATCCTAATTACAATTAGAGAGTATATACTATACTCTAAGATACCTAATTTTAAATTATTTACTGATTAGGTACATTTATTTGGTCACATCATCTTAGAGGAAGGCATGTCATTGGATGCAGCAAAGGTGTACGTAGTTGTTTATTGGGAGTTGACCAATATTTTTTTGATATTAAAAGCATTCTAGGGTTAGAGGGATATTATCAGAGGTTCATCCAAGTCTTTTAATTCATATAAGAACCAAATTATTTCTTCATAAAGAGGAGAGTTATGCTTGAATGGTCTCGATCATGTGATAATTCTTTTGAAGAGTTAAAGAGGTGTTTGACCACCACACTGATCTTGATCCAACTCGAGTTGGTTGAGGAGTATACAATGTGTTGTGAAACATTTGTTATAGGACTTGGAGTAGTGCTGATGCAATGAGATCGATTTATAGAATATGGTTCATTATAGTTGAGGTCACATTAATGAAACTACCCTAAGCATGACCTCAAGTTAATAGGAGTGGTTTATGATTCTAAGTGATACCGAAATTATATATTGGGCGACAAGTTTATTTTTTATACCGACCACAAAAGCTTAAAGTATATCCTTTAACATGAGTATTTGAATATATGGTAGTGGATATGTGTTGAGTTTATGAAACCATTGTATTTTTAGATATCCTATACACCTAATAAAGGAAATAATATAGTTGATGCTTTGAGGTGGAAAACACAGACTCAAGAAGTCCAAAAGTCTAAATCTATGTGGAAAATGATGAACATACTGAATGAGATGCATAGTGTGGTTAGGAAGGGATATTATAATATGATCCGTATCTTAGTATTAGTGGAATAAAAACATATTAACTGGGTCAAAGCGAGAAATCATGGTGATACAGAGTGTATGGACTTGAGGGAAAGCTTGAAAGGTGGGGAGACACCTTTAGATTGAAACATATATAAGGATGAGATCATCTATGTAAAGAATCATGTTTTTGTACCTATGAGTACACACGAGGAGATGATAGGTGAGTTTCATCCCTCAATGTGTGTGGTGCATCTAGGTTAGGACAAAATATACTATGGCCTAATATAATAGTATTGGTGGCTGGGAATGAAAAAGGAAATTGCAGGGTTCGTGACCATATGATATACCTGTAAATAGGTGAAGGCCATGCATCAATGACCTGATGGGATACTACAAATGATTCCAATTTAGGAATGGAAGTGGAACAACATTACCATGGATATTGTGTTAGGTATTATGAGGATGCCTCGAAATAATGGTGGAATTTGGGTGGTTGTGGACTGATTGATGAAAGTAACACATTTATAGTTTATTTAGGAGACTTATGGGATAACATGGGGGAAATATATCTGGACAGGATGACGTAGAGCATTGTTTCACTCCATGACTCATGTTTCACTTTATACTTCTAGAAAGGCTTGTAGATGGTTCTTGGTATGCATATATTTTTGAGTAGGGCCTTCCACCCACAAACATATGGGTAATCAAAATGTAATATTTAGGTTTTGGTTGATATTCTATGGGTGTTCATACAATACATTGGTTTGTCTTCAGAGAAGCACATAGAACTAATTGAGTCCATCTATAAAAATAGTTATCAGTAGACTATTCACATGAAACCATATGAGGAACTTTATGGTAGACAATGCAGATCACCTCTATGTTGGATGGATGCATGAGAGTTGGAGTTTTTGGGATTGTGTATCATGTAGAAGACATCATAGTAGGTTTATCTAATTAGGAAACGTATGTCTAAGGATCATAATTGGATTAATTTTTATGCTGATAGAAATCGAATATCCCTTGAGTTTGAAGAGGGTGATTGTGTGTTCCTTTAGTTGTTTCCTAGATTATATCTCTATAGGTTTCAGAGATGGGGATGTTGGAACCCTGGTTTTTCCGGCCATTTGAGGTTTTGGGTACTATTGGGCCAATGGCATGCTAATTATCTCTTCCAAATTGGTATAATGTTATGATTTTTTTTAATGTTGCACAACTTCAATATTATCACCCCTAACCTTCTCACATGATTGATGCTTATGATTTTGATTTTGAGACCAATGCATCCTTTATGGAGCATCTGAAACATGTTATGGAATATAGTGAGAAAGTGTTGTGGAGAATTACCATGATGATTGTTCAAGTATTTTTGGAACGTGGATGTATTTACATAGAAACGTGGAAGATAGAAGCAGATATGTGAGATTAGTGGCCCAAAAGTTTTACCTCAGAATCTTAGAGATGCTTGGGAGTAAAGATCAAGGATTAGAAATTATAATGTGGGGAGATTTTAAGATCCATAACTTTCTAGAGATGCCTCATAATAATTTTAGGAACTATTTTCCCTATTTTTTTACATACTCTGGCAAAGTCTTGTATTGGGTTCATTTAAGGGAATTTTTGATGTTTTTGGAGGGTTTTTTGGTAGTACATAGTTGGCGTACAATTTTCACAAATCGTGAAACCACCCCAAAAATACATGAACCCTAAAACATAGAGGTTTGAATGATTGTTTCATGGTTTTTGAAATCATGTTTCTTCTTAGGAGTAACCATGCACTACACCAACATGGGTGCATAATTAGGGCACATTATTTTCTAAACCGTGCACCTCATATAATAAAACATGTGTGTGGGTTTCTAATCCTAAAAAAATTATAAAAATATATTAAACCCATAGTATTAATTTATAATAACCCCCACTCAGACCTAAACTAATTCCTATAAATTTTTATTATATCAGGGGGTTTCAAAGGCTCCTTATACCCCATTCTTGATGGATCAATGTTTTTTAGAAGGATCATCTCTCAATTGGTAAGTAATTCCTTTCCCATTTGGATTCATCTCTCTCCCTCACATGTTTCTGGCTGAAGTGGAATGATTTTCCTCCATTTTATATAGTTTATATATAGGTTTTCATTTATATTAATCTATTTTATCATTGTAATGACCTGAAATTTTATACAAAAAATCCCCCTTTTGGTTTAATTAAATATATTATTAGGTATTATGGTTATAGAAAACACATTCAAAACCTTGGTTTTGTTATATCATATCATATTTAAAATAACATTAAGAATATTAATCATTGACAATATATCCATTCAATAGTGATAACATGACTAGTATAAATATAGGGTTTTGGAATATCCAATTGACACCGACAAAGGAATTGAAGATCTCAAATAGCACGATCATACCCAATGAAGCCCCTTTATTAGAGATTCCAATAGAGATAACATCACTAGGATTTTCCCTTGACCAAGATGAAGCTTGTATCCAATTACATAAGCTTGAGTGAAACCATTTACAGGAAAAGTCCAAGCTCATCAAGATCACGACTCAAACAATGTTTGCCAAACTACCCCATGAAGGTGAAATTATCTCACACCTTACCCATAGTGAGTTTAATGGTGAATTAACTAGATATGTATCAATACTATTGAAATATAAACATGTACATTATTTTCAATATAATAATGGCTATATTTACTTGGTTATTATTATAACTTTATAAATTATTTTTTATTTTTATTCAATAAAACACAAATTATATTTTTGGGTAATATTAAAATTCAATTATGGAATTTATTTTCATGATTTAATTTATTTTTTAAATAAATAAAATTGAATAAAATATACTTATTAAATAATATTTATTAAATATAGATGATCATATGAACTTTATGTAGTCAGATGTAATTTTTTAAGGGTTTGAAAAAAATTATTGCTATAAACCCAACATTTATAAAAAAATTCCTATTATTATTTTAAAAGTGATTCATATTTAGAAAATTATTTAAATAAAATGAATATTATTTTTGGATTCAAAATGTCGAAATTATCCAATGGTGAATTTTTTATATTTTTCCAAGACAGTTGAATTTTCGGGTAAAAATTAAATACAATATAAATATAATGTGCGTATTATGAAATTATAATAACCAAAAAATGATGTACTAAATAATATAAATGGTATCCAGGACAAAATATATTTTCCCAATTAAAAATAATATTACATTAAGTATGTTTAATTAATTTTATAAATCCTTTATAAATCCTCCAAAACATATAATATATTTTAATGTTTTAAAAACATTTCTTGAGGAAAATGATTCACTTATACATCACCAAGGGTAATATTTTAAATATTTAAGACCTAAGTCTTATAAAATAACTAAAACCCCTCTTATTTTGAAGAAAACATGGGTAAAAAGGATGGGAAAGTTTCTGTTTTTGGTTATTTTATTATATAGAGTCCAAAACCTATGTTTGAGAAATAATAAAGAACTCCCCTATCTTTTCCTATATTAACCCACCCAATATCCCATTTATATTCACTATAAAACCATTTATCACGTCTTTAATATTCCATCCTATCTCTAGTGTCCTCCTAAGGTTCCAAAATCTCTCAAGAAGCTCATCCCAAGCATTTGGAATCACCCTCTCAAGGTAAGTGATCCCCTCCTTCTCCTCTTTTTTCAGGAATCTTATTTATATTTTTTATTTTATATTCACTTACAAATGTTGGGATATGTTCTTACATATCCCCTTAATATAAATTCTATGTCTAAATTATTAGATACCCTTTTTAAATCTCATCAATCCCTCCCATGAACATTCATATGCCCTAGTTATGCTGTAGAAATTGCACCGCAATTTTCCTTGCCAAACAATTGTGTAATGAATATCCACACCCATTTACTATAAAGGGTGTTCAAAATTATGAAATTATATTTCTTGATCATCTAATTACATCTATTTATTCCAAATATGACGATGAATGAATCAATTTTGTATTATCTATGAGACACACTTAAGAATGAGAATGAAATAAAACTGACTGGTGCACCCAAAATTATATAGCCCTCTAATGCATTGGGTAATGTTTTTGTATCATGAGAGGTCATTCAAGGGATTAATGAGTGTCTATAATCCATCATATAAGTTTTTACATCATGATTTCTTGGAATTTATACTTGATCTATGTTTATGATACTATGTTTTAAGTAGTTTCCACATTTCCCATGTTGCCTGTCATGATATATCATCCCTCATTATTCATGTTTATGATTATCACTCATATTATGACCAATTGATATGCCTATTTTCTAACATGTATTAATTTATTCTTTTTTATTCCAGGATTATTCCTTTACATGGATTTATTTTCCACCCATTTCTTATGAATTTCCCAAAGTTATCCAATGCAGTTTTATGTACGAAGGAATAATATGAGAATGTTAATTAATTTTTCAATAAAGCTGATGTATTCCCAATTTTATGTTGTTATTTAATGTACCTAATTCACAAAGACACTAGACTTCAAGATCTTCTAATTTTTGTTATGTGTACTCTTATTTAGTAAATCATGAATTAATATATAATGAAGGGAACAATTGTCATAGTTGGTATCAAAGGAATGTATAGTTATTTTTGCTATTAGAATTTGAAAACTCTAGAGAAATAATTAGGGATAAAACTAAGTGTGAGAAAACACCACATAATTTTTTAATGTATAGAGTAAGGTTTTTATAGAGAAAATACATCTCTGTCTAGATATTACTAGTGGATGTGGTAACAAAATAGATGTACATAAGGGTAAAAACCGAAAACATCACATTGATATAGACTTGACCGAGAACCAGTTCATGAAAATGGGGCATGATGCACACCTAGTTTGAAAATCCTAGAGGATATTCATTGGTAAATTCATAAGATTATTACAAAACCATAATAAGGGAACAAAAATTACCATAAGCATCTAAGTTAAAAAATATATCATGGATAACATTGATTAAATCATAGAAATTAATAAGTTAACAAATAAATGTTATTTATAAGTTGTACCTTTAATTTTATTGGATTACAATTTATGTGTTTAATAGTTTAAAAATAATCATCCCTAATTTTCCCTTTATTTTAGCTGGTGACCTGAAATAGGAGGAATCTGGTACACAACCAATGTGAAGGGAAATGTGTTGAGTGCACAAATGTGGTTCCCAACCTAATGAGAGAAGAAATAAAAAACATTATGAGGATAATTTATCAATTGTCTTAGGTTCTAAATAGAAACCTAGATCATGAGCAACATCAAAATCCCCTAATGAAAGAAAATGGTGCAATTGAGACTTTTATGGGACAAAGGCCTCTTACTTTGAATGGATCATCCGATCCCTTAATTGCAGAACAATGGATCAATTCCTTTGAGAAGATCTTATCCATCGTTAAATGTTATGAACAAGAGAGGGTTCTAATAGATGTTAATCATATAGAGGGAAAAGATGATCAATAGTGGATATTGTTCAAGAATCTGAAGCCCATGTAAGAGATCAATGTGATTGGGTGGAAGTAGTTCCAAAAAATAAGTTTTGATAAATATTTTCCTCATAATACCTAACATAAAATATAATGGTATTTCCTTTCCCTCATGGAAAAAGATGAAAAATCTACTGGTGCATATAAGGAAAACTTCAAAAGACATTCCCAACACACCTCCAAATTTGTCAATATTCCTGAATGTAATGTTGACCAATTATTTTTTGGGTGAAAACCTTTTCTAAGAAATGAACTAGTGATCTGATAATTTGATAGCTATGAGGAAATTTTCCAATATTCCCTTACAGTCAAAATGAAGATAGGAGAATCTTAGGGGTATCGAAGGGAAATGAATCAGAAAGTGGAGTTTCATTCTGGATGTTTAATGGGAAAATATAATGATTCTAAGACATTTCAACATCCCAATTGTCAAAAGTGAAGAAGGAATCCCCCAAAAAATGGCCTAAGGGGGATGATGAAATTCATTTTTTTTCTAGAAGGGACACCTAGATAGCGATTTCCAATAGGATAATCCCACTAATGCGATGAAGGAATGAAATTCTCTAGTGAACCCTTTGTGAATTTTATATTATTTAAACAGCAAGGAACAAGTTAAACTTGCAAACTAATGCACTAATACAAGGGTTATTTGATACTATCAACAACCTCTAAGGTATTAAGGGTGAGCTTATTCCCTCAAAACAACAAAAGTGGATCCGAAAATTATGTGGTGAAAGATGCACTAATGATTCATTCAATAGTAAGGAACATACATTTTGATTCCGATTATATTTATTTTTCATATCATGAATGTTTTGTAGAACTATTCAAAGACTACCACAAAGCATGGAAGTTGATCTGTCATTGAAGGAAGAAAATGGGGAAATTAGTGCATCCCATGTATATTACTCCTCCCCTACCAAAATTTGTAATCTGAGTTTCTTAGAGAACCTTGTGACACTCCCTTTAGTGTAATCAAATGAAATTCTATTTATGGATTAGTTTTCCCAGTATAAATAAAAAATAAATTATTGTAAGAAGGAAATCACTCTCTATATCATTAATCGAACCCCGATATAGTACAAGTGCAAGGAGGAGGATAAAAATTCATTATAACCAAAATCACAAGTATATATATTATTTCCCTATAATGAAGGGAATCTCGGTTAAATGATTGATTCTAAGGAATTTATAATCTTTGAATACATAACCATTGTAAGGGGATACACTGATGTGTTTCCCAAAAATATTTCATATTCCCATACTAGCTCAGAGGGTGAATTTTCAATTAATCCTATACCTAGGATTTAACCATTGTCCAATACTCTATATAGAATCAATATTATGAAACTTGAGGATCTGAGGAAACCACTATCGAAAACACTTGATAAATTGTCTATATAATGAAGTTCCTCACCATGGGGTGCACCAGTCCTCTTCATTAAAAATAAAGATGGTTCAATTCTACTTGGCATTGATTATCATGAGATAAACAAGATCATGATAAAGAAAAAGCATCATTTGTCATGGATTGATGAATTTTTCGATCAACTTCATGGATCAAAATACTTCTCCATGTTGGATATTCATTTGGGATATTATCAAGTAAGGGTGAAGAAGGAGGATATCCCCAAGACAACTTTCCATATACGGTACAAGAACTATGTGTTCATAGTTATTCCATTCAGATTCAATAATGCTATAGAAATATTCATGGAAATGATGAATATATTCTTTAGGGATTACCTCAACAAATTTCTGGTAGTCTTTATAGATGATATTATAATATAATCTAAAATTAAGTAGGGGCATGATGATTTTTGTACATTGTTCTAAGGAACTTACGAAGGATAATATTTATGAAAAGTATAGAAAATGTTAGTTTTTGTTAAAAGAAGTCTCATTCGTGGGGAATATTATCTCAAGTAATGGGATATGTGTGGACCCTTAAAAGATATAAGAAATTGAACTATGGATAAGGAAAACATCTATGATAGAAATATATAGTTTCCTTGGGTTACTGGGGTATTATTACTGATTTGTGATAAATTTCCCATGATTATCGAACCCTCTAAACAAGATAACTCATAGGTGTTCCATGTTTTTTTAATTATGAATGTGAAGTGAAATTAATCAAGTTTAAAAAAAGAATTATCCTTGCATCAATAATCACACTAACTACAAGTGGAGAACATTTATTAGTATTTAGCGATGCTTTAAAGAAGGGTTTGGGCTATGTGTTAATGAAAAATGAAAAAGCGATTGCCTATGATTCAAGGAAATTTTATGATCATGAATATAACTACCCAATAAATGATCTTTATTTACCTGTAGTGATAATTTCCTTGAAATTTTTGTGGAATTATCTCTTTGGGGAGAAGTGTGAAATATATAAGGATCAAAAAAGCCTCATGTCTATTTTCAAAAAGAAAGAGTTGAATAAGAAACAATAAAGATTCTTAGAGCTGATAATGTACTATGAATACTCAATCAACTACCATCCTGAGAATGAAAATAACGTGAAAGACACTCTATGTCGAAAGGATCCATTAATTTTATCATTGATGTTATCTCTCAAGGATATGATATTATTATATTTGAAAAGTATGGACATATTAAATTATGGAAGTAACATTATCAATAATTTTACAAATGATTTATTAATGATCCCTTATGGAGAGGATAGAGGATTCTCAAAGATATGATGTGGGAATTCTGACGAAAGTGGAAGCTATAAGAAAAGGCAAATCATCATAGTTCAAAGTTAATGAAGAAAGAGTTCTGTGGTTTGTGTCAAAAATATGTATACCATCAAATCAAAAGTTTAAGAAGGTGATATTGGATGATACACATAATTTATATTTCCCCATATATGTGGGAAGAAAAAATATTTATTAAGATCTACAAGAGCACTATTGGTGGAACGATATGAAGAAAGAGATCATAGAATATTAATCATGATGTCTTGTATATCAGAAAGTGAAAGAGTAAAGGAAATGGTACAAGGGGATATAGAAACCATTACCCATATCTACATGGAAAAGGGAAAATATAACCATGGAATTTTTCCCTTTTATTTCAAAGAAATTGGAAGGAAATATTGATATATGGTTTGTGGTGGATCTTCTTATAAATACTGCACACTTCATTGCAATTTTATATGACTTCTTACACGATCAACATGCAAGGATATACATTAGAGAAGTCGTGAGGCAGTATGGAACACCACTATTGATTATATTTGATCGGGACTCAAGATTTACATCCATGTTTTGGAATATTCTTCAACATGCTCTAAATATTGAATGGAACTCCAACACGACCTATCACCCTCAAACTGATGGCCAATCTGTGTAGACAATACAGACACTCAAGGACATGTTGGGATCATGCTCAATTGACTTCAAAGTAGGATCTGATCTATATATTTCTCTAGTAGAGATCTCATACACTAATAATTTCCACTCAAGTATCAAAAGGGATCCCTATGAAGCCCTTTATTAGAATAGGTTTAGAACAATTACATGTTGGGATGTATTTTGGGGAAGAAAACTACTGGGTGTGGAAATGGTTCAGGAAATGGGGGAAAAGGTCATGAACATTTAACAAAAAATCAAGGTTTCTCAGAGTCGACAAAAGATTTATGAAGACAATCATAAATGATACCAAGATTTTTCTGTTGGAGACAAGGTATTCCTCTACATATCTCCATTTAAGGAATTCGAGAGATTTGAAAATAAGGGAAGTCATAGTCCATGATATATCCATCCCTTCTAGATCCTTGATCCCATCATAGAATTGACTTATCTACTAGTAATTCCACCTAACATATCCCAAGTACATGAGTATTCCATGTATCCCTCTTGATGATATACACACAATACCCCTCACATGTACTCAATCTAGTGTTGGTACTGTTGGATAATGATTCTTCATGTGAGGAGAAACTGATGAAAATCATAGATTGTAGAGACAATGTTCTATAAAACAAGATAATGCACCTGGTCAAAGTGTTGTGGACAAACCATAAGCTTTAATAAGGAACATGAGAACCATAGGATATGATGAAATAGAGTCACCCTCAGGGGTTTTAGTATGTGAAATGAAAATTTTGAGGTTGAAATTTCTAAAGGGGGGAAGATTATAATGACCCGAAATTTTATAAATAAATTTCCATTTTCTATTTTATTAAATGTATTATTATGTATTATGGTTATAGAAAACACATGAAAATAATTGGTTTTATTATATCCTATAATATTTAAAATACCCTTAGGAATATTAATTTTTGATAATATTACCATTGAAAAAAGATCACATGATTAGTATAAATATAGGGTTTTGACAAATCCAATTGGAATAAACAAAGTGATGGACTCAAATAGTAGGATTGTACCCTATGATTCCCATTTATGAGTGATTCTAAGGGAGATTGAATCATTTTGAATTTTTGACCAATCCAAATATAATATCCAATAACTTAAGAATGAGTGAAAGCATTTATTGGAGATTTTCAAGCTCATTGAGATCATGACCCAAACCACATACACCATACCACCCCATGAAAGTCTCAACATCATTCTCCTTATCCTTATGGAATTTGTTAGTGTATTAAAGGGATAAATATCAAGAAAATATCAATATGAATATGAACATTATTTAGAATATAATAATGGTTATATTTACTTTTTATTATTGTTACTTTATAAACGATTTTTATTTTTATACAACAGAACATAAATTATATTTTTGGGTAAAATTTGGGTTAAATTACGAAATTTATTTTCAAGAATTAATGTATTTTTTCAATAATTTTTTTATAAAATATTATTATTTAATAACTTTTATTAAATATAAATGATTATATAAGTTTTATAAAGTCAAATTTAATTTTTATAATGGTTTGAAAACTATTATAGTTAAAAATACATCATTTCTCAAAAAATGAAAATTATTATTTTAAAAGTGACAATAAAAATATTTAGAAAATTATTTAGATAAAATTAATATTATTTTTGCAATTATAATAATTAAATTATCCAATGGTGATTTTTTTACAATTTTATGAGATAATTGATTTTTTATGTAAAAATTAAATACTGTATAAATACAAAGTGCATATTTTGACATCTTAATAAAACAAAAATTATGTAATAAATACTATAATAGGTATAAATGACCAAATATATTTATCCAATTTAAATAATTAAATATTAATTTTGTTTTGTTAACTTTAAAAATCTTTTATGAATCTTCCAAAACCTATAATATATTTAAGGTTTTAAAATCATTTATAAAAGAACATGACTCACTTCCACATAAACAAGGAAAATATTTTAAATATTTTGGACCTTTGACATATAAAATAATTAAAAAACTCTTCTTCAGATGAAAACATGGTAAAAAATAATTGTAGGTTTTGTTTTTTTTGGTTTTTTTATTATATAGAGTTCAATACCAATGTTTAGGAAATATTAAAGAACTCCCTTATCTTTACCTATATAAGCCCTACAATGATCACATTTATATTCACTAAAAAACCTTATATAACGTCCTTAATCTTTTATACCCTCTCTATAGTCCTCCCAAGGTGACCCTAATCTCTTAATAATCTCATCCCAAGCATTTGGAATCACCCTCTCAAGGCAAGGGATCGTCTCCTTCTTCTCTTTTTCCAGTATATTATTTATCTTTTTTCATTTATCTTTATTTACTAATGATGGGATATATTTTTACATATCCACCTTACTATCCATTTTATGAATAAATGATGATATACCCCTTCCAATATCATCCTGAACCCCCATGAACATTCATATGCCCCCATTGTGCGGCTAAAATTTTAACATGTTTTTCCATGCCAAAAAATTATGTAGTGAATACCCAAACCCATTTCTTATCAAGGAATTCAAATTTATGAAATTATACTTATTGATTAGGGACTTAATATTTTTATTATATACTCCTTTATAATGTAATAAAATACGATGATGAATGAAAGCATTTTGTATGATCTATGTGGCACAGTTAAGAATGAGAATGAAATGAAAGTAATGGTTGCACCCAGAATTATATAGAACTCCAATTATTTAGGTAATGTTTTAGTCTCATTTAAAATTATGAAGGGGATTAGGGATTCAACATAATCCATTACATTACTTTTTCCATCATGTTTTATTTGAATTTATCCTTGAACATTGTTTAGGAGGAAAATTTTAAGTTCTTACCACATTTCTAATGTTGACTTTGTGATTATCATGTTATATCATGCCTTATTGTTCACAATTATGATTCTCACAACTTTTACATAGAATTGATATGAATATTGTTTAAAATGTATTACTTTATTCATTTTATTCCATGTTTATTCCCGTACTAGTATTTATATCTCAACCCTTTCTTATGTTTTTCCCTAGGGTATCCTATGTAGTTTTAAGTACAAATGAATAATATGATCATGTTAAAGAAGTTTGAAATAAAGATGACGTGTTCCCTATTTTAAGTTGTTATGTAATGTGACTAATTCCCAAAGACACTATAATTTTTTATGTTTTGGGTTTTATTATGTTTAAATTTATGTAATAAATCATTAATTAATATGTAATAAAGAGAAGGGTTTTCACAGTCTTGATCATAGGTTTTTGACTAAGATCTTATGTGTCATTGTGATCTCTATCGATCTGCTTCAATTTGTGGATTTAAGTTTTGGTGAATGTTTGTAAATTACCCTGATGTTTCTGGTATAATTTTGAATTCCCATTGTTTTTAATTATAATTGTGTGTATGGCAGTGTGAAATTTCAATTTCATTTTTGGAAATTTTATATTGAATTGGATTAATTAATTGGTCAATTAATTAACTAATAGAATCATGGAATTTATGGGATAATGAAATTATGGAATTGATGAGATAGTTATATTTTGAAATTGGTTAATTAATGGGATTATGGAATTGGGTGATGATGAAAATTAAAGGTTTTTTTGGCATAACCATGATGGGTTAATGGATATTATGATTAAATGTTAATTAAGGGTTCAATAGTGAAATGTTCATATTACTCTATATGATTAAAGTGATGAACCGTGATTTCTTTGAGGAATTGAAATTGTGCACTGTGTTATTTGATTAATTTATAAGATGGTTAATGATGACTAACCTTGATAATTGTGATGTACATGGGATATGTGATATTTTTTATTTATGTGATAAATAGTGTATGACATGGACTAATGCTCAAAAAACCTATATATGATAATGATTTTACGAAAGGTAATGATGGTCAAAATATCCATATGAACATTGAGTTCTAGGACATGTATTGACACTCCAAATATCCAAAGGGTTCCAGAAAAGATGTTATAGGCCTATGATATTGGAATTGTACTGGGGTTCCAAGTGGTCATGATATGAATACGGAATGAACTGATAATTGGAAACCCATGATGTAATGAATTGTGATATACCTGGAGAATAATTTAGATTCTGGAATGGGCCGAAGTATGTATTTAATTTTTGGGTGTCATCATAAACTTGGGTAATAATGTGGTTAATTAATGAATAATGAATTTTGAAAACCATTTACATAATTTATTTTACTTTTATATTTGTACAAATGCACCCACTTTTATAGATTGGATATTTTTTAGACACCATTGGTTGTGGCCTACTAAGTTGTCCTCACACTATACTCGGGCTGCCTTATTGGTACCAGAATAGTATTCATGTTTTCATGAAAGGATTAGGGAAGGATCCATATGTTAGATGGATGGGTTGGTATGGATCATGGATAAGGGAACTAGATGTGATATTAGGACCCTCTCAGGGTGTTTTTTTGTGTCATTTTTTTAGTTTTTGTATATTGAATCTTGAAACAAATACGACATAAAATATCTACTATTTCTATCTGGATATTGTTTATTGTTTTGGTTTATCATGTGATATTGGTCTCTATTGGGTGGGTTATTATTCTGGTTATTGGTTATTATTATTTGGATATTGTTTTTAATTTTTATGTTGTTCTGCTTTGATAAAAAGGGTATAGTCTCCCCATGTTATATATATTAGACCGTCACTGCTATTCATTATCTTCTGGTGTATGGGGATGCATTCCCAAGACCTTGAGACTGACTTGCTTGTGGTACTGGTTTGTGGTACCCAGGTCGGTACATTACATATAAAAACCAATTATAAATAGTGATTAGATAACATGGTTGAAAATGTTACAAATATAGATATAACATTAAAGAGATATTTTGTTACTTAATATTATTTATCGAAATAATGAACTTTCATATCCTTCAAATAAATCTAAATTTTATCTAAAACAATGGATCATTCAACTTTTCAAAAAGTTTCAAGGAATTTAATATTTGGATATAAAACTAAAATTTAATAGAATTAATTATTTTTTGGGTGACATTAAAGCCAATGTTAAATGATGAAGAATATGTAAAATGTATACCATCCCCATTTTAAATGCATAGTTCATACAAAGAATGATTGAAAAGTCTATAAAATAATGATGTTAAATATAAGATAAAATTCAATTAAATATCAATCAAATATTATTCCAAAACACTTTGATAATTTCTAAAGGGAAATATTTTTACGTAATCCATAAACACATTAGAGAAACAATTTTTTATTATTGGAATTAATTCATGAATGTTTTCTCTAGATTCCCATATAAATATATTTAAGAACATCCATTTTTCGTATGATTTATCCACAGGCTAGTTTAAAATTATTATATTTTTTTGGATGCATCATTATAAGTAGAAATAATTAAAAACAATATAAAAAATTGAAGAGATTGATTGAGAAGATTTTCTAGAAATCAAAATAATTTTGTGTAATGATCATAGTCACCATAGTTGTAAATCAAGTAAAATTAGTTCAGTCTCATTTTGTTGATACTATATATGATTTTATATTAACCTATGTGATATAGATAACCAATAAAATAATAAAAACACCCAAACTATATTTTTGTTTTTTGAATTCATACTCTATAGGACCATTGAACTATTTTTTTGTCCATAACTATAATAAATAAAAAATTATAATAATGGGTTTTAGGGAAAATTATATATATTTTTTCTAACTAAGGATGGAGATGTAATTCAAATTACATATAAGGATTACAGAAATAAATTTCTCTAACATAAAGAACACCGTCTCAACATGGTTTTCATCAATTTTATCAACCATATCCATTTCAATAGGTAGATTCCATTGATTAATCATAAAAAATTTATCAACATCATGGATGAATATATGTGGAAATATATTCAAATAATGGTAAGAAGATAAAATAGATAGTAGAAAAAATATTTGATGAGATTATATAAATATAGAAATAAATTATTTATTTTTAAAAAATACTTAAATGATTTTATACACCAAGGATTATTGAATATTACCTTCCAACCCACCCAAAACATGAGAATAAATATTATGGTGTTTATATTAATATGTTTTAAATTAAATTAAATATAAAATATCAACCTATTAGTAAAAAACACACCTAAGTAAAATAAAAAATTAAATAAATTAGCTTTTAAAAATATTTTTAGAAAAACCATTTAATACATATAAGAGTGATGGAGTTTTAAAGGAATTCGAAGGAATGAAACAAATGGATGACAAACAACCAAGATTATTTCAATTCCTTTAATATGATACAATCTACGAATCTATTTGAAAAAAATTAATGAAATGTTTCCTTGATATTTTCAAGAAATTATAGATCAATATCCAACTTTTATAAGTAAATAAAAAATATCATAATGTAAATTGTTTTTTAAGTAGAATTATACAAAGAAGAGGGGGATTACATGAAATGAGTGAGTTATTTTAGGAAGTAATATCTCAATACTAATCACTCAAAAAATTTCCAGCACGTTAAAAGACCTAGGAATATTCACAATAACATGAAATATAGGTAAATGATTCTTTATGTGCCTCAATAATTACTATTCCTCAATTAACATATTCATAATTTAATATTAAATAATTTAAGTGTACAAGAATAGTGTTATAACTAGAAAATAGAGCAATAACATATCTAATTATAGATGTGGAGGATTTTTTTGGTAAGGATAAAAGGTCAAATATTTCTTATAGAAATTTATGTGTTAAACATGAAAGAATAAATATGTAATTAAGATTGACTAATAAAAATCATAAGATAATTTTTTTAATATCTAAAATAATAACCAATGTATATTTGGGGACAATTTTAATAAAGTGTATGGATTTCATTATGAATATTAATATCCTAGAATCCAGGAAATATTCACTTGAAGAGAATTCTATTTTTATACTTTCTAATATTGAAACCCAATTTTTTGACATGGTTTGAATGATTTACCCAAGAAAATCATATTTTTTGGATGAAAATTGATGATTTCAAAATTTTAGAGTGATATTAAAACTATTGATGGAATTTTTTTTCAATATCAGTTTTGTCGAAAGTAATCAGTATTTATGTAATAATATGAAAGAATAATTTTATATTGAATTATTTTGTTTTTTATTAATGATATTGAAATTTATGATTCAAATAATTTTCATCTATTCCATGTTCAAATATTTAGGAACCAAATATTTTACCCTATTTAGAACACCCACTAAATTATGTGCTAAAACCCTTGCCTAGAAACCTAAAATATTACTACTTGATGAGTAAAGAAATGAGACTACTGAAAATTATAAATGATCAACCACACTAAGAATAAATATATTTTTAGTACATTTAAAACAATTTATTTGGGAAATATGAAATAATTTAGGTTGTATTATAGGCCTTAGTATCATAATTTTCGTAGATATAAATTTACTTGATAATGATGCTACATATGTGAATAAAAATAAATATGGCTAAAATCCACAAAGTTAAATGTTTTTAATAAGGAATTAGATAAATAAATTGTAGAATAGTCTACATATTTTTAGATTCAAAGTGGGAAATACTAGTTAAAAATATACCCAATAATTCTATCCTCACCAGTATAAAGAATGATAAAAATGAGTTTTTACTTTTGAGAATGAAAACAATAAAAGAGTGAGTGTATATGACACATGAAGTTTTACTATTACATAACAATTACCAAATTATAGTTTTATTATTATATATATAGTAATAAATAGTTATAGGTAAACAATTTTTTTATTTTTATATTGTTTAAAGCTATTTTCAGGATCTAATTATACCCGGGACTAGTGAAGCACCTGATGGATTTTAATGAAGGGTTGTTTTATTCGAAGAGTGTTTTATTTTTTATCAATGAATAATGATATTAGTAAATATTAACTAAAGAAAAGTAACTCAATGAAAGGATTTATTGAAACTTATGATGGATTGAGATACAATATAGAGTATTTTTAGTAAATATACTCATCTATTAATATGAATTGGGGAAATAATGAATAAAATGAAGAGTTATAATATGAAAATGAGTATTATAAATATTCAAATAGATATTTGTTTATTCATATTACATAATTTTGGAAAAGTCAATATGATATGTTAGATGTAATTAAAGAAATAAATTATAGGAGACTACTGATTGTAGTTTTCTACAGAATGATAAAAATACAAACTTAATTAGTTATAAGAGTTTAATGAAATATTATGATATGTAATAATGAATTTAATATCAAGGAACATCTAATATCATACATGAGATAAATGTGGGATACTAAAGATTCTAGGTTTTCTATAAAATAACAGTGTTTTTGGACTTTATTATCAATATCATGAAAAAATAATACTAATATTGAAGATAGAGGAGGGAAAGATAGATTATGAAGATATTATTGGATGATTTGAATCTATATAAAAGAAATAAGTTTTCAATGAATTATAATGAGAATTAATCCTAGTATTTTTAGGATGGATTCTCTACAAAATATCATTATCTCCCTTAGATGATAATGAAAATTTAGAATCCATAATTTGAGTTTACATGAGACATGTTTTATATGAATTTATTATTGTTATTGAATCACTATCACTAAATACTTTGATAAATATTGATAAGAGTAATATATGCATTTTTAGTGAGTAATTTTTCAAATTACTTTTTTATTTAACTTATTGATTGAAAAATGAGTTCTTAATTAATATAAATAAATTGGAAATTATTTTAAAGGGACTTATGGAAGTTTAAAGAATACACATGAGTTAAGATGTTTTGAAATGTTTTAGATTTTTTGAAAAACTTGGAGAAATTTAATGTTTCTATATATGATTAATATGAAGGTTAGATTGGGTAAATATAAGAAAATATATCATTAAATGGATATGTAATATTGAACTTGTTTTTTAAATAGCTATATAAGGTTGTTTTGGAGCTCATGGATGAGTAATCGAAATCTCATCTAAGAATAAATCCAATGTTTCAAAGGTTGTGTAAGATATTTCTAATCTTGTGTATGAGATTTTTGGACCTATGTAACAATAAACCAATTTTATCATAAATGTTATTTAATATATTTTTGATAAGTTTAAATTTATTTAAATAATAATTTTATATATAGACAAATGAATAAAAATAAAAGAATATTTGACTAAAACATTGAATGATAGTTGAGAATATTAAAATGAGAAGATTTTTTTCATACTTTTAGATCAAAGATGGTGGTATTATTGGTGAAATATTTGAACAATATTAAATAAGGATCATGATACCAAATTTCATAGAGTTTTTATATTTCAAATATGGATACATTCGCATATGACATTAATCATGGATATATAAAAATAAGACAAGTCAAAGATAATTGGAGTAATAAAGATAATGAGAGATTAAAAATACTAATGAGGAACTACTATTTCATATATGAGTATAAAATATATTGAAAAAGGATAGACACTACTGGATACCTTAATGTATGATCAATTAAGAAGATAATATATTTTCCTATTACATCAATAAATTGTTATTATATGAGTTGAAATCATGTACTATAGTTGAGGATCTTATGTAACACCCCAGGTAAATAAAGAATATGAAATTTTTATATTTATCCATATTTGTGAATAAAATGTTAATATTAATTTAAAGGGAACACTATTCTCGATGGCGTACCCAATACGCAACAATGAGTTTCTTGGAAATCTTACGTTGCACTCTAATAATAAAATAATAATATTTTAAATGGTAGTTAGTGCCTAGCCGTGGTAATGGCAGGAGTGAACAGAAATAACTAAAAAATTATTATATATGTTTGTCAAATATTTTTATTTTTATCCAATAAATGATAGAGGCTTAAAATGGGAATGAATCCAATTTTAAGCGTAAATATTCTAATATTCTTTAAAAGGTCGATTAATCACCTTTTGATGGAAAACCCTTTTGAAATCCACTTTTGACCATTTTATATGTTATATTGGACAAAATAAAATCCTTCTTTCTAATCGGGATATCAAAATTTACTTTGTGTATGTTTTTGTTATTTTTTGATAAAGTCCATTTTTAATGAATAAGTAAAAAATGTTGTATTTTAATTCAAAAGCTATTTTTAATATAATTTATTTATATGATTAGATCATATTTTGAATTGGTTTTAAAGTGCAATTAGAATATATTTTTACCATTTAATCCAATGGTGGTTATTATAATTAATTTCACTTTGAAATTTGACTTAAACTAGTGTCAATCTTTTAATAGATATTGTTTCTTAAAAAAACGGTATTTGTTTTGACAACGGGAAATAATTATTAAATTAATTAATGCAACTTATATTTTTTGAATTTTGTAAAATAGACATCATTTTTTAATTCTGAATATCAAATATAGCTTAGGGATAATTTTTGGTATTTTTCTGAAAAACTTCAATTTTTTTATGAATATTGAAACCACTAAGTGGTAGTTAAAAAACTAATTTTTCATTTAAATGAAACTTTAACACTTATGTGATTTGAATTTCAAAAATATGAAATACATGGTTGTCATTAGGATGTAAAATGTTGTTCAATTGGATTAAAATAATTTTTTGGTGAATAATAACTTTTAAGTTTTATTAATCACGATTAAAGGTAATTAGTGTAATTTAAGGTAAAGATAATGATATAATAATATGAGATGACCATGACACATGTCCTAACATTATTAGATGAGTCATGGCCGACCCAGAAAATCCATGGGTCAACATGGGGACCCCATGGATCCACTTTGGTTGGAAAATGACATTAATAACATTTTATTTAAAGTTAAAATAAAAATGTGCCAAACATGTATTGTTTTACTAAAACGATTTTTACATGGGGTTATACAAGTCATATTTTTGACTATAAATATTCATTAGAAATCTAAAAATATTTTATACATCATGATGTTTTTTTATAATTTTTAGACATTTAAAAAATATATTTATTTATGACACCATGATGATGTAGTGATTACCTCATTAATGAATGATTAAACTAAAATGAGAAGATAAGGTAAAATCAAAGACTTAAACTTGTAAAAAACCTATTGGATGGGTGTATTTTGAACCCTTATAACCTTATCCTTGAAATATATAATTTTGGGACCTTTAATATCCGAAAATAATTTTATAATAATGTAACTTTTCAAGACATTCCAAGAGTGCCCCTCCTCCCTCTTATAAAAGGCCCCCATCTCTACCCCCTTACCCACACCTCTCAAGCCTTTGGCTCGACCAACCATTTTACATTTTATCTCTCCACATACCTCTATTAATCATAGAAGCCTTACCTTAGGAAGAAATCTCTTCAAGAAACCCTTTTGGTTCAAACCAAAGGGAGTTACCTGATTTAAAGGTAATGTCCTCTCTTATGTTCTTTTGTTTTATTTTTCTTCTCCAACCCCCTAAACTCTTTTAATTATTTTATTTTGTAGAAACACAAGTATATTAAATATACTAGGATTTTTTATGAGAAGGATTCTGGCTACACTTACAAACACCTCCGTCTAAAGGTTAAAGAACATACTGTTTCGATGGATGGCGAATTACTGCCTCACGAAACGATGATTGTTCTATATTCTCCTACCACCTCTCGTGGTGGACATTATGATGAAAATATGTTTATTTATGATATATATTATATTAATTTCCTCTCTACACTACTTTATTTTACATTTAAAGAAAACATTTATTCTTTTCATGTTGTGCAAATGTGTTAATTTCATTTGAGGAAGTGTAGACTACCGCCCCCTCAAGTGATATGACTCGTTCATGCAATACATGGAATGTATAAAAAATGAAATTAATGAACTTATGTGACCTATATAACATATATATTATACTTTAATTATAATATATATATCTCATTTAGTCTTAATTTCAGTAAATACGAAATAGAAATGAAAGTAGCGTTCGTGCGTATATACGACTTACCGTCTCCATGAATGGTGCATTTCATTTCTTACCTCTAAATGTTATTTAATATTATAAATGGAATTATTTACTGGATATATATGATATATATGATATCTAAATAATTAATATAATTCTAGATATAGTGGATATTTTACCACATGAACAACTTGTAATTATAAGAAGTTTATTTTTGACTCAAGTACCAATGATCGACAAAACGACCGTTATTAACTTAAATAATTACATAATGTTAATAAAATGGTAATTAATGATATAAAAGGAATAATGAACATAAAAAAGTTTCTTAAGCAAGTATAAATTAACTCTAGTTTATTATTCAGGAGATTAAATAATGATCGAGTCAAGTCGGACCCGAGGTAAGGGATCCTACCTCTCTCTTTCTTTTTAAGTACTCTCTTTTATGTCATTTCTTTTAAGCTCATATTTATTATGTTTCGGGATGTTATTTTATATTAATAATTCTGTATATTTTATTTTCATATTATGAGATACCCTATTTGATCTCATAAATCCATTTTTGGAAGTTTTAAGTGGCGCTGTTAGGCTACCGAGTTTTCGTAAGGGGTTTTTCATCTCACTTTTATTCCCATGAGATTTATGCTAAATTTTCCACAATTTCCTTTGAGTGGTATATGTACATCCCATTATTATACTCTTTGTGTAATATAATTTCGTTTATGAGTATTTACATCAATGTTGTATAGTCCTTATTTCAAGGGGGGTACGCTTCGAAAGATACCCAAGTCGGTAAGGGAACCTTCCACCCTCCTATTTTTTTTAAAAGACTTCTTTTTGTTTTGTCTTTTAAATTAAATCTTATTATGTTGGGATATGTTATTAAATATACTTATTTCTGTAAATTTTATTTCCAAGTGATGAGATACCCTTTATCTCTCTCATCAACTCTTTTTTTTAAAATTTGATGAGACGCCGTTAGGATATCGAATTTTTTGTATGGGAACTTCTTAACACAATTCTAATTCTTTGGGTTAAACCTATAATTCTTGATTATGTTGTGCTATGAATATGTGTGGATGACATCTGATTGTTTTACACTGAGTATACACTTATATTTAGTGTATTTATATTTGTCACACATGATTATGCCATTTCTTTATCCTAGCTCTAATGGCATGATCCTTGATTAGGATTACATCTCAATTTATTCTCATTGAGACATTTCTTAATGATATGCAATTTTATTCTTTTATAATGTGTATATACAGCCCCTTTGACTTTCCTTATCCATATTATGTCTATACTAAAGTCATTTAAATGTTTTTAAAATGGTCTACTTTCATGTGGCTTATAATTTAAATGTGCAGAATGGAAAATGACTCTTGTATTAAAACATTATTTCATATGGTTTTAATGATTTATTCTTTTAAACATTTATTATCCATGTCCATATTTTAAAAATGGTTTTAAGGATTTATTTATATGGAAATTAATGTTTTAAAACCCTTTCAAAAGTTTCAAAGTGGTATGGGACACATTGAATCTAAAATATCTATTAAATGTCTTCATTTAATATTTTCAAAGTATAAAGGGAATTTTCTCTCATAGAGTTTTAATGATTTTATTATATATTTCTATATATGATAATATCATGATGTGATCTATTATGATTTAAATATGGAAATATTATGTTTCTTTTATGCATGTTTTAAGTGTTATGATTATGTTATGGTTCATGGGCTATGTTTGTGAAATCAGGTGGTTCCGTGATAAACTAAGGGCGGGTGAGCCCGATATAGCTCTCCAATGCATTGGGTAACGTGAAGGGGTTAAACACTAAGGTTTCTACGAAGAGATTTAGGGAATATAATTTGATGGGTATTCCAAATGTAACCATGAGGGTTACTCCCTACATAAGAATGTTATGAATGCCTCAAGTTACCTTTACGTCTTATGATTTCTATGAGTTATTACTAAATTTTATGATTTAATGAGGTATGTTAAAGTGCTTATGTTTTATGAGTAAAGTATGATTTCATTGATTCTTATGTATACATGGACTAATGTTTTCTCTCCGTGTTGTTATAACCCTTACTGCGCTTTTTATGCTCATCCCAAGTTTTTTTTGAATTTTTTTTCACAAGACATAAAGTGGAATAGGGTCAAGGATGGGATCAAGGAAATGTTATGCTGTCTAAAACAAGGAACTAGACATGAATATTTTTTTCAAGAGTTTTTATTTTGTGGAAAAATGGAAACTGAGTAGATCTGCCTACTTTGTAATCTTTGAGATGTAATAGTTATGTCCTAATTCTCTAAAACTCTAAACATTAAAATATCCTCAATGTGAATTATTCATTTACTTCAAGAATATATATTTTACTAAGGCCATGTCATTATATTTGGTATCAGAGGTCGGTTTAGATAACTTTAGAGGTTAGAGTGTTTTTTAAGCGTAAGTGAAAAGTTTTGTATAAACACAATGGTTATTATATTAGAGAAAGTAATTGTTATTTATGAATGTTGGAATGAGTTTGAGATAACTTGGATAATTATATCTTAGTGTTTGTATTCCTCTTTATTACATGATGATTTTGTTGATATGGTCACACAGACCTTTTTGGTTTTAGTAAATGGATGGATCTAGCATGCATCAAAGTGACAATGGGTTTGAAGGAAACTGTGGCGGTTCTCTGATTAAGAGACTGGATGAAATGGGTGATTTAATGATAAATCTCGTGGTTATTATAAACCAACTATTAGGAGTCATGATCAACCACTTGAACCTTGGACATTTCTCTAATGCATCATGTACGAGAGAACCAACTAGATGTGGAAGTTCAGGTAATAATTATAAAGGTAACCATTAGGGTTTATATGTTCCTTACTTTTGAGGTAATTATGGGTTACTATATGTTATGATGGAATATGAATGACATGAGATAAACTTGAGGTTAAATTATGTTATGGTTATTTTTGAAGATTTTATCACTTTTTGGGGAATGTTATAAGAATAATGTAGTTTTGGAAAAAGGACAACGCATAAACCCTGTGACAACCTGTCGTGTCGGATGAAGCTGCGGGAATCAAACCCATAACCAAAGTGCAACTGGTATTTATCACCTACCACTGGACTACGTGAAGTCCCTGGTTAGTTTGACTAATTATTTTTAGTTAGATGATCTTATGAATCTAGAATTAGTTGATTTTTGTTTATCTATGGAAAATATTAACCTATCATGGAGGATATGTGAATGGGTTAATTACATTTCAGTATGCGACATTAAGAGTATCTGATGATTAGATATAAATGTTAAGGTTTATCTTGGAAGACTATGTCATTAAATCCTTCAGAGATTTGGGTTTCAATCTTAGTTTTGATTAATTTGATGAATTTCATAGATAGATGTTTATTTAATGGTCTTTGTTGAACTTTGGGTAGTGTTTGACAAATTTTGGAGATTAAGAATAGATTTTTTATATATATAAAGGATTATCATTTTTGGGTATTATCTGATCTTGTAATAACCTTTTTTTGGTTTTGGTTTTTGTAAAGGTCTAAATACATGGGAAATATATAGTTTTTTTTGGATTAGCTTATTCTAAAGAAATGGATTATAGTACTCTTAATGTGAACAAGTATTCCTAAATACTCGTCTTTTGGAGAAAAGATGAGTTTGTGTAAGAAATCTAGTAAAAGGTGAAAGTCAACATGACAAGTATGTATGTTTCTTTATGATTTAGTTAAGCTCATAAATAAATTTCTCAATGAAAAGTAAATTAAAACTAAAATGTTTTCTGTTAACTTTTCCTACTAGGGAATCAAATACCGTTTAACCGATCACAAGTTTGTGATTTTCTGGTGGTTAACTTTCTCCAAAACATGTTTTCTATAACTCTCCATCAGAACATGACCCATTTTTTTTTCTTCCATATCCATGTTTTCATGGAATCCTAGTATTGGTTAACTCGTGTGACCTTTGTACTTCGCCTTATTTATTTTAAAGTGACAGTTTTACCGACTCTTGTTCCGATGTGGGACTTTCAATGAAGTTTCTGAGCCCAATTTTAAAATTGCGAGGAAGAAATTCCCAAAAGGGGGGAAGGATGTAACACGCCAGGTAAATAAAGAATATGACATTTTTATATTTATCCATATTTGTGAATAAAATGTTAATATTAATTTAATGGGAACACTATGCTCGATGGCGTACCCAATATGCAACAACGATTTTCTTGGAAATATTACGCTGCACTCTAATAATAAAATAATATTATATTAAATGGTAGTTAAATACTAGCCCTTTTAAGGGTAGGAATGAAGAAAACTAACTAAAAAATGATTATATATGTTTGTCAAATATTTTTACCTTTATCCAATAAATGTTAGAGGCTTCAAATGAGAATGAATCTAATTTTAAGCGTAAATATTTTAATATTCTTTAAAAGGACGATTAACCGCCTTTTGATGGAGAACCATTTTTAAATCCACTTTTTGAAACTTTTATATGTTATATTGGACCATATAAAATCCTTCTTTAGAATCGGGATATCAAAATTTACTTTTTGTAGGTTTTTGTTATTTTTTTTGATAAAGTCAATTTTTAATGAATTAGTGAAAAATGTTGTATTTTAATTCAAAACCTATTTTTTAATCTAATTTATTTATATGATTATATCATATTTTTAATTGGTTTTAAAGTGAAATTAGAATATATTTTCACCATTTAATCCAATGGTTGTCGTTGGAATTAATTTCATTTTGAAATTGGACTTAAACTAGTGTCAATCTTTTAATAGATATTGTTTCTTAAAAACACGCTATTTGTTTTGACAGTAGGAAATAATTATTAAATTAATTAATGAAACATATATTTTTTTGAATTTTGTAAAATAGACATCATTTTTGAATTCGTAATATCAAATATATCTTAGGGCGAATTTGTGGTGTTTTTTTTTGAAAAACTTCAATTTTTGATGAATAGTGAAACCACTAAGCGGTAATTAAAAAACTGATTTTTCATTTAAATGAAACTTTAAAACTTCTGTGATTTGAATTTAAAAAATCACACATACATGGTTGTAATTATTATTTAAAATGTGGTTCAATGGGATTAAAATATTTTTTTTGGTGAATAGTAACTTTTATGTTTTATTAATCGCAATTAAAGGTAATTATTTTAATTTAAGGTAAAGATAATTCTATAATAATATGAAATGACCGTGACACATGTACTAACCTTATTTCATGAGTCATTTACGACCAATAAAATCCATGGGTCAAATTTGGGACCCCATGGAGCTACTTTGGTAGGAAAATGACATTAAAAACTTTTTATTTAAAGTTAAAATAAAAATGTCACAAACATGTATTGTTTTACGAAAAAACATTTTACATGGGGTTATACAAGTAATATTTTTGACTATAAATATTAATTAGAAATATAAAAAGATATCATAAATCATGATATTTTTTTTATAATTTTTAGACATTAAATAAATAAATTTATTTATTGCACCATGCTGATGTAGTTGTTAGCTCATTAATGAACGATTCAAATAAAATGCGAAGATAAGGTAAAATATAAGACTTAAACATGTCAAAAACATATTGGATGGGTGGAGTTCTAACCCTTATCACCTTAGCCTCAAAATATATAATTTTGGGACCTTTAATATCCGAAAATAATTTTATAATAAAGTAACTTTTCAAGACATTCCAAGAGTGCCCCTTCTCCCTCTTATAAAAAGCCCCCACCTCTACCCCCTTACCCACACCTCTCAAGCCTTTGGCTCGACCAAATTCTACTCATTTTATCTCTTCACATCCTTAAATTAATAATATAAGCCTTACATTAGGCAGAAAGATCTTCAATAAACCCTTTTGGTTCAAACCAAAGAGAGTTACCCGATTTAAAGGTAATGTCATCTCTTATGTTCTTTTGTTTTATTTTCCTTCTCCAACCCACTAAACTCTTTTAATTCCTTTATTTTGTAACAACAACAGTATATTAAATATACAAGGATGTTTTTATGAGAAGTATTCGAGCTACACTTATACACACCTCCATCTAATGGTTAAATAACATACTATTTATGTGGATGGCGAATTACTGCCTCACGAAACGATGATTGTTCTATCTTCTCCTACCACCTCTCGTGGTCGCCATTATGATGGAACTATATTTATTTATGATATATATTATATTTATTTACTCTCTAAACTTATATATTTTACATTTAAAACATACCTTTATTCTTTGCATGTTGTGCAGATGCGATAATTTCATTTGAGGAAGTGTGGACTACCGCCCCCTCAAGTTATGTGGCTCGTTCATGTAATACATGGAATGTATAAAGAATGAAGTTAATGAAATTATGTGACCTATATAACATATATATTATATTTTAATTACAATATATATATATCTCAGTTAGTTTTAATTTCATTAAATACGAAATAGAAATGAAAGTAGCGTTCATGCGTACGTACGGTTTACCGTCTCCATGAACTGTGCATTTCATTTCATAACTCTAAATGTTATGTAATATTATAAATGAAAGTATTTACTGGATATATATGTTATATATGATATCTACATAATGAATATAATTTTCTATATAATGGATATTTTACCACATGAACAACTTCTAATTATAAGAAGATTATTTTTGACTCAAGTACCAATGATCGACAAAACGACCGTTACTAACTTAAATAATTAAATAATGTTCATAAAATGGTAATAAATTATATAAAAGGAATAATTAACTTAAAAAAGGATCTTAATAAAGTATAAATTAACTCAATTTTATTATTCAAGAGATTAAATAACGATCAAGTCAAGTCGGACACGAGGTAAGGGATCCTATCTCTCTCTTTCTTTTTAAGTACTCTCTTTTATGTCATTTCTTTTAAGCTCATATTTATTACGTTTGGTGATGTTATTTTATATTACTTATTCTGTTAATTTTATTTTCATATTATGAGACACCCTATTTGATCTCATAAATCCATTTTTGTAAGTTTTAAGTGGCGCCGTTAGGCTGACGAGTTTTCATAAGGGGTTTTTCATCTCACTTTTATTCCCGTGAGATTTATGCTACATTTTCCACCATTTACTTTGAGTGGTATATTTACTACCAATTATTCTACTCTTTGTATAATATAATTTCTTTTATGAGTATTTACATTAATTTTGTATAGTCCTTCTTTCATGGGGTGTATGTTTCGAAAGATACCCAAGTCGGTAAGGGAACCTTTCACCCTCCTATTTTTTAAAAGTCTTATTTTTGTTTTTTATTTTAAATTACATATTATTATGTTGGGATATGTTCTTAAATATCCTTATTGATTTAAATTTTATTTCCAAGTGATTAGATACCCTTTATCTCTCTCATCAACTCTTTTTTTAAAATTTGATGAGACGCCGTTAGGCTATCGAATTTTTGCAGGGGAACTTTTTAACCCAATTCCAATTCTTTGGATTAAAACTCTACTTCTTGATTATGTAGTTCTATGAATATGTATGGATGAAATCTTATTGTTTTACAATGAGTATCCACTTATATTTAGTGTATTTATATTTTTCACACATGACTATGTCATTTCTTTATCTTTTCTCTAATGGCATGATCCTTGACTGGGATTACATCTCAATTTCTTCTCATTGAGTCATTTATTAATGATATACACTTTTATTCTTTAATAAAGTGTATATACAGTCCCTTTGAATTTCCATATCCATATTATGTCTATACTAAAGTCATTTAAATGTTTTGAAAATGGTCTACTTTCATGTGGCTTATAATTTAAATGTTCAAAATGGAAAATGGCTCTTTTATTAAAACATTTTTTTAAATAGTTTTAAAGATTTATTATTTTAAACATTTATTATCCATGTTCATAATTTAAAAATGGTTTTAAGGATTTATTTATATGGACATGAATGTTTTAAAACCCTTTCAAAAGTTTCAAAGTGGTATGAGACACATTGATTCTAAAATCTCTATTAAATGTCTTCTTTTAATATTTTTAAAGTATAAAGGGAATTTTATCTCATATAGTTTTAATGATTTTATTATATATTTCTATTTATGATAATATCATGATGTGATCTATAATGATTGAAATATGGAAATATTATGTTTCTTTTATGCATGTTTTAAGTGTTATGGTTATGTTATGGTTCATGGGCTATGTTTGTGAAATCGGGTGGTTCTGTGATAAACTAAGGGCGGGTGAGCCCGATATAGCTCTCCAATACATTGGGTAATGTGAAGGGGTTAAACATTAAGGTTTATCCAAATAGATTTAGGGAATATAATGTGATGGGTATTCCAAACGTAACCATCAAGGTTACTCCCTACATAAGAATGTTATGAATGCCTCAAGTTACCTTTACGTATTATGATTTCTATAAGTTATTACTAAATTTTATGATTTAATGATGTATGTTAAAGTGCTTATGTTTTATGAGTAAAGTATGATTTCATTGATTCTTATGTATACATGGACAAATGTTTTCTCTCCGTATTGTTATAACCCTTACTGCACGTTTTATGCTCATCCCATGTTTTTTTTGAAATGTTTTTCACAGGACATAAAGTGGAATAAGGTCAAGGATGGGATCAAGGAAATTTTATACTGTCCAAAACAAGGAAATAGACATGAATATTTTGTTCAAGAGTTTTTATTTTGTGAAAAAATGGAAACTGAGTAGATGTGCCTACTTTGTAATATTTGAGATGTAATATTTATGTCCTAATTCTCTAAAACTCTAAACTTGGAAAGATCCTCAATGTGAATTATTCATTTACTTCAAGAATATATATTTTACTAAGGCCGTATCATTATATTTGGTATCATAGGTCGGTTTAGATAACTTTAGAGGTTAGAGTGTTTTTTAAGCATAAGTGACAAGTTTTATATAACCACAATGGTTATTATATTAGATAAAGTAATTATTATTTATGAAAGTTGGAATGAGTTTGAGATAACTTGGATAATTATATCTTAGTGTTTGTATTCCTCTTTATTGCATGATGATTTTGTTGATATGCTCACACTGATCTTTTTGGTTTTAGTAAATGGATGGATCTAGCATGCACCAAAGTGACAATGGGTTTGAAGGAAACTGTGGCGGTTCTCTGATTAAGAGACTTGATGAAATGGGGGATTCAATGAGAAATCTCATGGTTATTCTAAACCAACTATTAGGAGTCATGATCAACTACTTTAACCTTTGAGAGTTCTCTAATGTATGATGTACGAGAGAACCAACTAGATGGGGAAGTTCAAGTAATAATTATAAAGGTAACCATTAGGGTTTATATGATCCTTACTTTTGAGGTAATTATGGGTTACTATATGTTATGATGGAATATGAACGACATGAGATAAACTTGAGGTTAAATTATGTTATGGTTATTTTTGAAGATTTTATCGCTTTTTGGGGAATGTTATAAGAATAATGTAGTTTTGGAAAAATGACAACCCATAGACCCTGTGACAACCTTTCGTGTCGGATGAAGCAGCGGGAATCAAGCCCATAACCAAAGTGCAACAGGTATTTATTGCCTACCACTGGACTACGTGAAGTCCCTGGTTAGTTTGACTAATTATTTTTAGTTAGATGATCTTATGAATCTAGAATTAGTTGATTTTGGTTTATCTATGGAAAATATTAAACTATCATGGAGGATATGTGAATGGGTTAACTACATTTTAGTATGCGACATTAAGAGTATCTGATGATTAGAGATAAATGTTAAGGTTTATCTTGGATGACTATGTGATTAAATCCTTTAGAGATTTGGGTTTCAATCTTAGTTTTGATTAATTTGAAGAATTTCATGGATAGATGTTTATTGAATGGTCTTTGCTGAACTTTGGGTAGTGTTTGACAAATTTTGGAGATTAAGAATAGATTTTTTTATATATAAAGGATTATCCTTTTTGGGTATTATCTGATCTTGTACTAACCTTTTTTGGTTTTGGTTTTGGTTAAGGTCTAAAGACAAGGGAAATATATAGTTTTTATTTGATTTGGTGATTCTCAAGAAGTTTATTATAGTGCTCTTAATGTGAACAAGTCTTCCTAAATACTCATCTTTTGGAGAAAAGATGAGTTTTTGTAAGAAATCTAGTAAAAGGTGAAAGTCAACACGACAAGTATGTATGTTTCATTATGATTTAGTTAAGCTCATAAATAAATTTCTCAATGAAAAGTAACTTAAAACTAATTTTTTTTCTATTAACTTTTCCTACTGGGGAATCAAATACCGTTTAACCCATCACAAGTTTGTGATTTTCTGGTGGTTAACTTTCTCCAAAACATATTTTCTATCACTCTCCATCAGAACATGAACCTTTGTTTTTTTCTTCCATTTATATGTTTTCATGGAATCCTAGTATTGGTTAACTCGTGTGACCTTTGTACTTCACCTTCTTTATTTTAAAGTGATAGTTTTACCGACTCTTGTTTCGATGTGGGACTTTCAATGAAGTTTCTGAGCCCAATTTTAAAATTGCGAGGACACAATTCTCAAAAGGGGGGAAGGATGTAACACGCCACATAAATAAAGAATATGAAAATTTTATATTTATCAATATTAGTGAATAAAATGTTAATATTAATTTAAACGGAACACTATGCTCGATGGCGTACCCAATACGCAACAACGAGTTTCTTGGAAATATTACGTTGCACTCTAATAATAAAATAACATTATTTTAAATGGTAGTTAAATCCTAGTCGTTGTAATTGTAGGAATGAACAGAACTAACTGAAAAATGATTATATATGTTTGTCAAATATTTTTACCTTTATCCAATAAATGTTAGAGGCTTCAAATGAGAATGAATCCGATTTTAAGCGTAAATATTCTAAATTTCTTTAAAAGGACGATTAAACACCTTTTGATGGAGAACCCTTTTTAAATCCACTTGTTGACAATTTTATATGTTATATTGTACCAAATAAAATCCTTCTTTAGAATAGGGATATCAAAATTTACTTTGTGTAGGTTTTTGTTAATTTTTTTGATAAAGTCAATTTTTAATGAATATGTGAAAAATATTGTATTTTAATTCAAAACCTGTTTTTTAATCAAATTTATTTATATGATTAGATCATATTTTTAATTTGTTTTAAAGTTCAATTAGAATATATTTTTACCATTTAATCCAATTGTGGTCATTGGAATTAATTTCACATTGAAATTGGTCTTAAACTAGTGTCAATCTTTTAATAGATATTGTTTCTTAAAAACACGCTATTTGTTTTGACAGTAGGAAATAATTATTAAATTAATTAATGAAACATATATTTTTTGAATTTTGTAAAATAGACCTCATTTTTGAATTCGGAATATAAAATATATCTTAGGGTGAATTTGTGGTATTTTTTTGAAAAACTTCAAATTTTGATGAATAGTGAAACCACTAAGCGGTAATTAAAAAACTGATTTTTCATTTAAATGAAACTTTAAAACTTCTGTGATTTGAATTTAAAAAATCAGACATACATGGTTTTCATTAGGATTTAAAATGTGGTTCAATGGGATTAAAATATTGTTTTTGGTGAATAGTAGCTTTTATGTTTTATTAATCGCGATTAAAGGTAATTAGGGTAATTGAAGGTAAAGATAATGCTATAATAATATGAAATGACCGTGGCACATGTACTAACGTTATTTCATGAGTCATTTCCGACCAAGAAAATCCATGGGTCAAATTGGGGACCCCATGGAGCTACATTGTTAGGAAAATGACATTAAAATCTTTTTATTTAAAGTTAAAATAAAAATGTCACAAACATGTATTATTTTACTAAAATTTTTTTTACATGGGGTTATACAAGTAATATTTTTGACTATAAATATTCATTAGAAATATAAAAAGATATCATAAATCATGATATTTTTTTATAAATTTTAGACATTAAATAAATAAATTTATTTATTACACCATGCTGATGTAGTGATTTGCTCATTAATGAACGATTCAAATAAAATGCGAAGATAAGGTAAAATATAAGACTTAACCTTGTCAAAAACATATTTGATGGGTGGATTTAGAACCCTTATCACCTTATCCTAAAAATATATAATTTTTGGAAATTTAATATCCGAAAATAATTTTATAATAAAGTAACTTTTCAAGACATTCCAAGAGTGCCCCTTATCCCTCTTATAAAAGCCCCCACCTCTACCCCATTACCGACACCTCTCAAGCCTTTGGCTCGACCAAAATCTGCTCATTTTATCTCTTAAAATCCTTAAATTAATCATAGAAGCCTTACATTAGGAAGAAAGATCTTCAAGAAACCCTTTTGGTTCAAACCAAAGGGAGTTACCCGATTTAAAGGTAATGTCATCTCTTATCTTCTTTTTTTTTATTTTGCTTCTCCAACCCACTAAACTATTTTTATTACTTTCTTTTGTAACAACAACAGTATATTCAATATACTAGGATGTTTTTATGAGAAATATTTGAGCTACACTTACACACACCTCCATCTAATGGTTAAAGAACATACTGTTTATGTGGATGGCGAATTACTTCCTCACGAAACGATGATTGTTCAATCTTCTCCTACCACCTCTCATGGTCGCCATTATGATGTAACTATATTTATTTATGATATATATTATATTTATTTACTCTCTAAACTTCTATATTTTACATTTAAAACATACCTTTATTCTTTTCATGTTCTGCAAATGCGATAATTTCATTTGAGGAAGTGTGGACTACCGCCCCCTCAAGTTATGTGGCTCGTTCATGCAATACATGGAATGTATAAAGAATGAAATTAATGAAATTATGTGACCTATATAAAATATATATTATATTTTAATTACAATATATATATATCTCAGTTAGTTTTAATTTCATTAAATACAAAATAGAAATGAAAGTAGCGTTCATGCGTACATACGGCTTACCGTCCCCATGAACTGTGCATTTCATTTCTTACCTCTAAATGTTATGTAATATTATGAATGAAAGTATTTACTGGATATATATGATATATATGATATCTAAATAATGAATATAATTCTCTATATAATGGATATTTTACCACATGAACAACTTGTAATTATAAGAAGATTATTTTTGACTCAAGTACCAATGATCGACAAAACGACCGTTATTAACTTAAATAATTAAATAATGTTCATAAAATGGTAATAAATTATATAAAAGGAATAATTAACTTAAAAAAGGTTCTTAAGAAAGTATAAATTAACTCTATTTTATTATTCGAGAGATTAAATAACGATCAAGTCAAGTCGGACACGAGGTAAGGGATCCTACCTCTCTCTTTCTTTTTAAGTACTCTCTTTTATGTCATTTCTTTTAAGCTCATATTTATTGTGTTTGGGGATGTTATTTTATATTAATTATTCTGTAAATTTTATGTTCATATTATGAGAGACCCTATTTGATCTCATAAATAAATTTTTGGAAGTTTTAAGTGGCGCCGTTAGGCTGCCGAGTTTTCGTAAGGGGGTTTTCATCTAACTTTTATTCCCATGAGATTTATGCTAAATTTGCCACCATTTACTTTGAGTGGTATATGTACTACCCATTATTCTACTCATTGTATAATATAATTTCTTTTATGAGTATTTACATTAGTTTTTTATAGTCCTTTTATGGGGTGTACGTTTCTAAAGATACCCAAGTCGGTAAGGGAACCTTTCACCCTCCTATTTATTTAAAAGACTTATTTTTGTTTTGTCTTTTAAATTACATATTATTAAGTTGGAATATGTTCTTAAATATCCTTATTGATGAAAATTTTATGTCCAAGTGATGAGATACCCTTTATCTCTCTCATCAACTCTTTTTTTAAAATTTGATGAGACGCCGTTAGGCTATCGAATTTTTGCAGGGGAACTTTTTAACCCAATTCCAATTCGTTGGATTAAAACTCTACTTCTTGATTATGTTGTTCTATGAATATGTATGGATGACATCTTATTGTTTAACACTGATTATCCACTTATATTTAGTGTATTTATATTTTTAACACATGATTATGTCATTTCTTTATCTTTTCTCTAATGACATGATCCTTGATTGGGATTACATCTCAATTTCTTCTCATTGAGACATTTATTAATGATATGCACTTTTATTATTTTATAAAGTGTATATACAGACCTTTTTACTTTCCATATCCATATTATGTCCCTACTAAAGTCATTTAAATGTTTTGAAAATGTTCTACTTTCATGTGGCTCATAACTTAAATGTTCAAAATGGAAAATGGATCTTTTATTAAAACATTGTTTTAAATAGTTTTATAGATTTTTTATTTTAAAAATTTATTATCCATGTCCATATTTTAAAAATGGTTTTAAGGATTTATTTATATGGGCATGAATGTTTTAAAACCCTTTTAAAAGTTTCAAAGTGGTATGGGACACATTGATTCTAAAATCCCTATTAAATGTCTTCTTTTAATATTTTCAAAGTATAAAGGGAATTTTCTCTCATAGAGTTTTAATGATTTTATTATATATTTCTATGTATGATAATATCATGATGTGATCTCTTGTGATTGAAATGTGAAAATTTTATGTTTCTTTTATGCATGTTTTAATTGTTATGATTATGTTATGGTTCTTGGGAAATGTTTATGAAATCGGATGGTTCCGTGATAAATTATGGGCAGGTGAGCCCGATATAGCTCTCCAATGAATTGGGTAACACGAAGGGGTTAAATTCTAAGGTTTCTTCAAAGAGATTTAGGGAAGATACTGTGATGGGTATTCCAAACGTAACCATGAGGGTTACTCCCTACGTAAGAATTTTATGAATGCCTCAAGTTACCATTACGTCTTATGATTTCTATGAGTTATTCCTAAATCTTATGATTTAATGGGGTATGTTAAAGTGCTTATGTTTTATGAGTAAAGTATGATTTAATTGATTCTTATGTATACATGGACTAATGTATTCTATCCGTACTCTTATAACCCTTACTGATCTTTTTATGCTCATCCCATGTTTTTTTGAAATGTTTTTCACAGGACATAAAGTGGAATCGGGTCAAGGATGAGATCAAGGAAATGTTATTCTCTCTAAAAAAAGAACTATACTTGACTCTTGTGTTCAAGAGTTTTTATTTTGTGAAAAAAATGGAAACTGGGTAGATGTGCCTACTTTGTAATCTTTGAGATGTAATAGTTAAGTCCTAATTCTATAAAACTCTAAACCTGAAAAGATCCTCAATGTGAATTATTCATTTAATTCAAGAATATGTATTTTACTAAGGTCGGGTCCTTATATCTTAATTATTACTAGAATATAGTGATTGATATATTAATTATCATTGAAATATTGGAATATTGAGTTAAAATTCTATAAATATATTTATTTATGAATAAGATATTTTGTTTGATGTTGTGATATACTGAAGAAGTGTGAAACTATTTGTCAAAGTAGGTGGAAGATCTAGATATTGAAAGATAATCTACACCATTATATTGTTATAAACATGACAGATCATTTATAAAACTATCGAGAGATGAATATTTGAGTGAAATAATTTTTTGGAAAATATATAGGGGTTAAGGTAAATTCCTTTTATATTGTATGTACTTTATGATATTAATGGACATTTTTATTTTGGATTTCATTTAATTAAATAAGTATACAATCACCCACATTTAGGGTGAACCTTGTAAAAATATCTTGTGATATCACTCATTCATATTTCACTTTTCATGAAGTGTAATTATATTGGGTAATATAAATTATATCTATTCATATTAATATTTAAATATGTATAAATAAAAATAAATTGGTAGAATTTCACTATACCGATTCAACATGATCTCATTGTGGTTTTCCATGTTCATTGGGCACCTCAATTGGTAACATAGATCATTTTCATCATTTGATTAGATATATTATGTATCTAGGGAGGTATTAATGTGATTTATGAGGTGAAAATTTTAATAACCATGGAAATTATAGAGAATATGGATTTCATCCTTTTTAAATCAAATATGGCAGTTATTTTTAACAAAAATTAAAAAAAAATTAATAAAAGGAGGAAATTAATGTAACTAATATCTCATATATAAGAATGTAAAAAGATGATTAAGAAACTCAAAATGTTAATGAACATAGAGAAATTATTAAAACATATATTGATTGTTATCATATAAACGAATATCGTTTTGGATATAGTGAGTTTTTTTATTGGAGTTACTTAGTATTTATAATTTAAAAATAAACAATTTCATGAAGTTTTCCTTAAATAATAAATAATATTGAAATTTTTGGTTATCATGGATCTATAAGATTAAAAAAAATATGGAGATGATTTAAAGTAAAATAATGGATTCATTTACTGAAAATATGCTCTTATGAACCAATATTGTCAAAGAAGTTGGTGTTAATGATAAATTTACACTATACATTAAAGAAAGATACTCACAAACTGAAGAAGAATTACAAAAATAAGTTGATGATAAAACTGAGACTATAAAATCCATTGAACCAAGGTCCTATCCATCAAATGAAATATAAAAATCTATTATTACTATAAAAAATATTCTCAATTAGAGATAAAAGGTAAATAAACAAAGGAGATTGAAAATACATTGCAAGTAAAGAGTAAGATAAATGAAGGACATCAAAGTAATGTTCAAATGTCTAGAAGAGAATTTATAAAAATAGTGAAATATAATTAATATTATAAGAACATTCTAAATATAATGTGTCTTACATTGAAAGTAATGTTGAGATATTCAAAATAAGTTTAGGAGAAATTTTCAATTCCGGTTGATAAAATAGATATTTCCATCAAGAAATCTCAAGTGAGTCTTACTTTGAAAATACCTCATCTTATGATCAAGAAGGGATTAAAAAAATATGGATAAAAATACACTCTTTGATGAAATAAAATAAGGGTAAAATGTGTTCTAGAAAATTTAATTTATACTAAAATCATATCTCTAAAATGTAATGGTTACAAGGACGATTCAATAAAAACAGGTGTTATAAAAATATATGAAAAATACACATCTACCACAATGGTGGGTATGAAAAATAATATAAAAATTGGTTTCCCAAAATATTATCAATTGAAGGGTTATTTACAATAAAAATTCAAGGTTAATATGTTTTATAGAAATTGGTTCAAAGAAAGTAGTAAGGGTTATTGGCTATTGTTAATTCCACTAAATGTTTTTTTATAAATCAATTATTTTTTGGAATAATATATTATTTCCAAGATGTTAAATAATACATATATTATTTTGTAGTGATTTTCAGTTAAAAGAAAATTCTACCATGTTGAGAGATTTTACATCGAGGAAGAATAGTAAGAATTTTTACTTCTCTAAGATATTGGAATACTTGGTACAATTATATGGAAATTGAAATAAAAGTGTCCTTTATAATGAATAATAATGGTTTAGATATTACAACATTTTCGTTAAAATTTTTAATATCAAAGACCATTAAATTTAATGATAAAACAAAACATTAAAAAAGATGAGTTCACCTTGAGGTATGTGATTGAATAAAGAGTGGAACAAGATACACATAAAAGACTTAATTTAATGCTTCTCTAATAGTAAGAAGATATTTATTATTTTTTAAAAGAAAATATCATATTAGGGACTAAAAAATAAATAATTGAGAGTTATCATTAATGTAATAAATATAGAGTAAAAAATGATAATTAATCCAAAAAATAAATAATATGATTATTTTGGTGAAAGACATCTACGGTACTAATAAGAGTAGATAACTAAAATTTAATTAAAATTACCTAGTGAAGGATACCTAATTATTCTTGAGAAACAGTTTGGATGATAAAATAAATCCATATATATTTTTAAATAATGTATGATAATGTTAACAAAAATGATGGAAATGTTGAAAAGATGAATCAAACACATGGTAATACATGTTCTATATTTTATAAGGCGAGTAAGAAGACCATGATTACCAAATAGATTATTGTTTTAAATAAAAAATAATTATTAATAAAGGTTTATTAAATATAATATTTGAAAATAATGGAATTTATAGGTTAAGAAATAAATGTCAACCTCGTTTCTCTGTCTAATTAGATAATAGGGAATCAAAATTATTCCTTATATTTGTCTATTTTTCATTATTAGGAATTGTATGTGATGTGCTTAGGGGGAGTGAGAATATTAAGAATTCAATAAAAAATTATATCAGGAATATATACCCTTCATGGATACATTATCACAAGAGGATTTATTTATTTAAATTAGTTTATGAAAAATAATTCCTTTATTTTTTATTAAAAACATTATCAATCTTGATTAAGAGATAATGGAGTTTACCCATTTAATGGTATTTTTTTTTGAGAAGATTCCAAATAATTTATATAAAGGTGGAAAATCTAAAAAGTAATCAGGATTTCATTTTTGAGGTATGATTGTCATATTTTCCTTTTTTTGAAAAAAATAAATTTTATATTTAAGGAAGAGTAATTAGATGGATGAATGACATGGGAATATATTTTTTTTTAAAAAATTATTGTGAAGGAAACTGTTGGGAAATTAATTGGTCACACTTATTTTCTATACCGATCCTGATCAAGTAGACTTAGAGATGGGTAATTAATAAATCAATGGTAACAATATTTTTAATTATAATCAATAAGTAGAAAGAAAAAATATTTTATTTAAATGAAGTATTTTGAGAAAATATTGACTTTGAATTATTAGAAAGTTGTTAAAATAAATCTAAATCTAGGGATTTAAGTGCCTAATGGATCACGACAGAGGTTGATGTAATGAATTCATATTTTACTATATGAAATTCCTTAAATGAATATAATTTGTTCGATAACATGCTCTACATGAAGCATTGAACTATTATGAGTTCTGATATATTTGAAAAATATTAATATGAAAATTAATAGAATAATAAAATATCTAGTATTTAAAAAAATATTAATCAACTAAAATTGGTTACATTTAGAAGATAAATAATTTATATGATTTAATATTAATAAAATTATTCTTTATCAAATTACAATTTTTAATGTTTTATTTATTTTTCCTAATAAAATAAATTCACCCGTTTTAAAATATTATTATATATTAACAAATATATTGAGATTCCTTAAATTTTAAATTGATATGAAGTAGTATTAAAAACATATAAAATGTTATTTTTCAATAAAAATAGTTTTTCATTATAATTTTCATTTTTATTAAAAAACAGAATCTATAAATATTTAAATTTTAATATATTAAATGATATTTATTTTTAAATAATAATTTCAAAACTAACATGTGTTGAATTTTATATATTTTTTCTAAAATGGTTGAATTTTGGGTTGAATAGTGAAAAATACATTTTTTTTCAAATAATACCTTTTTTATGACATTTTTGTTGGACCATAAGAGTATAAATAAGTATTAAAAGAGGTGGGGATGATTAATTTTAGTTTATAAAACTTAAACATATAATTTTTAACCTATTTAAGAAATTTGACCAGACAAATATTTGTACTGACACACTTTGTAATCAAAGTTAGATGAAATTTATAAAAAATATATAAACATTTATAAAACATTAAAAATAGATATATTTAACCTGTAGAAAAAATTAAAAAAATTAAAACAACTTTTATTAAAAACTAATTAAAACTTATAGAAACATTCCTATGAAAGTTCTACATTTTAGCCTCCATTATGAACAAATTATGTAGAACTAACTTAATATATCAATGAATTAACATGTGATCGGGAATTTCTTCATTACATTATGAATTTGTTGATCGGAATAAAAAAAATATATTTCCCAATCCCCAGGAACCCTCAATCATCAATATTGGTCTGATTTTTATCCCTCTATCGCTGAGATCCCTTAATCTACTAAATAAGATGAATAATAATTACTATGTAAAAATCTTAAGGAATTTACTGATATAATCTCAATATTGATGTCTTATGAAAAACTCTCTAAAGTTTATAATGCGTCACTCTATGTAACAAGATGTTACAAAACATTATATCAACTTTAGATAGTTATATTTCAAAATCTCGTACAAGATTTGTTTAAAAAGAACCTACTCCTAGAGGATAAATCTCTATTTATAGACAAGCTCCAATTATCATAATCTATATCTCTATCAAGTATTTTTAATGACATTATATGATATTATTCTTCACATTGATTGATAAAATACTGATTCTCCTTGCCTAATGTACATTTGATGGAGAACCATTATAATGATCATAATATTTCATCTAATACGAATTAAAATATTTGTATGGTGTAAATTTTTAGTTTGTGTGAGGTAATTTTAATATAAGTTTATTCAGTAGACTTTTAGCTCTCTGTCTGATGAATTCTATCTTTTAAAATTTTTATTACTTCTTCTGATTGACTTTGTTGTACCCCATATGATTTAATTTGTTAAAATTTATTTTGATGATCTTGGTATATGTTTATATGATGTACATTGTACATATATTTCCAATATACTTGATATATTTCTGTCTGATAGAACTAAAATCCTCCGTGTGGTAAAACTAAAAATTTTCATTAAAAAATATTATATATATGGAAATATAAAATGTTAAAAACTTCTAAACATATTAAGATTATATTATGATTTTCCAAATTATGATTAGAAAATAGTCCTGTTACATAGTAATCTCCCTATTTTTAAAAATTTCAACACATGTCACTTTATAAAAAATTAAAGTGTAAATTTAAAATATTTACTCCCCCAAACATAAATAACTTCAGAGTATTCTTACATACCCTTTTAAAAATTGAATAATTTAATGTTATCTTACTTCCTCACTTTATCCCCATATTTGATTTTTGAAAATGAATATAGGGAATAAAATAAGTATAAATATTCACAATAAAAAATATGAAAAGAATAATGGAACAAATTTTTTTATACATATAACATCCAAAGGGTTTAAAAATTCATCCAGGCACTATAACAATAATCATCTATTATGTTTAACAAAAATCATCCATGAAGTTCAAGAAAATATTACCACACCTTCATGAGTTTAAAAAAATTAATTATTCTTTCTTTGATTGTTTTTTAAAATAAACTACAAGTTATTGATATTTAGAATATTTTTAATCTAAATTGATACAATCCTTGCATATAGTTCATGATTTTCCAAATTTAATACCTTTTCAAAATAAATAATTAAATTCTATTTTTCAACTTTTTCGCAAAAGAACAAATATTCTTGGGAATCATACGAGAAAACAAAAGATATTCGCATTCTAATAGAATTTACACTTACCCAAAAATCATAATCATATTAATATTTTATGGTTTTAAAAATAGAGTTAATGAAACATTTTTTATACCATAAACTTCATTGAACTCAGAATATATATTGAACTATAAAAAAATAGATAGATAATGAAAATAAAAATATTTATTAGAATCAAAAATATATTCCAATGCTTGAATTATATATATTGACTTTAGAAGAGATTCATACTTATTCAACTAGATTCCTTCAATTATACTTTAATTAAAAAGTTATATATTTGTAATGTTTTATAAGGATTCCAAAACCATCGATCATGACAAAATAAAAAAAAATTGAAAAGAACACAGAAACCAATTGATGAAAGAAATGTAAATTGTATAGAGTCCCTATTTAGTTAAAGTGCTGAGTAAAAAACTGGTTACCGAATCCCACTATATATAGTCATGAGGAGAGTAATGGTTCATCATTTGTTATCTTATCTATCAGATTTAATCCAATATCAAAATGGTGACATATTTTCTTTTTATAATGATATATATTTATGAACTCTTGATGTTTTTAAAATTTTATTAGAAATATTTAGGATTTATTGGATTAATATAATTCCAATAAAAATTAAAAAATTGATATAATGTTTTAAAATGATATTTCAAAAGGCATTATAAATACTAAATAAGGAATACCATATAGAAGAACATCATACCGATGAAAAAAATATTTTTTTATAAAATTTGGACCGGTGTATTGAAATACTTGACATCATAAGAAACAATTCAATGAAAAAGAGTTTGTTTGATAAAATCTTAGAAAAAATTAAGCTGATGAAACATGAAAGTTTCCAAAAACATCTTTATCCAAATTTTTTGTAATAGTCATAATAAAATAAAGGAATGAAAAATAAAATAATAAAAGTATGTTTTACCCCTATTTGGAGTTGTTTTTTACTATAACAAGATAGTTTTAACTAGAAGTATTTAAATGATAATTCTATATTAATGTTACCATTATTCTGTTAAACATATTCAAATCTATTATAATTTAATGGTTTTGTAAAAATATTAGAAAGTGAATCTTCCATTCCAAAAAATTTAAAACAATATATCCTTTTTTGTGTGATATAAAGGGAAAAGTTGTCCATTATCTATTTTCTTATCTTGTGAGTGTTGCGTTGAATTTTTATGTAAATCTATAGAACTTGTGTTGTCATAAAAAAATTGGTTTTTACTAAAAATCATACCAAAGTTTTTGAATGTGTGTTGCATCCACACCACATGATTACAAAAACTTCTAGCTACTATATATTAAACTTCAATAGTGGAAAGTTCTACTTATTGTTTCATCCTTTAATACCTGGAAACTAAATCCTCTCCTATGATATGATAATGTTTAGATATATATTTCAAATCAATTTTAAATATAAAAAATTCATCTTCTAAAAAACTATTTAGTTCAAAATAATTTCAAGATGAATAAAAAAAAGTAAGAAACAAAGTTACCTTATGATAAAGAAAAATTAACGTAAAAACATTAAGATTTGATTATTTTCGGTTATCATGAAATCCCACACATAAGAATAAAAAAATTAAGTCAGGTGGAATAATTTCAAGATATAGTGAACTTCTAATCATCCCTCTATAATGTTTTAGATTAATTGGTTTCCTAGATTCATCAATATAAATTTTTTTGATGTTCTCACATGAGTACTTATGCTTTTGGAATTATTAAAAAGAAATAATTTATGTAAATATCTAATATAATTTTGTTGATATAGGATTTATCCATCTCATTTTTGGGAAATTTGACAAATAAGAAATGAAGTTAATTCACCCATTTTGCTAAACTAAAAATCAGATTTCTTAAGGTCCAAAAATTAATAAAAAAGTATTTTTGAGTTCATCCAAATATAATGTCATCAACATGAATTTTAACAGTGAAAGTTTCTTTAAAAACATTTTATTTAAATGATTTTGTTTAATAGACCCATTTAGAAAAACGTTTTCAATAAAAAAACTAGTAAGTTCATCATACCAAGATCATGGAGTTTTTATATGTTTATAAAGTGCCTTAGTATATTTATAAATTGTTTTTGATAATTTTTATTCTCCAAACAGTGGGGTTTTAAAAATAAAATTTCTCATATATATATCTCTTATGAAAAGAACACTTCTTATCAATTTGATAAAGAGTTAAATTTAAAAATTCTATGAATGATATAAGTATACGGCTAGAATAACAAATTAGTAATAGATAAAAATATTTTTTTTAATATGTAAATTATATTTTATTGGAACCGTCATCAACAATTCTTTCATTATTTCTTAAAATAATTTAATTTTAATCATGTTTTTTATTGAAAACCCATTTAACTCCAATCATAGAATGATTTTTAGGATGTTCTACAAAATTCCAAACATTATTCCTCTCAAATTAATTTAGTTAATACTACATTTTCCACTTCCAATATTCATCACCTAAAGCCCCATCATATATTATTGGTTTGAATTGTGATAAGAGTGAACCATGTTCATATTTATTTTTTTAATGAAATTGAATTTGTATTGGTTATTATTCATCAAAAATGATATTTTTATAGGGATAATTCCTTTTTATTATTTTTTTTAAAAGAAATTACTTTAATAATAGGTTTAATTTTTATAGGGGTATAATTTATTAAAGAGATTCAGTAGTTTGTCATCTATATGAAGAATTATTCAACATTTTTAAAAAATCATTTTTTAATATATCATTCAAATATGTGTTTTTAGGTTGTTTAAAAAAAATTTATTTGTTTCATTAAATTGTACAAGCACTATTTCCTCATAAATTTATATATGTTTGTAAAAAAATGAAGATCCATACATGTTGTAGAGTAGCCAATAAAAATCCACTCATCAAAATTTGGATCAAATTTACATAAGTCAAATTTAATATTTATGATGAATAATTTAAATTGAAAAAGTCTAAAGTAAAAATGTTTTTTCTTTATTCATGAACACAATTCATAAAGATTTGTGTTAAGATTTTTTTTGATTAAATATTGATTTATATTAAAGAATACAATAGTAACAGATTCAGTCAATTTCTTTTAATAATTGATTATTCACTAAACACAGTTCTAGTAATCTCTAAGATAATTCTATATCTTCTTTCAAATAAATTTTTTATATAGAGTTATAGGATCCAAAAATTTATGTGTAATTCCATTCTTACTATAAAAAGATTTGAAATCAACATTTTCAAACTCACTACCATGATCACTATGGGTAGTAATCAATGTTAGGTTTTGCGCATTTCTAAAACGGGCTAGAAAAAATTTAATATCAAAAAAGAGATTCTAAATTTTTAGTCAGAAAATATACCAAAATATATCAAGTTTCTTTTTTAACCAAGAAATATATACATAATTTCCCACAAATTATTCCAAATTATGTTGGACCTCATAAATCCATGTGAACTAACTATAATGATTTATATACTGAAAATTCACTAATAGATTTAAATATTAAATTATGTTTCAAACCATATTGAAAAGGTTCACATATTTTAGAATAGCTAGATCTATGCTCCAGTAGTTATATTACAATTCATTCTATAGATAATTTGGCTATAGTCGCAATTTATAGTGTCCCAAACTTTTATTCCATAACCAAGATTGATCATCCACCGCACTATAGAATGTTAGATCTTAACTACTAAGTTATTTTAGGTTAAGGGTGTATACATTCTCATGACTCTATTTAGAAATAATATATTTACCATCTAAACTTTGAAAACTATATTTTTCATTCCAAATGTTTTTAAGATTATCTTTATTATAAAATTGGTTATTATAATGAGATTGTGATGAATTCCTATGATATAAAAAACATTATTAATTAATGTTTAACAAGGAATTCATTATCACTAATTCCATAGATTTCAACTTGAGCATTATATTTAAAATTACATTTACCAACCTTCATATTAATAAATTTCTTTAAAACAAATTTAATCCCAAACATTTGTTAGGAGAATATAATATCCTAGTAGTTTATTTTTTGGTTTTGGGTGAACAACTTTTATACCTAAAAATAAAAAGAATATGTTTTTTGTGCCTATAATTTCATGGGAAAAAAATTATTAGAAAATAATACATTTGGAATAAAAATCTTTCCAACTCTCTTTCTTCGAATAGATTACCCTTCTTTAAAAGTATATGAATTATAAAAACCAAAGTATTAAAATTTATTTAAGGATTTTTTCCAATGTCTACCCCTTTGACATTTATTTCAAAATAGTGCACTTTTTAGAATAAATTAGTTTGACTGAAAATGTGGTTTTCCTGAAGTATATGAAATTTTAGAATTATTTTAATGTGGTATCAACTATCTATATAGGTTATTAAAAAAATTTCTCCCTAGAAGAAAAATTTTATAGTTGTTTCTTTACACCACATATTTTAGAATTTAGTTTTACAACTAGATTATTATCATTGTTGGTTGGGATAGAATTAGATTTCTTGTATAACTCTATGGAAAGATTAGAAACATTAAAATTATGTTTTGAAATTAAACTATTTCCTTTTCCAAGACTTGATATATAATAATAATTTTTTTATAACATTATTATTCTTTTTATTTACTAATGTATCATATCAATTCATTTACTCAAAACGAGAAATATTATCTTTATCACCAGATGTAATAATTTTTTATTATTGTGAATAAGTAGAAAAATTTTCATCATATGAATCTTAGAAAATTATCATTTAATTTTAATTTGGTATGAGATTTAGTTGATAACTTTTTCATGTAAAATTATTTATTTTTTGTAATTTTAGTATAGAAAGCCATAACATTTTGAATGTCACTATTTTATTCTAAAGAACCATCGAAATTTGAATCTACTCTAATTTGAGTCCATGCATATGAATCTTTAAAAATTGTATTTCCCTTATTATTATAGAATTTCCTTGAGATTTTATATTTATTCTTTATTATGGGTGAATATGTCCTTATATGTCTTGGTTTCTTATACGTATTAAAATCATTTAAAAAGTATATTTCTTATCATCTATATCATTCTAAATTTTATTATACTTGTAAAGAAAGTCCTTCTAAACTAATTTTCATCCTTTTGTCTAATTTACCTAGTTCATTATAAATGTCCCAAGATGAACTAATTTATGATTCATCCTTTATTTTCTTCTTGTATTTTGAAGACTAGAAACTCTTTCCCCAGATTTTATTTTCTTATATATTACTTTAGATGTTAAATTAAAGGCAGCACCAATTTTTTCATTTCATTTTTAATATTTATTTTTAATATACTCTCATACTCTATATGATTTATAATCAAACAATCTAGATATAACATTTTCATATTCTTAGTGTCATATATCATTATACTCTTATATTCCAAATATTAAGGAATAATGCTTATAATATTCTATATAATACGATCATTAGTCCACTATATTTTACCATGATATTGAAAACAATTGACAATGGGAATGAACCATTGATGAATTTGTGCTATAGATTCACCTGCTGAGAAATCAAATTCAAGATAATATTCACATAATATAGCACCTATCATTTCCAAAACGTTAGATGTTCTGAAAATTAATCTCTTCCAAATTCTTCCAAATATTTTCATTTGTTTTAGAATATGATCGCTGACCTTTAAATATTATTTTTTATGGATTATAATAATGTATTCTTAACATGATAATTAAATTTATATTCAGAGTTTTTTCTTGATATTTTTTTAACTTTTTTATAATAAATTTTATAATTTCCATTAATTATAATAAAGTTATAAAAATATGGGTTTATAATAAAGGTTTTAGTATTATATCTCAAATATTTATAGTTTTCACCAACAATGATTGGTGGCTTTCAAGGATAATTATTCTTAGGAGTCCCAATAGATAAACTTCCTGTATTAGAACAAAAATAATCTTTTCTAAAAACATGGTTAGTATAATTTGGATATATATATATATATATATATATCTAAACCTAATATAATAAAAAATTTAGTATTATAAGAGTATAAAAAAGTACTGTAATAGGGGAATTATTTTTGTTTTAGTACTCTCAAGAGTCACAATAAACAAACTGTCCATTAAAAAAAATATTTTTTTTTACAAACATGGTTAGTGTAATTAAGATATATGTAGAAACATCATTTGATACCAAATGTAAGATCATAATATTATACAAACAAAATTCACTAATGATGTGTTTTTATGAAAATTCTACTTCCACGTTGAACTTTCATCAATGAAACAACTTCACCCGGTATGAAATAATTTTCCAACTAGCACATAAAATAAATATTAAAAAAATGATTGTAATAGTAACCAAAATAAGTTTTTTAATTTATGGGATAGATGAATGAATATATTTTGAATTAGTTGGATGTTTTTGTGGATGATGTTAAAAATGTTTTTTTTCAAAAATATATCTCATTAATATAGTTAAATTCTCTAAGAAAGGTGATTAAATGAAGATGAACGACATGAGGTTGTAAGATGATTTTTTGTGCAGAATGTTTTATACTATGATTCTTATAAGTTCCATTAGATAGGAAATTTCATAAATTAATATGGTGATTTTGTTAGTTATAAATGTCTCTAACATCATGAGTAAGGAAATATCTCATGATCCAAGTATAATTTGGAAGGGGGATAAATTTATTTTTATGTACAATGTTAAAACTATGAAGTTCTTTAGAGTTCACCAGATATTTGATAATGGGTAAGGTTTGGATGAATAGAGGTTTTATTTTATGTTTTAATGATTTATATATAGAGGCACTTTGTTAAAATACAAAGGTATGATGTTGAATAATGTCATCAGATGAAGTCCCAATTGGAAGAAGTTTAATCAGATGAAGCACATTGGAAGATATATTTTAATATGATCAAACTATGTCTATAAAATTGTTTCATAAAATTTATATCACCTGTACATGTATGATGAGAAGTTGTCACATAATGAATGTATAGAAGATTCTGATTCATTAGAAAAAAATTCTATATGAAGATCATTTGTCAATGGATGGAGTGAAAAATAAATGGTTTATGTTTTCTGACTTAAGACATTGGACAACGAAAAGTTCTATGAAAAGGACTTCTGAGAATTTCCTAAAATGTTTTCTAGAAACATTGAGATATAGTCTTATTAGATAGAATTGTTTCTATGAAATTCTACTAAACATACGAGTGGTAGCAAATATATCAGTTTAAATGACTTTAAAAATATTTCATAATGTTATCAAATAAAAGGATTCTAAAATAATCTATCAATGTTATTTATCCTAATATAAAACAATTTTTTTCAAAGTTAATTATTATTGACGTAAACAAATATTTTAGGAGAATGGAAATGCTGGATATTTTCCTAGAATCATCAAGAATATTCTATAAGTGTTAAAAAGTGTCTGATGTATCGATTTGATTGGGTAATTTGAAATTTTGGTTTTTAATTGAGTAGGAAAATATATTTAGAGTCCTATTTTTGTCATATGATCCTACCTAAAAAAGGGATTCTCACATAACCAAAATATATAATATTCACAAATAAAGAAGTGAGATGAAGTAGTATGGGAGAATAAAGTTGATCAGATATATTGTTTATAGAATCTTCAGATAGAAATATACCAAATGGATATTTGACATCAATTGGTATTAGTAAAATGATGTGACTAAACTTTTAGATGAAGAGGCTGTAGAGGTAATAATTGATGTTTTGGAAGTTTCATTGGTCAAAAAATACCAGAAAAATATTTCCTATCATTGGAATAAGATAGAAATAATTAATGAATGAGATAATGAATGGTTAGTAAAAAATCCCATTCTATAAAAATTAATTGAACATACTTTACGATAAAGAAACAATATAAAGTATTCCAAATGAAACAATTGGATAGGCAACCAATGGACTGAAGAATGTTCTAACCATCTTCTAGGAAAGAATGTGGATAAAAAGTACTTGAAAGAAGAGAAAGTGTGAAGAATTTCAAGAATCACAGGAAGAACATAATAAATTCTATTAGTTAAGGTTTCTAATGTTTTTCACAAAAAATATTTATTACATATTATATATATATGGAATGTTAATGCACTGTTGTTTGATTATAGTGTAACATAAGGTTATTCCATACTTTTTATAACTACTTAAAGAGGATTTTATAGTGGACTATATGGCATTATATTATTTCCCAACCATGCCAAGGAAATTATACTCTTATTTATTGGTAAACCATATAAATACATGTGTTTCTATGTTTCTTGTTGTATTATTGTTTTACATGAAAGTCATATCTCTTTAACAAGAGGAAAAAGTTTTTCTATAATAAATAAAATATAAAAATAATACATCACTCATTAAACCCTTTCCCTTCTTAGTGACCCAAAAGATCATGATTTTTATTTTCAAGTGGTATCAAAGTAGAGGTTCTATTCATTGAATCTTTGCTAATATTTTTAAAAAAGATGAGCTAATATGGATGTTTATAACAAAGTGAATTTTAAGGGGATTCTTTAATTTGATAGGAAAATTATAATATATAGAATGATATAGTGTTTAATTATCTTATTTCCATTTTTTATGAAGTTATTGAGTTTATTATATATGTTTCACCTCTTTGTGTAGAAGGTGTTCCATTTAGAACTACTAATAATAAAAATTTGTAGAATAATGGGTAAGGCAGAATTGATTTACTTTCCTCATTTTCTAAAAGTTATTTTCTTATAGGCCAAGGAGTTACAACAACTAAAGGATTATCATTTCAGTTTAATAATATATATTAATTAAATAATAATGTAGAAAATGTGATGCTAAAAATATGGAGTTTGAAGTATTAATATTATAATATGGGTGGTAATGAATTTATTGGTCAATTTTTTACAAGATTGAATGATATTCTATTCACCATAATATGTCTTGAAAAATAATTTTTAAAATTTATCCATTGTTGAAAATATATTATGAATTATTTCAAATATATTTTGATGACTAAGATTCATACTTATAAGATAGAGATTAGGAAAATCTATATTTGGATGACATGAATAGTTCTATTAACACTTTTTAAATGATAAATTAAGAGGTTATAAACATCAAAGAAAAGGCCGATTGGTAAATTTCCTTTAATTCAGCCATTGAAGGAAAATATAAGAATGTTATCAAGGAAATATCTAGTTACAATAACACAAAAAATGAGGTTAGTAAATTTTTTAATGAATTTAGGTATTTTTTCTAAAAATAAAAAAGTGGTACATGAAGTATCAGGGGAAATTTACTACTGATATGATTTGTCTATGGAACTATTGGAGATTTTATTGAAAATTTCCAAAGAGACATGATAAATGAAGATAACAATGAAGTTGATAGAATTTAATGATGACCCCTAAGAATAAGGTGGAAAAATCTAAGTCATATTCTATGTTAAAGAACAAAAAGTTCTCTCAATACAAAGGGATAAAATTTTTGTCTATTTTTGAGGAAGATGAAGATAATTAAGAAGAAGTTGAAATCTATTTTAATATTTATATAGAAAAACAACTTATTGTAAAAGAAGATAATGAAACATTCACCAGTGATGAAAGAAGTAACTAAAAAGATTAATAATAGGATGAATATAATCTGATGGTGTATATTCTCAAATGTAAAATGAAAAAATTCCTTGAAAATATTTTATGTCTAAAAAGGGTCAACAAGAAGTTAAAAAAAGGAAATATTTTAGAAAACATTCATGAATTTTCTCTTGAATAAAATCAATGCTTCTTAAAGAGATTGATTATCTGAAGCAGAATCTTGATTAAGAGAAAAATCTCAAAATCAATCATAAATAAAAGTTAACAATTATGAAGTAATAGTTAGATCTTGTTAAAAAACATTATAAAATTGAGTGAAGAGTAAAAAATTTCCAAAAATCTGTTACAGAAGTTGGGGAAGGTTCTAAGAAGGGTAAACCTAAGAAGAATTATCAAATTTTATTCTTAAATATTAATAAGAATAATCATAATTCTCATTAGAAAAAGGAAGTAATGAAGATTATGCATTCATATAAAATAATAAGAGTTAAAAAACATGATATTTCTAAGGATTATAAATATGAACCAAAAGATGATACTATAAGAGATTCTATTGAGGCTGATAGGAAATCTAAATTGGAGAAGAAAATATTATGAAGTAACCAAACTTTGGTGTATAACAAAAAACTGATGTAGAAGGTAAGAAATTTGATAAAAAGTAGGCATGACTCTAAAACATATTCAATCTATAGAGGAAAATATTATTCCTATAGTTACTACTAGTGTTATATTGTATTTTGGAATACAATAAATATGTTTTCATTGAATGATCATTATTACAGTAAATCTAGGAGAAATTTGAGGAAACGTTTGAGGCAGAGTCTACCCACTCAATGAAGACAACCTGGAAAAGTTATGGTGAATATTAAAAATAGAGATAAACCCTTGAAAGTTATTTTTGAAAGATATGTTAAGCCTATAAATCTGGAAAAGGGATGTCATTTCATGTAACCAACATGATTTTTTTTGTAAAAAACTCAAAATCCACTTGAGAAAGAAGAAAAAGGCATTGAAAAAAATTATTTATTATTGAAACTTCTCTCAAATATATAAAAAGATAACCAGATTGGGTTTTGTATTGTGGGTTTTATTCTAACATAATAATATATATTAAGTTATTAAATAATTTTAAATATTATAAAGAAGGTACTAGGACATTAGGAAATGATTTTTCACTTAGAATCAAAGGTGTTGGATCTTCTATGATTGGGAATGAATAATTGAAACACAAAATATCTGTGTTTTTTGTTGGTCTAAAAGGAACAATTTTGAGTATTTCACAACATTTGGATAATGTTAACAATTTTTTTTTCAAAAAATTTGGTTTTTAAGAATATTGAAGATGGTAAAATTTATATGAAAGGCCAGTGAACTATTATAAACTTGTTTCAAGTTGGTGATTCACAAATTTCATGTTATTTATGTATGATGGAAAAACAATTCTATGCCATAAATGGATAGGGTGCATGTTTTAGAGGAATATGAGACACAAAATAAATAGATAAAGATTTCATGATATACCTTCCATGATTAGAAGAAGATATTTTTGTTGCTCAATTTACCTAATAGGGAAGATTTCAGACTAAGTACATTAAATGGTTTATATATATTGAACAAAACCCACGAATATGATAAATTTTTATATATTTTGGTCCATGAGTAAATATTAAAAATAAATGTATATATTTACTCTTTTGGGAATACTTTACCTGTATTTCATGTATTATAATTTTAAACATAAATCTGAGGCTCTAAATTTTTTGAATAGTTTTAGGATAATTGAGGAAACTAACTTGGATATTATATAAATAATATTCATACTGATAATAGTGGAGAATATATAAGTAGGATGATTTGGTATTAACTTGAAAATAATTTATTTTTTAATGAGTTTAGGGCACCTTAAACCCCATATAAGTACAATGTTTCTAAGTGAAGAAATATAATTTTGGTAGATATGGCAAAAAAAATATTGATAAAACATGATACTTTTTAATATTTTTGGTGGTAATCTATTAGAGTAACAATTTCTGTTTAGAATCAATGTTTTTATAGGATGAAAATTAATATAAATTCTTATAATATATATCACAACTAAACCCCATGTTTGAAATACTTAATTGTTTTTGGCATAACCTTCATTACAAAATTAATGGGTGATAATATTGGGAAGTATGATTAGAGTGGTGTTAATGGAATATTTATTGGACACCATCATATGGTTAGAGGTTAAAAGTGTTATAATAAATAAAAAAGAAAGATTGTTGACTCAACATATACGAATGTTCTTGAATATGATAATAAGAAATATTCTTAGATAATTGATGATATTGAAGAAAGGGAAGATGATGTGGTTACAGTTGAACAACATGAAAATTCTCTTAATGATAGTAACAATTTTGAAGTTACTTGGGATAAAGATTCCAACTCATCAATCTAAAGTAATGGGGTATTATTATGTTCATCCCATTATATGTTAATGATTAAAGTTGAAGACCAAAACATCAATGGATATCAATGAAAATAAGTTTAATCTCTATGAAAATCAATATTCCTTTGACATACTTTCTTATAATCAAAGGTTGTACCAAATGTTATTGATAATGATTATAATCATCTATATTGGACTGATTCAATGAATGAATAACTAGATTAGATAAAGATGAATGATACATGGGAACTTGTACTGAATCCAAACGATAAAAATTTAATTATTAAAAAGTGAGTGTTTCAAATACAATTGAATGAAAAGGTGAAGTTATATGAAATAAGACACATTTTTTTATAACGGTTACTAAAAAATTAATTTTTTTTACTTTTATGAAACTTTTTCCCTAATAGAAATATTAGAAACTATCATAATATTTCTTCCTATTAATGAACAATGATGGTAAAATGTCTTCAAGATGGATGTAAATTAAGCTTTTCTTAATGAATATCTTGATGGAGATGTTTATGTTAGAAACTGTATGGATTCATTCTTGGGATAGAAGAAATACATATGTGAAAAATAAAGAAATAGTTTTGAAGAAATCTATGGGAGACCAATATTTAAAACTAGATAATTCATTAGGGATTTCGAACTTCAAGAAAATAAGAGTCCATAGTAACCTCTCTATAGAATAAAATCTAGAAGTTTCCCTTATTGTGATTATTTATATTGACAATATCATATTAAGAGGGAATGATGAAGAAAATTTTAAAAAAGGTTCTAACAAGATAAAGGTTTTTTTGATATGTCTATGATAGGAGAAATGAAATAATTTATTAGCCCAAAAATCTATCAAAATAAGAATTTTTTTCCAATCTCAAGAAAATCATTCTAAGGAAATTCTTACGAAAAATTTCATGGATGATTCAAAAACAGTCCCCTCACCAATTTATTAGGAATAAAGTTGTCAATAGATAATAAAATAAAATAGATAGATCCACCTTTTTAATTTTTTTTAGAATTTTACTATATCTAATGGATTCAAGGATAGATATAGTTTATTATTGTTACACATTATTCCAGGTAACAAAGTGTACTAAAATAATTGCAAAATAGGGATAGAAAAATAATCGTCATATATATATATATATATATATATATATTAAAATTATGACTAATTTTTGGTCGAAATATGAATGTGCTAAAAAATGTATTTATTTTGTTACATAGATAATTATTGGGTAGGAAGTGTAGATAATAAAAAAATCCACATCTAGTGGAGTGTTTTTGTTGGGAGAAATATGTGATAACTAGTATATAAAGAAACAATTTTTATGAAATCTTACTATAAAAAAACTAATTATATTACTACCACTCAAGATATAACACAACTTCTGGGGTTGATGTCTCTGTTGGAGGACTTGTTTATTAATGTGAAGTTTCCCCGTTTATTGGGATGCGGTAATCAGAGTTCTAAAAATATCACTAAAAATATGATTCATGATTCTCATTCCAGGAACATTGTTATTAATTATCACTTTATCAAAGAGATCATGGGAAAGAATAAAACAAATATATAGTTTGTTCTTTCAATGATGAAAGTTTTAATATTTTTACGAAACCAATATCAAAGGTAAAATTTCACAAGAAGAGTTAATAATGAGTGTTCAAACTCCCTCTCTTAAAGACCAAGGTATATGTACCCACCCCCTCTCCATATTTTATTTGGATAAAGTTATTAAAGTGCGAGAAAAATGTTGCAACATAAATCTACCCATTCACATGTGTTTTACCATTCAATAGAAATCATGTATTTATGGGGAGTTCATGAAATGGGTACGTTTTGATTTCAACTTATGTGTGAACTATTTTAGGAGTTTGGTAAACTAGATATAGGAATAATGTTTCTTAAAGGATGAATTTTTTTTGATGAATATTCTACGCAGAATAAGAAGTTTCTTTTGAGGTTTATGGGAATTTTTCTTAATTTTCTGATTTTTAAAAACATGTTATTGTTATTATATTATTATTTTTTCTATGTAGATATTTATCACATAGGATTATATATTTTTTTCTAAACAATACATTTCATGAGTTACAATTCCTTAGTAATTTTTGTTCCTTAGATGAAAAAAAAATCAAAAGGGGGATATATTTCAGATTAAGGTGGGTGGATATTTTTTTGAAGAAACTAGAATTTATTATGGATTATGGTAATAAAGTTTTATATTTTTTCAAACTAAAAATCACCGTAACTATGTTATTTTATTCATTAAAGGTGATTGAATTAGGATGAATAACATGAGGTTATCATAAGAAGGTTCTTATAGAATGTTTTATACTTTCATTCTATCAAGTTCAATCAAAATGTGTCTTATATAAACAAATATTGTTATTCTTAACTATTATAAATGATTCCAATAACATGAGTAATGAAATATATCATGATTCAATAGTATTATTAAATGGGGATACATTTATTTATATGTACAAATATAATATTATGAAGTTGATTGGAATTAATTGAACATATGTTAACAGAAAAAAGTTTTACTATGTAGAGTTTGTGCTTAATTTTTTAGAAGTTTTACATATATATTAACTTCGCGGATATATAAAGGAATTATATTGAGGAGTTTAATCTGATGGATTCCAAATTGGGTGATGTTCATTTAGATAAATCCCATCAGATGATCACTTTCAACATCATCACTTAGAGTCAATTGGATAGAATTGTTTTTACAATTTCTATTTCATGGACATGTATAAAGATAATTTTTCACTAGAGGAATGGATAAAAGATTTAATGTCATTGGATAATTTTTTTGTATAAATATCATCAGTCAGTAGATGGAATAAAAAATCAATTTCTGAAGTTTTTTTATATAACACTTTAGACAATGAAATGTGATGAGAAAAATACTTCCAAAAAGTTCTTTTGATGTTTTTACATTACAATCAGATAGATAATTGTTAGATAAAATTATTTCTATAAAGTTTTACTAGATTGATGAAGGGTAATAATTTTTTTTGATTTAATGTACTATGCAATGCTTTTGTAATGTTATCAAAAATAAAAAATCTAAATTTATCGATCAAACATTGTTATCTAGGAATGATAAATAAGTTTATTAGAGTTCCTTATAACTAAATTTATGAAATTTGATATATGAATTTGTGTGATGTTTTTTTACCAGAAGCTTCAATAATATTCCAAAAGTGCTGAGAGGAATCCAAAGAATTTATTTATATAGAATTTTTGATATTAAATATTTCGATGGAGTTGGAAAATATTTTTGGATTTTGGTATTTTCTCCTATGAGTGAAACTATATAAAGGGTTGTTCATACAATCTAAAATTTGAACTGCTGATACATGAATAAGTGAGGGGAAGTGTTGTAGAAGAATAAAGTTGATCTGAAAGATGTTGTGGAGAATCATCTTATAAACCTATATTAGATGAAGCTTTATCTTCAATTATAATCAATAAATTTATTTAAATAAATTAATAGATTAATAGGTCATAGAGGTAGTATTGGATTTGGTAGAAGTTGTATGATTTGAAGGATAATAGAAATATATTTCATATCAGTGGTATCAGATTGAAAAAATTATTGTGAGTAGATGAATAGTGGATTATAATTTTTTTTTCTATAAAATGGCACTGGATGGACTTTACTAGATATAAATAATATTGAGTATTCTAGATGAAATTATTTCACAAAAAAACAAAAAACTAAATAATGTTTTTTACTACTACTAGGAATAAAATTGAAGAAGGATTACATACAAGAAAATAATGTGTGAAGAAGTAAAACCAGTATAGTGAAAACATAATGAATCCTGTTAGTGAAAGTTTCTAACAATTGTTAAAAATATATTTGTTACATCTTATATATTTACAGAAATCACACATAATATTAATTTATTATAGTAAAATGAAAGTGTAAGTATATTAACTTCTTGTTGTAACCCTATAAAAAGGAATATTTTCTTATATATGATGTGATATTTAATTACTTCTAAACCACTATAAAGACTAACAACTTTTACTAATTAGTGAACCATGTAAATAATTATGAACCATCAGTTGTTCTTGTATACTTTTTTTTATAAATGTAATATCTCTTTGGAAGGAGGCAATAGTTTTTCTATGATAAAGAAAATATAAAATTAAAAGATCACTAATTCACCCCCTCCTACTCTCCAAGATAAAAAAGATCCTGACTGGTCCATTAATGTTAGGATTAATATTCTCGTGAGTCCAAATTGAAAAAATTTCCATTGAAAAATAATAATACACTTTTCTAGAAAAATAGTTAGTGTGATAAAGATATATATCAAAAAAATAGTCTAATAAAAAATATATTATCTTAATAGTATACACATATTTTAAAGAGGGGGTGGGTGAATTTTAGTTTATAAAATTTAAACATACAATTTTCCAACCTCTTTAATAAATTTGGTTGTACAATTATTTATACTGATACATTTTGTAATAAAAAATTGAAACAATTTAAAATAAATTATATAATATTTTAAATAACAAGAAAAATAGAAATATATAAGTTTTATAAACTAGTAAATAAAGTAAAACAACTTTTATTATATATATATGAAAAACTTATAGAATAATTCCTAAGAGAGTTATACACTTTAAAATCAACTGTCAAAGATGTTTGAAGACTTAACCTAAGGTATCTATGAGTTAACCCATCACAAGACCTATCTTCCTTACCTTACCCCACCAAAAAATAGAAAAATATGATAAAATATATTTCCATATCATCAATAAACCTTGATCAACCTTATCAGTATGAATTATGTCTCTCTATCCCCAACATCCCTTGATCCACCTGATTAAAAAACATTAATTAAAAAATAAAAATCATAATGAATTTATAATGGTAACCATGCATTCTATGTCATACTAAAAACAATATTATGTTAATAATAAATGACAATCAGTAACAAAATTTTACAAATCATCATTAAATCATTAGATAACCCTATTAGAAATATTGAAAATTATTAATAAAAAACACATTCTCTATGAAGATGCGAATCTATTTATAGACAATCTCTAATAGTCACATTCCTTAATTATCAGGAGTAGTTGTAATGACATCCAATTTTTTTTTATTCTCTTGTATTCATATTGTAAATTATATATTTGATATAAAACCATTACAATGATAGAATTTTTCAGTCTAATAAGAATTAAAATATTCATCTGGTGTATTGTTAGTCTCCATCTAGTAGGATTAATTTTGTTCATCTGGTAGACATTCATATCCCTATCCGGTTATGTATTTCGGGAAGAATTTGAATTATTTACTAAAATTGACACAATATAATCCTTTTGATATTCCTTCTAAACCTTCTTCCTGACGAACTTGGTATATGTTCGTCTAATGTTCATTGTAGAATTCTTTTTGGTATACTTGCAAAAGTCCATCCGATAGAACTAGTATCGTCTTTCCAGTAAAACTAAAAATTTTCCTACAAAAAGAACTTTATATCTAGAGAAATATAAAAGTTATAAACATATACACATGGGAAGATTGGATTGTGATTTTGAAAAGTAAGATTAGAAATTAGCCTTTTGCTACAATATTTTCATAATTCAAGAAAGATTTTGAAACTTTATGAAAAAAAACTCATTTACAAAATAAATATTTTTAAATTTAAATTAAAAATTTAAAAAATTAATTTTGATATTTTAAAACCCATGCCTAACATTTTGGAAACCTATGTAATATTTTAAAATAATTTTTTTGGTATGTTTCTTTTAATTAAGTATCTATATGGTGGAATTTGGTTTTGGCTTGTTTTAAAATCCAAATAACTCTTATTTGATTAATAATAAACCAATTAATTTCATATAAATCATCATCATTGTTAATTTTATCATAACCAAAAAATTTCAGCAAAAAATACTATTTTTTCAAAAAATGGTGTTTACACATTATTTTAGTTAATATTAAAATAATTTTTTATCATAATTATTAAATTTATTTGAAGAAACTATATTTCATATTTCTAATATTAGTTAATTTTTTAAATAAGTCCCTGTTTATTTTTAGTCATTAAAATTAAATTATGTATGTGAATTTTAATTATCGTAGTAAAAACCAAAAAGGGAAAAAGTGATTATCTAATAGTAAGTCTTAAAAAAATCTAAAACAAGTTTAAAAATGTATGGTTGAGCCTTTCTGGACCTTACCCCATCTACCACTCTATTATTTTTCATTATTGTATCCACTTGACATTTGAATAATGACTTTACCATTTAGATTAATAAAAAAATGACACCCCTCTTCCTTATAAAAGGACCCATCATCATCCCACTACTCTTTGCACCCCAATCCTCATATATTTGAAGAAAATATTCTAAAATAAATTATTAAAATTCCTCATCATGTATTTTAGTTTCTGATCGTCTCAAAAGACCACCTTTTAAATCCTTAATCCAATTTGTGAAGGATCTCTTGTAAGAAGAAAGGTAAAATTCTCAATTACTCATTTTTACTTATTTTCCATTATTTTTTCTTCTACCTCCTTAATATCTAATATAAAAATGTATAAATAATTACATTAGTATCTTACGTATATTTGTATGTTGTTATTTTTATTGGATAAACCTTTTTTCCCATCCTCCAAATAATTTGAAAACAAAAATGTTGCTTGTGTTACAAGTGGACTAATATCTCCATAAGTAACATGTTCATTTTTTCCCAACCATATTAATTGTACAGATCAAATATGTTATTTAAAAAATAAATATAATGTATAAAACATTATTAATATCTTGAAAATAAAAACTAATTCCTACCATCTTTTTGATCTTTGGGAATTGAGAACTAAAATTGTCTCTACGTGATGACTATTTCCTCCCTAATGAAATGTAATATCTTTCTCATATATACAATTATTATTTATAAAAAAATCATAAAATTTGATGAAATACCTTAAAGTCATCTAATTAATTTCATTATACTTCTATAATAATGATATTATGTCAAATAAATAACTTTTTTGAGCAAACTCACCCATTGATTGTAGCATGGTTCTTATTTGGGCCTATTTAACCACATATGTTAAAAAATATATAAATTTAAGTCATTGAAGAATATAGAAAATTATATAATTTTATTATTATGCCTTAATGATAAAATAATTTTTGGATTGTGTTTTAGGAAAGGTTATATTTATATTTAACTTATTATTATTATACCACCCTTTGTTCATTAAAAAGTACCAAAACATGCATGCTACCAATTTCATCTTTAAGAACCATAAATAAAAATGTCATGGAATAAAATTATAAATTTATAAGAAATTATGCAAAATATATGCCAATACCATAAATAATATTGGAATGGTGATCTTAATCTACATTAATCGGGTTCAACGTCGACATTACAAGGATTCACAAAACAAAAAAGATTGATAACATCCATTACTGAGAATAAAATATCAATAAATAATAAATATATAATAAATAACTATAATTTTATATTATAAAAGTTAATATATTTGAATAGTTTTATGAAATAAGTGATCAAGATAGCTACATTTGTTATATACGAGGTTAGAGAACATTCAACTAAGAAAGACTATAAGTTAAGGGTGTTTCATTTTGATAATCTTTCTTGAAGACTTTTTTTTGTTTTATATACCTAATTTCATTTAAGTGATTCGTATAATTCCTTAAGGAAGGATTTTATCATAATTTTAATGGATCAAAATATATTTAAAAATACATATCTTGTTATCTTTTCAAGATATTTTGACTCATGTTATTTCAAAGCCCATTTCAATGAGTTATAATGTTTTATCTTAAACTTTGTACTTCAATTATTAGTTCCTTCCACCCTATGATTTTATATTTTAATTTCTATTTATCTTTTGGGTAAAATATATTTTGATTCAAATATTACTCTTTATTGAATTCTACCAATAGAAGTATAACATTTTTATGAATAATTCCCATATTATCAAAATGACACTTTCTTCCATGACGTATCCCTAATCCCCATAAATATTATACTATCTTATTAATTTGACGGATCAAGAGGTGAAATGGAAACCCTCAGTGATGCGGGTTCGGTTGGGCCTAATGGTGGATTATGGGGGGGGGGGGGCATGTTGACATCCTACATAATCATTGACATTGGTTCATTGTCCCTCCTAACAGAAACTCCCAATAGTTCCCTCATCCATAACTAGGTATAGACCGACCTTCCAAAAGAAGGTGGTTGATTAGGGATTTAGACCCCAAAAAAATTAGGGACTCATATTTTTCAAGAGGATGTGATGTCTGGATCATCACACCCTTTTGAGGGGAATTATTTCCAATTATAAAACTCTATTTTTAATTTAATATATTCTTGTGAATATCCCCCTAATACCGATATAGGACTGGTTACCCTAGAAAGTGACTATAGTCTAATTATCCTTATATTAAAAAGAAATGGAATCTCATCTATGGACAAAGGAAAGGGGATCTCATTAGTGAATCCATATGTATGTATCCGACGTTCTTCATCTATTTTACTAATGATGGGTAACTATTTTATATGATAAAGCCATATAACTAGATTATTTAGTATATAATACCATGTAGGGAGGAAATTAATATTCTAAGGAGGGGATTATACCATTATGAGGAATCCTATATATCATGATTATTGCAGGAATCAAAAACCACAAACTTTTTTGGACATGTTCAGTTTAATTTCATATAGAGAGAGATAATATAGGTGCTCTAGAACACTAAGTGTTCAAGATTGAGTCCTGGAGGGAAATCCTATGCATCCCAATTATGGAGAGACTCAGAGTTTTCATAGTTTAGTTAATTTATCACTTTTGTGATGGATAAGGTAGAGTGATCAACCCATGGGAATGATTGGGCCCTGATGGTTGAAATGACATTGACATAAGGATTACATTGTAATAGATGTTTATTTTTTCTCAAGACATAGGAATGTGTCCTACGTATCCTATTTATTTCAGGAATCATTATTCTCATAGCTCAATATCTCCCTTGGAATTGGCCCTATGGTAGAATTCCTTGTGTTGAGGTGAATTTGTCATGCTACTCATTGGGGCATACAAACTTATATTTCCCTGGATAGTAGAGACCCATGATGATAATGATATGACTATTACAACTCCCTAAGATCATGTGATCTATGCTCAGTGTGAGAAATAAAGGATGAAAAATTATCCATGTCATAACTCATTGGAGATTTGATATGGAGCTTGGACCTCAGAAAGGTGTCCTAAGTATCCTGATATGGTGGGAATTAGAGTTCACATAGTTCATTTATTAGGGATCACACTCTGATGTTTTCCAATTGATCATTGATTACATGCTGAGGATGAAAAATGTTATCAAGTACTAATATGACATAGTATTCATAGAGGTTTAGGGATGTTGGGTCCTAGGGAGGCGTCCTATGTATCTTGGTTATTACTGGAATCAGACTTCTCATAGTTCAGTTGATCGGGTCTTACACTCAGACATTTCACTTATGATCAGAGCTTACACACTAAGGTTTACCTAATATTTATAGCTTACACACTGAGGATGCAAAATGTTATCAAATCCTTGGATTCCCTCATGACTTGGTTCATTTTCCTACCTATCATGCATTGGTTGTTCACTCGACATGCTTTGGTTATCAACATGATATGTTGATGAATGTATTCTTAACATGTGAAAAGGAAATAATATGATCCAGTTGAATTTTTTGATGGACATCACATATCTTGGATGACATATTTTAGTGTTGTCACTTGATCAAAGCAGACTCATCTATAGGAAATAATAGACCCAAATGGTTTGTCTTGTAATCCATTTCATACCCTTGGCTGGTATGTATAGAGGGTGTCACACGATCAAGACGACTTTCCCTAGAGTCATCATGAGAGCTAACTAAAACATATGGATGGTGTCACAAGATTCAATACTAAACGTCTCAGATGGTATCACATGTCTCAATTGACATTTCTAGAGGATATTTTGATACTTGGATGACATGACTAGAGTAAAGCGTGAGTCTCAGCTAACTTTCATAGATTCTGAAACAAGAATTTAGATGACATGAGCGGGCGTTGTTATATGAGTCACAAGATATGTTTGAAGGACATTACAAGGTTCGGGTGATGGACCTAGAGGGATTCATGAGACTAAAGTGTCATGCCCTGGGGGGGGATGTGAATGTTTTGTTATGTCAAGAGGACTTTGTGTGACCTAGATAACATGACTAAGGAGAATTCTGAGATTTGGGCTATACGTTGCAATGTTATCGCATGTCTTGGATGGTTCATGTGAAGTGTTTGAGTGTGAGGGGACATGTTTTTGGATTTTGGTGTCTACATTTAGTCTTTGTTCTAACCCTTATATTATGAATTCCTTATATTTATTTGGTGTATGTTTATTTTAAGTCTTACGTGATCTAGAAGACATGTGTGATGTTCCTCACACATCCTACCAGAAGTCCATTATGTGATCTATAAGTGATCACACAAAGAGATTTATAAATGGAACATGATCACTCTAAATTTTCATAGGTATATTACTTAATGGGAGACTTCTCGGCCGTGAGATCAGCCACTCTGAGAAATATTCTTTAGTGCTTGGTTGTGCTGAGAAACTGGATGTGAAAAAAGGCAACCTTCATCTAAAGTGTAATTGTCATGTGGTAGTGGTGTATCTTCATGATGGGGTGGGAAATTTAAAGGCCTCTCTACCCCATTTGTTTTCCTGTTTTCATGATGTATCTAGCGTGAATCCATGATGGAGAGGCCAAAGGGTTTTGGAGACACGCGTCTTGGAAATTCTCTAATATTGATCATTTTAAGGGATTCACCCAATTTTCAGCGACTGAAAATCTCTTCTATAAACGCCTCTTTTATTGGATTATTTCCAATTAATGAGGGATTTTTTGAATAAAGATAAAATTTCAAAAAACATCCATACTATCCAAATGACATGTCCATGGAAATTCTCTTGATCTAGGCACCTAGTAGAAGGACCTTGCATGATCTCAGGTGACATTTTTGGGAATTCAGGGTGATAAAGATGGTTTGTAAAGGGGCCTTCGCTGGATCAAGCCAGTTTTTTAGGAGCCTCATGAGATGATGTTTCAGACTTACTTAGTACATCACATGAATTTTATGACCGAGAGATACTTTCACCTCATCCTTATTTTAATACCTTTGTATTATTTTACGAAGGTTGGGGAATCATGAGAATTTACATGGGTAAAGTTTAAGACAATTACACTTCCTTTTGACTATCCGTCACATTACTAATAGAGGTCTCATAGAGATGTTTACGAATTTTGTGTAAAAAATTAATAAGTTTATCCTTAGGGAGACAGAGGGGGAGCACATGGTTTCCTGGACATACTTGAGACATTTTGAGGGATGAGGCTAAAAATCCAATGGGATTTCACAAGACCATCTAGGCATGTTTCTAGGGTATCGTATTGTCTTACAGACCACTAGGGGATCTTCTCATGTCTTTTAAACTATGAAATGATTCTGCCTCCACCCTTTTTATTTTATTTTATTATTATGCAAAGGTTCAGGTGTCTAACGACTTTTTTAGTTGTTATTAAAGACAATTACCATTCCCATTAGTGATTCATCTCATGATTTTTATGACCATAAAAGGCCTCCACCTATTGAACATTTCCCTTATATTTTTGAAGGATTTTTTTTGGATTGTGAGGATATTGCACTGAAAACCCACGTTTCATGAGGGGGCTTCCCTGTATACCACTGTGCATCTATTGGTTATCCATGACGACGTCATGATAACTAAAGGAAATTACAAATGGGGATTTTTGGGACCTACTGTAGGCTATTTGCAGCACTTGGTTCCTTTTCATGTCGCTATGCTAGTCACATGATCGCATGTATTTTAGAGGCTCACACGATCTGCGATCTTTGGCTTCCTTCTCATTCCTTTGATTTCATGGGAAAATAATTCCTATATTTAGGTATTAATTCCTTTTTTATTTCATCATTGATCATTTAGCAGATGACAAAAAATTCCCCTCTAAGAATTTGATTGGTTCAACATGAAAGGAATTTGGTTCTATGGTAAATGTAGATCACTTTGTCAAATTTTTGAACATCTGGTGGGTATTGATATTAGGAACCTTGAGAGGATCTATCTAGTGTGTGTTGATAGAGGTATTTTAGGTATTATCAAGGGGAGACTACTGAAAAAGAGTGTTTGGATTTGAATTGATGTTGTATATATCATCAATGGTACCAATCTGAAAACACGACCTATTGTCTCCTATAGACCATTCAATGTGCCAATGCTCTGCTAATGTGTATAGCAGCACTCGGGTTTAATCCTCGGTGATGATACTTTTTAATAGTATTTTGTTTTTAGTTGATTGTATTTTGATTTGGGGGGTTTGTTTGCAGAGCTTAATTGAAATGATCGATTGATTTAACAATTTAATAAATATTGGGATGAGTTTATCATTAGGTAGATAAGCTTGTGATATCCTTAAGCCTTTCTTTGTATTGCATTAAATTAACACCCATGTCAAAAGTTGACGTTGATTGGAATTCCCAAGTGTTATGGCTTTAATCCAAGCCTTATCTTAACATAGGGTTCTAATATTAATCATTTCTTGTTTATGGTAGTGTATTTATGGTTCCAACAATCCATGAAATCCACTCATTAAACAAACCAATTCATTAATCCATGACAAGTTAAGTCTGACATACACAATGTTAATTCAAAGAATACTCATCGAGCAGAAGCTCTCAATCACTTGACATCCCTAAATTACAACTCACCCCAATGAGAGATTTACTCCACCATTGAAATGATTAGTAATCTTGTTATACTTATTATGATGATAAATTTAAAATATAAGAAAAATAAATGGATAAGAAAAGAGTGGTGCATCGAACAGACACACAAAAGATGATGACAACTAGAAACAAACTTCAGATTGATTTAGATAAAAAAATAAAAGAAGATTCAACTTCATTTAAACTATTTTAAGAACATTAATATTAAGCTATATAAAGTTGATGAGAATAAGAGATATTGACGAAGAAACATTCATTAAAACAGAATTGAAAAAAAAGACTTACAAGATTACAATAATGAAGAACACAAAATTAAAATGAAATAAAGAGAAGAGGAAAGATCTATCAAGTTAGAACACGAGTATGGAAGGTCCTCCCAAAACCTTGGAAAGGCTTTTTTCATGCCAATATGTGCTCCTATTTTTTTAAATTCCAACCTCTTCAATGGAGAGGAGGGGGATGTATATATTTCTCAAGGAAGTGGACTGTTTGCATTCCTAATATGTCTCTCTAATTGGCTCGATGGTTTGGACATACAGATAGCCGAATCTAGAGATCTCTCCTTCTTTAATGTTTTAGATAATAATTTTTTCTACTACTACCAATATTTTGAGGCATTTGGACTTATGAAGCCAATGTTATTGCGGTTTCAATAAACAATGTCTAACTGTCCATTTCTATACATTTTTTTCAATGTCCAAAATGTGAATGGATTTTGGAATAGTAAGATTCCTTCAAATATGAATTATTTATTCAACAACATCGGCTGCCTCTATCTCCTCTTTCACACTAAAAATTCTAAGCTTGGTTTGATTATTATATCAGGATACATGTCCCAAATACTGTACTGATTTTAATTCCCATCCAGAATGGTGGGATGAGATTAAATGAATCATTTAGGCCCCTTGTCTTTGGATTTGGGCCTTGAAATTTTTATCCAAGACTCCATACATTGTGCCCCGAATGTTGGATGAGAATAAAGGAATTTGGACTTCCGAATTGATCCTAGAAATTAAATATTCATGGCTGGTCCATTTTCTTCACAGATTCTATAGGCCTTCTTGTGTGGTCCATATGGGCCTTCAAATGGAAGAATTTTTTACATGAGCCCCTCTAATGAGATGTTTTATATTGAATTAGTAATCATGAAATACAGGAACCACACAATTTGGATCCATAGGGGGAGAGGTATAACAAAATAGTAAATTGAATCAATTGGACTACTTCTAAAAATGTTAAAAAATTATACTTATTATTAAAACATTAATATTTCACACCAATTATGCACATTTCATATAAAATCAGTAAAGGGAGTATATAATAAGTCCTGAAAAATATTAATAAAATAAAATTCTGTTTCATAATATTGTGTAAACCTAAATTCCAAGATATGAATATTTGAATCATCACTAATTACTATCAAGAAGCTCTCATAAATTAACACTATCATGATGTTCTTGATCGATGCATCTGTTCTAGTTTTGATGAGATCACTTGATTTGTACAAGGATCATTTGGGTAGGGTATATGTATTTAAGGGAGAGTGTTCTATATTTTTATGAATCTAATATACTTGGTTAGAGTAGATTTGTTTCTGCTAAGGCCATATGGGGGTCCTTATAATCATTTCATTCTTGCATAAGAAATTTCTTTTATGCTTTAGTTTAGGGTCATTTGGACCAGACCTTATATAACTTTATTTTATGGTCTTTTATCTTAAACATTAGATCACTTTAGTTTATGGTCTTTTAACTCGAACCTGATATCACTTTAGTTTAGATTCTTTTAGGTTGGACCTATTTTAACTTTATTTTATGTTATTTTAGATTGGACCTAATATCAATTTAGTTTAATAAATTTTAGCTCAGACCTTCACGTGTTGTAGTTTATGGTCTTTTATCATGGACCATTATTTGTTATAGTTTATGGTCTTTTATATTGGACTTAATGTGCTACAGTTTAGGGTCTTTGATCATGGACGTTAATTTTTTGTAGTTTAGTGTCTTTTATCTTGTACATAATATTAATAACCATGTAATATGGTGCATAAATTCTAGGAATGAAATAAAACAAAATGAGGTTCTAGGTTTGGTCATGGTGTTGCTAGGCCTCACAAGGATTGGAGTTACTTTATTACAAGGAGGAGATTCCTTTTGTTTGTGGGCTGAATCCCTTTTGCAATGATAGCATGGTCAACAAAAGTTGATATTTACTCCATTCCAGGGGTCCTAAAGACTTATTGAAGTTGTATCGGTTGGGGGAGAAATACTTGTGATACGAGGCCCACCTAATTAGTTGGAGTGTGGGTGATGTATGTCATAACCCAAAACATTGAGTCTGTGGAGACGGGATCGAGTAGTCATACCAGGTATGACCCACAAAACACTAAGGTGACATGATCTACCGTGGATTTTCTGAGGCTCACAAGGATTGAATTTCCTTTCTTGTAAGGAGTTGATACATTTATTTGGTGGGTCATTTCCTTTATGTGTCAGCAGTATGGACATGAAAAATATGGTTCTCCACTTCATTATGAGGGATATAAAAGATTTATGGAGACTCAAACATCCATATGACGAGGTTAGATATGGAAAGGAAGCAATCTACGAAGGTTTATGACCCCTTAGGGAATTTAATCTCTAGATGCTGAATCTCGATCCCCACACCCTATGGTTTCAAATCATGAGGTGTGGGACATCAATGGTTGGGGAATGGAGTGTCACATTCCATCCTTGATAATGGTAACAAAACATAGTGACACAATGTTGAGGATGTCAAATCTTCTTGGATAGTTCAGTATAGAGACTGTAATTCATGGTCCAAAGTACCCGGATAAGAGGATGATATGGGATAGTCATACTAGGAGTAGTTTAGACACATTTAGTTGTTGAGTTCTGTTTTGATGATGTTAGGGCTTATAAGGATTGGAATGTCCATTTTTTAAGGTGATGCATTTGGGTGACGACTATAGGAACATATTCAAGAGCCATAGGAATACATTCATAGTCATGAAAAGGTCCCCTGGAATTTGTGTATCTTTTCCAATGTCCATGGAAGGATCTAGAGAACCTAATAAAACCCAATTCATGAAGTGGGATTTTCAGAAAGTGGAATATCCCAGAAGGATTTGAGAACCCCAGATATTGTTCCACCACCTAACAAACATAATTTTGTGGCAAGGAGATTTGAAAACCATTACAGTAACATTTTCTTGATCCAGGGGATCCAACGAGCATATCTTGAATTATAATTGGGTAAAAAAGTTGACCTAATGATCTTTATGCCATAATTATTTATGCCCTATGTTTTTCCTAAACTCTGGTGATAAAGAGTTTAGAGAGCGAATAATTGACTTTTTCTTAGGCCCCCCTTTGCGGGTTTCCAACCTCACAGGTCTTGTGTCACTTTCACTAGTAGATTATGGTCATGTGATTTGGACCATTATAGGCTAGAGATTAAGGCCGTACATCTTTGACCAAATTTTAGTTATTTTAAGGTCATGAATCAAAAGGATCTAATATGGTATATGTTACACAAGAGAATAATTAGGATACCTAGGGTCAATAGTACTCCCACATCATTCTGAATAGGAGATGGAAATGGTGTAAATCATAGCTTGATGTTCTCAAGTCATTTGTCATGATATAAGACATTCATACTGTGAGAGGATTAGAACACACTAAAGTGATGAGTTCTTCCTCAATGAAATAAGGCTCACAAGAATTAGAAACACCTTTATATTGGGATAAGATGTTTCTAATTTGTGAGTATCAATCCTTATGCATCAATATCATGTCCTAACCGAAATATGTCTTTTATTTTCCAAGGGAAATGAAAGGATTGAATAAACTTGAGGTACTCAAGACATGAAGTGTGGTGATTTCAAAATATGGTAGAAGAACCCCATACTATGGTTAACCGAGGTAAGGTACTTATGGTCCTTTGACAAGGAATGAAAAAAGGGTGATGGTATGCACATTTTATCGTCTGGTAGTAGTGATGCTTTTTATGCAGTTTAACATCATGCAGTAAGGACATTTTCTATGCAGATTATCATCATGAGGTAAGGATGTATTCTTTGTGCAGTTTTAATGCCATATGACCAAATGTTTTCCTTACATCTTAACATCATGAGGTAAGGACATACTTTTGTGTAGTTTACCTTCATGCAGTATGGATGTGGTAACCAACATGAAAAATTTGTGCATGATATATGCAAGACATATATTGAAATGGCTTGTATATAGGTGAAATAAGATTGTGTGACTTGGTGTATATGTAGTTAGGGTGTAATTTTTAACTGTTGTTATAGCTAAGCCTAGAATTGGAGATATAAATGTCACTACATATCCCATGATGATGGGAATCAATCCACATGTATTTATTCAAATCCCAAGCAGTTTAACATCATGCAGTGAGGACATGGATCCCCCAACGTGAAATGATGTTATTTTTATTGGGCCCATGAGTGGAATTATGGGGGTGGCTACATATCCCATGGTGATGGGAATCAAGAAACATGTATGCCTTAATGATTATACCTATATAGGAATGACCCATAAGAAAGGAGGGGAATCTGTATATATTTTTTTTGTGATTGTTGGATGTGTTAGAAATCTAGACGTCACTACATATCCTAGGAGTACAGAAATCAAGTCACACATAGTTCTTGAACTAGAAACTCCCTCTTCATAGGTCTATCGCATACTGAGAGGTGGGAACTATTTCTATTGATTCTTTCTACTGGGACTAGGGTTATAGATTCATGTATAACTATATATCATGTGATGTTAAGAATCAAGCCGCACATAGTTGTTAAGGGACCATGTAATTTTATGTCAAGTGGTAAGGATGTTGACCCTGCAGTTTAAAATCATGTGGAAAGGACTCATGGTGTTCCTTTTATTGTTTTTAATTTAGGACCGTGATGGACCTTTCATGTACTTTTTAGACTTATTCATAGGGGGAATCCCTTACTACAATTCCTAAACTGTTGTGATCTATGATTGTTATGAGAATCGGGGAATATCAAGGGTTTATCTCACAATTTAGAGGCATTTTAGGGTACAATAGTGGCATTTTGCATCCCGTAGTGGCTAGACCATGATATAGGATTGATGAATCCCAATATATCTCATCGAAAACTGAGAATCATGCCATAAATAGTCCAAAATGGGTTTTGCAGTTTAGAGACATGTGACGAGGACATTAGCATTGTAGTTTAATGTCTTTTAGTAAGGACATGGATCTACTGATGTGAATGAAAATTAAGATTTTGGTAGGGACTGTGACTAGAATTTTATGTGTTACTATATATTTTTAAATCGTAGGAATCATGAGCAATGTCGTTCTTGATGAACTATGCAGTTTAACGTCATATAGCTGGGATGAAATCCATACATTTTATCATCATGTAGTTAGGAGGATGGATATAGTGAAGTTTAAATTCTTACTATTTTGGACTTGGATATCCCAACATGTATGAAAAGAAAGATTCTGGCTGGTCCCATGAATAGAGTATCATGTGTCACTACATATATTACAATGGAATGAATCAAGACACATGTAGTTCTTGATGAAATGTGAATTTTAACGTTATGCTTCTAGGTTGAACTACATATAGTTTATTATAATGTGGTTAGGATTAAGTACACCATGTAGTTTAAATTTTTTTTCTATTAGGACGTGGATCTATTGATGTGAATGAAAATGAAGATTTTGGCTTGACCCAATAATGGAGTTTCTAGTGTAACTATGTTTCCTGCAATGGAAGGAATCAAGCCAGACAATATTCTTGCAGAACCATGCAGTTTAACATAATGAGTTTAAGATAAACTTTGTACAGTTTATCATCATGTGGCCTGGTTGAAGGATACCATGTTAGTTAATGTATTACTATCAGGACTTGGATCTCCTGATGTGAATGAAAAGGAATCAATTCATACATATTTCTTTATTAATCATGCAATTTAACATCAAGCATCTAGGAAAAACTTCGTACAATTTACAACCATGTGCTATGAACGAAGGATACTATTCATTTTAAAGTCTTATTGTTAGGACTTGGATCTCCCAAAATGAATGAAATTAAAGATTGTAGATTGGACCCAAGACTAGAGTTTTTGGTGTCACTATATATCTTATATGGCAGGAATCAGGCCATACATAGTTCATGATTAACCATTTAGTTTAATGTCATGAGGTTAGGATTAACTTCGTATAGATTATTATCATGTGGTCAAGATTATGGATATTGTGTAGTATAATGTCATTATATTTGGACTTGAATCTCCCAATGTGAATGAAAATGAATATTATGGTTGGACTCAATACTTTAGTTTTAGGTTTAACTATGTATTCTTCAATGTAAGGAATCCAAGAAATCATAGTTCTTGATGAACCATGAATTTTAACATCATGAATATAGGACAAACTCTGTATAGTTTATCTCTATGTGGTCGGGATGAATGATATCGTGTAGTTTAAAGTCTTGCAATAAGGACATGGATCTCCTGATGTGAATGAAAAGGATGATTGTTGCTAGACCGAATACTAGAGTTCTAGTAGTCATTATATATCCTAAATTGGTTGAAATCAAGATGTACTTTGTTCAAATAAATCATGGTGTTTAACATCATGTGTCTAGGATAAATTCCGTACATTTTATCATCATATAGTTAGAATGAAGGATATCGTAACATTTAAAGTCTTATTTTTAGGACTTGGAGGTTCTTTATGATATCTATGAAATGTATTTGTTGATAAATCATTAATTTCTAGGAGGTGTGAGATGCTACCCATCCATGGTGTCCAACGAGTAGGATCCATTATGATAGACCTTATGTATAACATAAGTCCCTTCCCACATGGGTTCTAGTTTTGGAGTATTCTTCCCTGCTATCATTGTTGTTTTGAGAGTTGGTACTAGATCTACTTTGAGGAATGAATAGAGGTGAATACTTTAATCAAATTCTCATACGACCCGATTCTGATGGACCTCCAGGTTGTGGAGTGTATAAAACTTGTTCACATCAAGTAATTCAAATTTTTCTAGCTGTTTTTTCAAATTTTCATCATCAATGATTTTCCGAAAAAGGATATTTAAAGTAAAGGAATCCATAATTCTATTGGTAACACTACTGGAAAAATGTCCTATACCCACGGTTCAAAACCGTGGGTATAGCCCCCAAAACTGTGGGTATAAGCTATACCCACGGTTTTGGTAACCGTGGGATGGAACGGTGTCGGGAGAGGTCCCCAACCTATACCCATGGTTTTCCAAAACCATGGGTATAGGTGTCATGACACCGTGTCACTGAAATATAGTCAATTTCCATGGTGTCAACGTCCTATACCCACGTTTTCAAAACCGTGGGTATAGGTCCTAAAATAATGCAGGTGCTGAGTTTCGATCCCGCAACCTCTTCGCTGCAAACACCGCATATAACGACTACCCTAACATCACCTATATATATATATATATATATATTTAGTTAAATATGGTTATAAAAACCGTGGGTATAGAGGGAAGAACTGTGGGTATAGGGTTCCCTCCAAAAAAATTTTCCTTCCCGCGGAAATTTTTTTTCCCGCGCACACAAAAGTGACCTATACCCACGGTTTTTCATATCTGATGGGGATAGACCCCCCCCTATACACACGGTTCTGGAAAACCGTGGGTATATGGGGGGGGGGGGGGGGTCTATCCCTACGTTTTTGGAGAAAACCGTGGGGATAGGTCCATTTTCCAGTAGTGTAACTCTGTTTCGGTCACATACAACAATTAGTATAGCATTGATTGTGTTTCAATATGTGTGGTGGTATAGTAGGCCCATAAATCATGGTGGATATTTTCTAACCAATACTTCTTATCCTTGTTCACCATCTTCTAGGGTATATTATTTAGAGTCTTATTGAAGGCCTCTATTTTTGAATTTTTTTGCTACATGATAGGGAGATGAGTGACTGGACTTGATATTTTACCCCTGATAGAGTCTCTTCAATGTTATAGAATAAAAATTGGTCCCATTGTTAGACAATATTGTATGAAGGACCCCGAACATAGTAATGACATGTGACTTCATGATGTTGATGATATTATTCATCTCAATTTCCTTTAGGGGTATTGCCTCATCATATTTGGAAAAGAAGTTGATAGCAGTTTGGATGTACTTGAACTACCAAGCTATAGATCGGGGATATGGCCTGACAAACTCCTCTCCCCAAATGAAAATTGCTACAAATAATTAGCTGTATGTAGAAATTATGGGGGTTGATGGATGAGGTTTTAATGAATCTGGAAAGAATTACATTTCTTGATAAACTCCACATAGTCTTTATAATGGTTTTATATTAATATCCCAACCTCTTGATTCAATGGGTGAGCTTGGTCCTAGATTAATGGCCACCACAAGAGACAACATGGAGCTCCTCCATGATGTCATAAATATCTTTTTCTACCATGAATTTGAGGAGGATTCCATAAAATCATCATTCTTAGAGGTATTTCTACTCATTTGGATCATCATGTAGTGTGAAATTTGATGCACGATGCCAAATATATTCCCTTCCAGGTCGGTTTGTTAGGGGAGTCCTATTTTTGAGATAACCGATTATAGGCTATATCCATCCAGAGGTGGTAACTAGTTCCTCATGCTTTGGGGTGGTGTTGAGTTGATTGATTTATTCCATATCACATACTATGATAGTTGAGACCATTATTTTATGTGTGATACAAAAGATTGATTCCTACTCATCAAGACCATCCATGATGGTGACTGCACTATCCAGCGCATCAGAGCGAGCAATCTGTGATTGGGGAAGATAAAAAAATGTGGGATCAAAAGGAAAATATTATCTTAGTACCCTAATATATATATTGAGGGAGGCCAACTATTAATTTTTTAAACACCATTAGTCTACATTATCCCTATTTCTAAGTCCCCTTTTATATTTAGGTACGCTATGTGCAGCTATAGGGCTTATTCCAAGCCATCAATGGGGACCTGATATTTGGATTCATTATTGTTAAAGCCTCCAGATACTGAGAAAGAGTAGAGAAAAATTGATTTGTCTAGAGATACAAATACAATCCCAAGGAAAAGATGATTGAGCATAAAGTTTTCCATATTTATACCAAAGGGGCTTTGAGAGGATCCATGAAAGTATATCTCCCATGTTTTGGGTGTGTCATGGGAATAGAAAAACTCTTCATCTGGAAGCTTGGTGTCTATCATTGTATTTTATGAGGTAGGATGTGCAGTGATTAAATCATCTAGGGATTTCCTTTTCAATGATTTATGGGATACAAAATGAATGTCGTATTACTATAGAATGACCCCCATCAGTCCAAGAACCCATTCAACATGTGATGACCAAGGATGTACTTGAGTTGATCAATACAAGAGACCATATGGAATTCATGCTGCTGCAAGTAGTTCCTTATCCTTTTAATGGTGAAGATGAGTGCAAGTCAATTCTTCTCGATGTTAGATTATAGAGTCTCAGTACTAAGAATTATCTAGTCGAGATAGTAGAGACTATTCTCACTCCCCGCATCATTTTTATGTATAAGGAGGGAACCAAGTGAGCACTCCATGGTGGCCACATATAAGATGAATGGCCCCCTTCCACTTGATACATCAAGAATAGTTGGTGTAGTAAAAAAACTAGAGACTTTTGAAGTCTTCTTTGCATTCATCATCCCTTTAAGAAGATATTTTCTTCTTTATTTGGCTGGTGAAGGGGAGATTTTTTATGGCCAGGTTGTCAATGAATTATCATATTTAGGTGAGGATCCATTAGATTCCCCTCAGTTCATTGATATTTCTAGGGGTGAAACTGTTAAAATAGAACTGGCCTTTTGGGTTCAATCAGGATGCCGCAGTGGTTTACCACAAATTCAAGGACCTTTTCTGATGTTTTGTAACATCCCAGATCTAGGTTCCACACAAAGGGTGCCCCAAACCCGGTTTGTCACATGACCTCAAGCGCATTTCCCCAAACGCCAGAGGCTGCCGACTAGCAGTGAGGGCCTAGGTCTGATAGTGGGGAAACTATGCCCTCATTTGTCAAAGTGTAGAACAACGAAAGAAAATATATAACCATACCAAAGAGGAAGCAGTAGAAAAAATAAACAAAAATGGACAAAAAAAGGAAAAGATAACTAGCAGTCATATAGATATTATGATGCAACAAGTCAATAATTCTAGGAAAGCATCCAAAGTAGGAAACTAAAATCTAATTCAATATAGCACAGGGTAGAAAGTAAAAAAAACTAAAACAGTGCAACAGGAACGCAACAGCATCACAAGCCTAATCTTGGTCTAATGCTCTCCTACTCCTCTGCAACAATCAAGTACACGTATAGCGTCCCTTTCCCTTATCAACACATACAACAATATAATCTATTTAGGCCCAAGAAATGACCCAAACATGGTGTGAGAAATCAATCCCAGTAGGCATTAACTAAAGGCTCATGCCCAACTATCAGTGAAAATGTGCGACAACAGTGTGCAATAATAAAATTCAGTAAACAAGGAATTACTCATAAGTAACTATATCTTCTAGTTAAATTTCCATTTTAAAAATTATTTATCAATTCCAAGCTTGTGCTTTAGCTTGGCAGGTACAACATAAGAAATCACCATAGTGAATATTCCATGAAAACGTTGTCCTTAGACATGGAAATCCTTACCCTCAGGTAAGTAGAATCGAATCCCGCAGGTGACTGCCCACAAGCATAACGAATATCTCCCATTGGAATACGAGATATTTCCTCTAGGAACAGAAGTTACTTCCCACAGGCATGAGAAAAGTTTCCCTCAGGCAAAACCAAAACTGCCCTCTGGATAAAGAAAACGCTTCCCTCAGGCTAAGCAAGTAACTGGGCTGAGCCCAACATATAAGAAAATAATTTAAATAAGTTTCCTCTCAAGAAAACTGAAAACATGCTATCATTACGGCATACCCATGGGTATCCTGGATAGACAGCTAAACAAGGGAAACGAACCCACGTGGTGGCCTTGGATCAAGGAAATAATCCCACAAAATAGTTTATACATGTTCATTAGATATCTTATGCAATTCTAGATATCTTAATAGCTAAGGTCTCAACCATAGGACACCCCGAACATGCGCGCGTATCACAACTGTACACAAAATCAACTCAACAGTTGGAAATAAACACTAGACCACCAACCTCGATCTCCTATAATCAATATATGTGAACGATGACTCCCAAAACAGCAAAGAAGGATGTAGATCTGGGATACTCATTTACCCATTAAAACTCAAATAACATCCCTTATGGATAGAGTTGAAAGGAAACACTCAAGGAGAGGGAAGACCATACTGCACGGTTCAGATGAGATCGATGGCGGAAGAATCCGAGTTCTGGCGTGTGATCGGGAGCTCCTCTAGGCTTTGGCCGCCTCTCCCGGTGCTCCAAATGAACCCACTTCCCCCTCTTCCAAATGAGTAGGCTACTGGCCATTTATAAAAAAACATAACTACATGGCGTGTATGCTCAATTACCCGGTGTGTACTATTTTTTTAACTGTTACTCTAGTTGCTACTTTTCACCACCATCCTGTTCATCTTCCGAATAATTACATGGCGTGTATTACTAAGTACACGGTGTGTAGTTAGTTATTACTTCCTGAACTGCCGAGAAGTCTATATGACCTGTGTTCTCATCCCACACGGCCAAAGTACACGACATGTATATGAAAGTACACGGCGTGTAGTATGTTTTTACCGACAAACCTACACGCCATGTATTCCCATCCCACATAGCTGAAGTACATGGCGTGTGTACAAAAAGTACATGAATTGTACCCATAAATTTGGGGTTTTCTCCACATTTCCCTTATTTTCACAAAACACTTAAGGAAAAGAAGAAACTCATACCTCATGAATAAGAATCGGGTTCTTACATGTTACCCCAAAAGAACATTTCAACAGACTCATCTTTAGACTGTGCTATCGATGTTTATTGAATATGTTCTGGAGATCTATGAAGTGACCACATTGCTTTCAAGATTTGACCACTATGTTTCCAACCTAAAATTATGATATATTTCCCAAGAATGGGTTAACGATATGATGCATGACATGTTGATATGTGGTGCATGGATTATTTAATCCAAATAGAATGACCTGACAGAATACGATTTCATGAGGTGCTATAAAAGTAAATAAATATTCATCTTCAGGGGCCATCTTGATCTTATTTTACCATGAGTGCCCATGCATAAAAGAAAGGTCTTGGAAGCTATCAGTTTCATCGATCAAAAGTTCTGTGATATGCAATTGGAAAGTGTCCTATGGGAATTGTTGATTAAGGACTCTAAAGTCAATACAAACCATAGTATACCCATTATTTTTCCAGACATGGATGATGTTGGAAATCCATATTAGGTATTTCAATTCTCAGAAAAATTTGGCTTTGATTAACATTTTGACTTCCACCACCACATTAGTGTCATGATAGGTGTTCATCCTTGTGGATGCCTTCTTAAAACCTCGATGCTCATCTGGCAGTCCAAGATGGTGCGTACCCACATTTTTATTTAGTTTAGGAATTTTTGTTTTGTTTAAGGAAATAAAATATCATTACTTCTTTAGAAATGAGATGTACATATGTTTATCTTCGATGGGAATGGTGAAAGTATTTAGAGTAGGTCGCAAGTCTTGTTATAATCTTAGATTTATACTAGAGCTCATCGATGGCAGTGGAAACACCTTCCTCTAATGTGGGAGGGAAATTAATGAGGTCATCTTAATTATCCTCCATTCTGGAGTCTATGGAGAAATGTTTAGGTGATGATGGAAATATGGGGGCTTCCCCTTCCCTATTTGGGTGAGGGAGGCCATGAGAGGAGACATTTTAATCCCCTAATATCCGAGTTTTCGTAGAGAGATTCCAGTGTTGATTGTATTTTAGAAATTTACTAAGAAAATAAAGGGCTTGGACCACTGAGACTAGATCTATTACATTGACTAGATATATAGGGAGAACATAGTAACTATCGATCACACTCCAAGGATTTATAAGAGTATTTACCAAACCATTAGGGGATACAACATGTATATCATCATCCTTTATTTTTTTCTTCTCTCCCTTCTTATAGAAGTAGGCTTCACCTTATATGAATCGTCATGTATGGATGGGAGAATTTTCACTATTTAGTATACTAAATTTTCCATCTCTGGGGTACTTCAGACATAGATGGAATGTTGAAGGTATAGACAATTACCTATAGAGACCTGGTCTTCCATGAAGGACATTGTATATGGTGTCTTTCATGATAACCATAAACTCATCATCAGATGTTAGATCCCCAAACTGAGCTGTGAGTCTGATCTTCTTAGGAGGTCACTACTCACACTTATCATACCCTTGAATGGTCATCTTTATAGGATACAAATCACCTTATCCATATCCAAAACATTTTAGGGTTTGAAAGAGGATAAGGTTGATGTTAGAACCATTATTAATTAGATCTATTTGTAAATTGATATTATTGATTCTTCCGGAAACATATAAGAGCATAATGTGTCCTTGGATGACCTCTTATTGATACTGTATAGTTAATGAGATTGCGACATGGAATTCATTTGACTTGTCTCTACTCGATAATCCATGGATTCAAAATCTTCTATTAGAAATTCCTTTGGGATATGAAGGTTGCCAAAAGTTAACCCCTTGAATAATTTTTAAATATAAATCACATCAAGGACTGAGATATTGGTTGGGTCCATGTTCAGCTATTTCAGAGCATCATACTTTTGGGCCAAAGGTCGGTGCTTCCAAAGGTGGGGTTTCTCTAAGATATGAATCCCATGGGTAAAGGATTTTGAGGTGGACTGACCTAATACATATACAAAGGTAGAGGGAGTATCTACTACCAACAATATAGTTCATGTCAGACTTTCCCAATTTCTGGGCTAATCAGGAGATCGTACCCTCACAGTGTAGTCATTAGGAAAATCGGGTGTGGATGGTTCCTAGAGGTTTATGAGATTCCCTCATGTCTCTTTTGAAAATGTTGGAGCAATTTCCTAAAATCCCTAGTTGCATATATATCCTATATGGGTATATGAATGAAATATTGGGTCTGACGACATATATGATGTCTCTTATATCCTTGGTTCTGGAGAATGTGGCCTCATGTTCCCCAATTATGTGCATGAAACTCATGCCCTAGGGAATACTCATTATTAGAGATGGGGTCTTCTAAGTGTATCACATTGATAGAACCGAATATGATCTATTCATCTGATGGGGATTTTTTTTGGTGGGGCGGTGCCTGTGTTGTAGGTGTTTTAGGGAAGAAGTCTGCAAGAGTCAGAGATTACTTTAGTGGAGAGTACAAATCCTCCTCTTATGGGTTTTTATGCTTCTTATGGTCACACCCATAATTGAGAGGAAAATATAAATTCACTTTCTTAGGTGTGGAAATATTTTTTGTCTATGAAACTATACTTTTAGGGTGGCATGAGTTCAATTAAATATCTTTGGATTCATCCAGTTGTCAAACTTATACGCACACCTTGACAGAACTTTATTCCATTCTTCTTTTTCTTTTATCTAGATAATTTTTATACATGACACCTACTGGTCTATGAAACTATACATTTAGGGTGTCATGAGTTCAATTAAATATTTTTTTGAATCATCTAGTTTTCAAAATTTTATGCACACCTTAACAGAACTTTCTTCCATCCATCTTCTTCTTTTATCTAGAAAATTTTTATACATGACACCTACTATGGGGAATTGTCTAACGACAACTGTCCATAATCAGCCATTCCTTGAAGGAATTCTTTAAAGACAATGTAGTATTATATGTTATGACCTAGCCTTTTGTGGTAAGGGAAGTAATAAGGATGGTTGGTGAGGTTGACCTTCTCAGTCTTCCTAGTCTATGAAATCATGAGTAGGTTACTATCCATGGCTACTATGAATTAACCAGGGAATTATTTATTCTATATAGATTATGTCTTATTAATCCTTTCTCTAAATTTTAGGTGACCTTTATTTCTATGTACTTATACCTAAGGATTATTATGTGGTGGTTCCCATTCTACAAGGGGAGCTAGGATGTTAGGGGCCTGTCTAGGCATTTGGATGGGTACTGCTATTGGAGTGAGAGTACAATTTCAATTTCTACTTTCTCATCCTTTTCCCCTGTGCTAATAGAATGAGATGAGATTTGTATCAGGGTTGTTGGATGGATTATTTAAAACGTTGGTCTGTCTTTTCAAACTCAAAAAATTCACATGGGTACTTCATTGGGATCATAGGCATCTAAAACACTTCCTTGATATTTTAAGCCCAGAGTTCCAGTATTTTCTCTTATAAGAGTGGGATGATGGGTGAATAGGTTAACCATTTCCACCTTGATATAAAGCTAGACACACTTTCATTCCCATGTTTCCTACAGTTCATTTGGTCGGTGATTTTAACATTACTCATTATATAATTGAATTGATAAAGGAACTAATGATGCTGGTCTTTCCATAATGCACTGGATCCTGTTGGAAGAATGCTATACCAAAAAAAGGTTGGACCTATCAGAGCTTTTAATAAACACCTGAGATTTGTTTCCTCCTGTTGATCTTGAGGTCCAATATTTTCCCCACATCAAGATAATAACTATGTATGATGTTGTTCAATGTCTTATACACCATCAAAAGTAGATAAGTTATGGTAGACAAAATTGGGTGGGAGTATACTTTCATCCACCCATTTAGGATATGTAATCATCTAAGGCTTCATAGGTGCGTTTTAGCCTTCCATGGATTCCATTCAAGTGTCATGGGACTCGATGATGTTAGGAAACTATTGGGGAACTACTGTATGAGCCATATCCCATCTATAGGGAGATGGTGGGGTTGATGAGGTGGTCCCTCCATTATTTCCCATTAATTCCCAATTTTCCCAATACTGAATGATTTCCCAGATGAGGGAGAGGCTGTCAACTAAATGGAGGGAAGTCCTGATCTTTTTCAACTTTCTCATTTATCTAGAATTGATTCCAAGGTACATAACCAATCTGATGATCAAATACCATTATTGGTGGTGGATCAGCTATATGGGGGGGAATTTTATTCTCTTCCTGAAGATAATACCTAGTGGGAATATTTCCCCTGAGTAGATCGTCATTGAGCTATCTGAGATCTTGTATCTCACTCCCATATTGTGAAAAATAATCCTCCATAGAGTGAATCTCAACCCTTTTGGATGGAAACTAAGATGTAGTCACACATTTCCATTTTTATTTGGTAGTATTCTACCATGGTGGTGCCAACTAAGTTTTCATAGGTGTTTATTTTTGGATTGATCGTTGGTTCCATGGGTGCGCAACCCCATTTGGTGAATCCAAAATACCCACCTATTAGGGTTTATTTTTCATGTTGTGGCTGTCTGCATTTGCTTCCTGATCCAAATTGTTTACCAGGTTGAGTGTGAAAAAATTTATAGAGGCATATCCGGCAATGGTGGTCATTCCGTTACATTTGAAGAAAAAATGTGGCTCCGTAATTCCTTAATTAGGTTAATTATTCAAACCCTTGGTCATATTAGGATTTTTTGGCATGTGACCCCAGTGGGGTATGATTTCGTTTTCCATACACTCCTCCCATATTGGTATATGAAATGTGACAATGATATAGTTTCTGGTTGTGACTACTGAGCTGGCCCTGACCAGTAGTGGATTGTCTTGTCGTGGGAGGAACTAGTGGGTTACTGACTATTGATTGTTTTTTACTAGCCTAGAGAACAACTATTATCTCTATAGTGATGATGATGGTGGATATTCCCCCAGCCCTATGGGGTGTGGGTCATTCAGGGTAGAAATTGACATTGATTGGTCATGTTGTTGGGGATCCAATGGCTCTAGTTTTGGATTTGATGACTCCCGGGATGAATAGGAATATAAAAGTCCCCCAACCCTATGGTATGGGGTTGATATGTAATCATCAATGATGTATATAGGTCCCTCTCATGGAAGATGATCCTTATGATGGTGATTGAGATATATATTCCCCTAGCCCAGCGGGTTGGGGCTTGTCTGTATCTTCAACTGATGTGTCCCAAATCCTCCCAAGAATTGATGATTTGAGAGGAGGATTCATTGGTAGATATTCCATTGGAGATTAATGATGGGTTATCTAATGGATATATGACATGGTATCAGCTACTAATACACATTATATGAACCACATATGTGCTCACATTGGAGCTAGGTATGATGTCAGCTCAGGATGAGAACCATTCCCTACTAGAATTTGTGTAAGTGATTGTAACTTTGGATTCCATGTATGAAATGAATTGTTATTGGTTTTAGGTAAAAATTTGAAATCATAATGGTTATAATCTCTCCATTAGTGATTTCTAGGAACTATTGTAGGAGGATAATTCCAATATAGTGAAAAAATGGATCGACCGTTACATGGTCCCCTAAGTTTTTCGAAGGAAATAAAATTATAAGATTAAATATTTGAGGGTTCTACTATTCCAGGTGTCTCAAAACGTGTAAAAATCCATAATGTTCACATCCTCAAATAAGTATTCATGGAGTGACTTTGGAGATCAGTTTCTGAAGTGTCAAAATTCAATGGTGGTAGGCATGTTGCAGATTTTCATTGTGCCTTTCCAAATTTGGTTCATGTGCCATGGAAATAGCACCCAAGTCTAGCTAAGAAAAAACTATATTTAATTTATGAATGTGAAACTCTTATCATGGATAAGGGATATGGTGAGACTTTAGTCATGGATGAGTAGCCCAAATATTTTGGAGTAGATATGGCATGCCCTCATTTTCTAGTTCTTTTGGGATGTTATTGTAACATCCTAGGTAAATAAATAATATTAAATTCTAATGTTTATCAATATTGGTGAATAAAATGTTAATATTACTTTAAAGGGAATTCTATGCTCGATGTCGTACCCAATATGCAACAACGAGTTTCTTTGAAATCTTACGTTGCACACAAATAATATAATAATATTATAATAGTTAATGCCTATCCGTTGTAATGGCGGGAATGAATTGAAATAACTACAAAATGATTATATGTGTTTTTTAAATATTTTAACATTCACCCAATAAATGTTAGAGGCTTAAAATCAAAATTAATCCAATTTTAAGAATAAATACTCTAATGTTTTTTACAAGATTGTTTTACCACCTTTTGATGGAGAACATTTTTTAAATCTAACTTTTGACAATTTTATAAGCTCTATTTCTCAAAATAAACATATTCTTTATTATTGGGACATTGAAATTTACTTTGGTTAAATTTTTGGTATTTTTATGACAATGTTCATTTTTTTAATGAATAGTGACAAATACTGCATTTTACATCAAAACTGCTTTTTCATCTAAATTAAATATTGGGTTAGATTATATTTTTAATTGGTTTTAAAGTGTAATTAGAATATATTTTTACTATTTAATTCAATGGTAGTCATTAGAATTAATTTCACTTTGAAAATGGACATAAACAAGTGCCAAAATATTTATAGATATTTCTTCAAAAAAACCCCGCTATTTGTTTTGACAACGAGAATTATTTTTAAATTAATTATTGTAATTTCTGTGTTTGTAATTTGGTAAAATGGATTCCATATTTGGAATTAGAAGGTCCAAATTATGTAATTACGACTCTTTTGTTTTTGGACATTATGAATAGTAACGATGGTAATTATATTTAATTATCGTGATTAATTAGCAATCGGGTAGTTAAGGATAATAAAATAATATCATAATATTAAAAAATGACCCCAACATATCTCCTAATGCCACTGGTTGTGTCATGGAAAACCATGGGATGCCTTTTTCCAAACTTTGGGACCCCATGGAATCACTTTTTAGTGATAGTGACACTTTATCATTTTATTTTTTAAAGAAAGGAAAATATAACAAAAGCATGTATCACCCAAGTAATTTTTTTTGTTTTGTCTATGTAATTTATCTATTAGACTATAAATACTCATTGGAAATATAAAACAATTTCCTACATCATAGTAATTTTTTTATAATTTTTAGACATTAAATAAATTAATTTATTTATGACACCATGATGATACACCGATTACCTCATTAATGAATGATTTAAATAAAATGAAAAGATAATGTAAAATCTAAGACTTAAACATGGAAAAAACCTATTGGATGACTATATTTCTAACCCTTATCACCTTATCCTTGAAATATATCAATATGGGACCTTTAAAATCCAAAACTCATTTTAAAATAAGGTAACATTTCTTGACTTTCCATGAGTGCCCCTCCTCCCTCTTATAAAAGGTCCCCACCTCTACCTCCTTATCCACACCTCTCAAGCCTTTGGCTTGGCCAAACCCTGCCCATTTCATCTCTCGACATCCCCCTATTCATCATTGAAGCCTCACCTTAGGCAGAAAGCTCTTCAAGAAAGCCTTTTGGTTCAAACCAAAGGGATTTACCCGATTTAAAGGAATATAAAGAAATGAACAAGACAAGTCAGACTTGAGGTAAGTGATCATACCTCTCTCTTTATTTTTAAGTACTCCCTTTTTATATTATTTCTTTTAAGATCATCTTTCTGATGTTTGGGGATGTTCTTTTATATTCATCTTAATTTACATTTTATATTCATATGACGAGAGAACCTATTTGATATCTTCAATCCATTTTTGGAAGTTTTAAGTGGCACCGTTAGGCTGCAGAGTTTTCGTAAGGGATTTTTCATCTCACTTTTATTCCTGTGAGATTTATGCTACATTTGCCACTATTTCCTTTGAGTGGTGTATGTACAACCCATTATTCTACTCTTTGTGTAATATACTTTCATTTATGGGTATTTACATCAACGTTGTATAGTCCTTCTTTCATGGGGTGTACGTTTCGAAAGATACCCAAGTCGGTATAGGAACCTTTCACCCCCTATTTTTAAAAGACTTATTTTGTTATGTCTTTTAATTTAAATCTTATTATGTTGGGTTATGTTCTCATATATCCTTATTGCTGTAAATTTTATTTCAAAGTGATGAGATTACCTTTATCTCTCTCATCGACTCTTTTTCTAATAGTAGATGTGATGCCGTTAGGCTATCGAATTTTTGCAAGGGAACTTCTTAACCCAATTTCGATTCTTTGGGTAAAACTTCTACATCAGGATTATGTCATGATATGAATATGTGTGGATGACCTCTGATTGTTTTACACTTGATATCCACTTATATTGGGTGTATTTATATTTGTCACACATAATTATGTCATTGATATATCCTTGACTAATGACATGATCATTGAATGGGATTACGTCTCAATTTCTCTTCCTTGAGACAATTATTGATGATATACACTTTTATTCTTTTTAAAGTGTTTAAACAGCCCCTTTTACATTCCATATCCATATTATGTCTATACTTAATTGATTTAAAAGTTTTCAAAATGGTCTACTTTCATGTGGCTTATAATTTAAATGTTAAAAATGGAAAAGGATTCTTTTATTAAAACACTGTTTTAATTGGTTTTAAAGATTTATTCTTTTAAACATTTTTCATCCATGTCCATGTTTTAAAAATGGTTTTAAGGATTTATTTATATGGACAATAATGTTTTAAAACCCATTAAAATGTTTCGAAGTGGTATGGGACACTTTGATTCTAAAATCTCTTTTAAATGTCTTCATTTAATATTTTCAAAGTATAAAAGGATATTTCTCTCATATAGTTTTAATGATTTTATTAGATGTTTTTATTTATGATAATATCATGATGTGATCTATTATGATTGAAATGCAGAAATTTTATGTTTCTTTTATGCATGTTTTAAGTGTTATGATTATGTTATGGTTATTGGGAATTATTTATGAAGACGGGTGGTTCCATGATAAACTAAGGGCAGGTGATCCCGATATAGCTCTCTAATGCATTGGGTAACACGAAAGAGTTAAACACTAAGGTTACTCTGAAGATATTTAGGGCATATACTATGATGTGTATTCCAAATGTAACCATGGGGGTTACTCCCTATGTAAGAATGTTATGAATTCCTCAAGTTACCTTTATGTCTTATTATTTCTATGAGTTATTCATAAATCTTATGATTTCATGAGGTATGTTAAAGTGCTTATGTTTTATGAGTAAATTATGATTTCATTGATTCTTATGTATACATGGACTGATGTTTTCTTTCCATATTATTATAACCATTACTGAGCTTTTTATACTCATCCAATGTTTTTGAAATGTTTTTCACATGACATAAAGTTGAATATGGTCAAGGATAGAATCAAGGGAATGTTAGGATTTCTAAAACAAGTAACTAGACATAAAACTTTTTTTCAACAGTTTTTATTTTGTGAAAAAAATGGAAACTGAGTAGATGTGTCTACTTTGTAATCTTTGAGATGTAATAGTTATGTCCTAATTCCCTAAAAATCTAAACCTTAAAAGATCCTCAATGTGAATTATTCAATTTAATTCAAGGTTAAGTAAGGTTTAAGTCCGAGTCCTTATAGTTGGTATCAGAGGTCGGTTTAGATAACTTTAGAGGATAGAGTGTTGTTTTAGAAAAAGTGAAAAGTTGTGTATAACCATAATGGTTAGTATATTAGATGGAGTCATTGTTTTTTTTGAAAGTTAGAATGAGTTTGAGATAACTTGGATAAGTATAACTTGGTGTTTATATTCCTCATTGTTATATATTGATTTTACTGATATACTCACACTGACCTTTTTGGTTTTAGTAAATGGCTGGATCTAGCAGGCACCAAAGTAACAGTGGATTTGAAGAAAACTATGACGATTTTATGAAAGAACAACTGAATGATATGGGAGATGCAATGAGAACTATTGTGGTTATCCTCAACCAACTATCTGGAGTCATGATTGACCACCTGAACAATAGTGATTTTTATAAGGCATCATATATGCGAGAAACAAATCCCTATGAAAGTTTTGGTAATAATCCTAAAGGTAAGTATGTTTAAAAACCTATGTGTCAAGGATGTGGAAATAAGCACATATGAAAATGTTTCAAAGGGATATAAAGATTCTATAGATGTGGAAATGACAGTCATAAAGCAAGAACCTGCCATGGAAAAAGGAAGCATCTAGTTGACTCTAGGAAAGGGAAAGAAGTTCTTTCTGAAGGATCGATTGAATGTTTCAAATGTGGTATGCATCGTCATTAAGAAAACACTTGTCCTACGAAGAAGTTTCGGGAATGGGGTCACCAAGATCGTACACATATTCATTTACCAATACCTAATGCCATTCCGATTGAGGATGAAGAAACTGAAAATGACCAATGTAAGGTATGGATTATTTCTTAACATATGTTTTCCTATTATTAGAATCTTAGGATATGATTCATGATTTTGTTTGTAGGAAATAAGTATTTCAGAATAAGTTAAAAAGGAATGGTTAATGGACCATGAATAATTTTGAAGGAGTAAGGAGTCAACATATAAGGGATTCAAGAGTTATGGTAGATTTTTGGATGGTGAAATCCTTAAATGTATTAAGTCTATTTTGATGATGGGGTTACATTAGAAGACTTTTATAGTATATTAAACCCTGATGTTTGGTATATGAAAACTTTATTCAAGGAATAATTATCCTTTCCTTTGTGGATATAGTTATAAAGAACCATTTGGGTTTATATGATCCTTGAATTTAAGGCAGTTACTAGTTTATACATTTTGGTTTGCAAAATGAAAGTTATTAGATAACCTTTGTGGTTAAAGTATGTTATAGTTATTTTTGAATATTTTATCTCTTTTTGGGGAATGTTTTACGAATTATATAGTTTTAGAAAAAGGACAACACTCGGACCATGTGACAACCCATCACGTTGGACGAAGTTGCGGGAATCGAACCCACAACCAAAGTGCAACTGGTATTTATCACCTACCATTGGAATATGTGAAGTCCCTGGTTAGTTTGACTGATTATTTTTAGTTATATGATTTTATGAATCAAGTGTAAGTTGATTTTGGGTTATCTATGGAAATTATTAGCATATCATGGAGGATATGTGATTAGGTTAATTACTTTTCAGTATGAGACTTTAAGAGTAACTGATGTTATTTTGGAGAAAAATGTTAAGATTTATCTTAGGAGACTATGTACTTAAATCCTTCAGAGATTTGGGTTTCAATCTTAGTTTGGTTACTTTGAAGAATTTTATGGACATATGTTTATTGAATGGTCTTTGTCGAACTTTTGGTTTTGTTTGAAATTTTTTGGAGATTAGGAGTAGATTTTCTTTTTGTAAAAAAAATTATCCTTTTTGGGTATTATCTGATCTCGTACTAGATTGTTTGGTTTGGTTTTGGTTAAGGTCTAAAGACATGGGAAATATATAGTACTCTTTTTTGGATTAGGTGATTCACAAAAAGTTGATTATAGTACTCTTAATGTGAACAAGTCTTCCTAAATACTCGTCTTTTAGAGGAAATGTGAGTTTGAGTAAGGAATATAGTAAAAGTTGAAAGTATACATAAGTATGTTTCCTTACTATTTAGTTAAGCTCAAAAAATAAATTCCTCAATGAAAAGTAACTTAAAACAAAAATGTTTTTTTGTTAACATTTCCTACTGGGGAATCAAATACCGTTTAACCCATCACAAGTTTGTGATTTTCTCGTGGTTAACTTTCTCCTAGACATGTTTACTATCACTCTCCATCAGAACATGTCCCTTTTTTTTCTCTTCCATATCCATATTTTCCTACTTGGAATCCTAGTATGGTTTAACTCGGGTGACCTTTGTACTTCTCTCCCTTTATTTTAAAGTGATAGTTTTACTGACTCTTGTTTCGATGTAGGACTTTCAATGAAGTTTCTAAGCCCAATTTTTAAATTGCAAGGACGCAATTCCCAAAAGGGGGGAAGGATGTAACATCCCAGGTAAGTAAATAATATTACATTCTAATGTTTATCAATATTGGTGAATAAAATGTTAATATTACTTTAAAGGGAATGATATGCTCGATAACGTACCCAATACGCAACAACGATTTTCTTTGAAATCTTACGTTGCACACTAATAATATAATAATATTATAATAGTTAACGCCTATCCGTTGTGATGGCGATAATGAACTGAAATAACTAAAAAATGATTACATGTGTTTGTTAAATTTTTTTACATTCATCCAATAAATGTTAAAGGCTTAAAATCCAAATGAATCCAATTTTAAGAATAAATACTATAATATTTTTTAAAAGATTGTTTTACCGCCTTTTGATGGTGAGCTTTTTTTAAATCTATCTTTTGAAAATTTTATAAGCACTATTTTTAAAAATAAAAATATTTTTTATTTTTGGGACATTGAAATTTACTTGGTTAAATTTTTGGTATTTTTCTGACAATGTTAATTTTTTTAATAAATAGTGAAAAATACTGCATTTTACATCAAAACTGCTTTTTCATCTAATTTAAATATATGGTTAGATTATACTTTTAATTGGTTTTAAAGTGTAATTAGAATATAGTTTTACCATTTAATTCAATGGTGGTCATTAGAATTAATTTCACTTTGAAAATGGATATAAACAAGTGCCATAATATTTATAGATATTGCTTCAAAAACACCAGCTATTTGTTTTGACAACGGTAATTATTTTTAAAATAATTATTGAAATTTCGGTGTTTGTAATTTGGTAACATGGATTACATTTTTGGAATTAGAAGGTCCAAATTATATAATTAAGACTCTTTTGTTTTTGGACATTATGAATAGTAACGATGGTAATTATCTTTAACTATCATCATTAATTAGTAATCAGGTAGTTAAGGATAATAAAATAATATCATAATATTAACAAATGACCCCAACATGTGTCCTAATGATTCTATTTGTGTCATGGACGATGATGGGATGACTTTTTACAAACTTTGGGACCCCATGGATTCACTTTTGTGTGATAGTGACACTTTATCATTTTATTTTTTACAGAAAGGAAAATATAACAAAAGTATGTATCACCCAAGTAAAACAATTTTTGTTTTTTCTATGTAAATGATCTATTAGACTATAAATATTCATTGGAAAGATAAAAATATTTCCTAAATCATAGTATTTTTTTTTATAATTTTTATACATTAAATAAATCAATTTATTTATGACACCATGATGATGCAGCGATTACCTCATTAATGAAAGATTTAAATAAAATGAAAAGATAATATAAAATCTACGACTTACACTTGGAAAAAACCTATTGGATGAGTATATGAAGAACCCTTATCACCTTATCCTCGAAATATATCAATGTGGGACCTTTAAAATACGAAACTCATTTAAAATAAAGTAACATTTCTTGACTTTCCATGAGTGCCCCTCCTCCCTCTTATAAAAGGCCCCCACCTCTACATCCTTACCCACACCTCTCAAGCCTTTGACTCGGCCAACCCCTGTCCATTTAATCTCTCCAAATCCCTATATTCATCATTGAAGCCTCACCTTAGGTAGAAAGCACTTCAAGAAACCCTTTTGGTTCTGACCAAAGGGAGTTACCTGATTTAAAGGCATATAAAGAAACGAACAAGACAAGTCCGACATGAGGTAAGGGATCCTACCTCTATCTTTATTTTTAAGTACTATATTTTATGTAATTTCTTTTAAGATCATATTTCTTATGTTTGGGGATGTTCTTTTATATTCCTCTTACTTTACATTTTATGTTCATATGATGAGAGACCCTATTTGACCTCTTCAACCCATTTTTAGATGTTTTATGTGGCGACGTTAGGCTGCCAAGTTTTCATAAGAGATTTTTCATCTCACTTTTATTCCCATGAGATTTATGCGAAATTTTCCACTATTTTCTTTTGAGTGGTGTATGTACTTAAAATTATTCTACTCTTTGTGTAATATACTTTTGTTTATGGGTATTTATATCAACGTTGTATAGTCCTTCTTTCATGGGGTGTACGTTTCGAAAGTTACCCAAGTCGGTAAGGGAACCTATCACCCCCTATTTTTAAAAGACTTATTTTGTTATGTCTTTTAATTTACATATTCTTATGTTGGGATATGTTCTTATATATCCTTATTTCTGTAAATTTTATTTCCAAGTGATGAGATTACCTTTATCTCTCTCATCGACTCTTTTTCTAAATGTTGATGTGACGCCGTTAGGCTATCGAATTTTTGAAAGGGAACTTCTTAACCCAATTTTGATTCTTTGGGTTTAACTTCAACTTCTGTATTATTTCATGATATGAATATGTGTGGATGACATTTCATTGTTTTACACTTGATATCCACTTATATTGGATGTATTTATATTTTTCACACATAATTATGTCATTCATTTATCCTTCCACTAATGACATGGTCATTGAATGGGATTACTTCTCAATTTCTCTTCCTTGAGACACTTCTTGATGATATGAACTTTTTTTTCTTTTTAAAGTGTTTATACATCCCCTTTGACATTCCATATCCATATTATGTCTATACTCAATTCATTTAAATGTTTTGAAAATGGTCTACTTTCATGTGGCTTATAATTTAAATGTTCAAAATGGAAAAGGAATCTTTTATTAAAACATTGTTTTAAATGGTTTTAAAGATTTATTCTTTTAAACATTTTTCATCCATTTCCATGAGTTAAAAATGGTTTTAAGGATTTATTTATATGGACATGAATGTTTTAAAACCCTTTCAAAAGTTTCGAAGTGGTATGAGAGACTTTCATTCTAAAATCTCTTTTAAATGTCTTCTTTAATATTTTCAAAGTATAAAGGGATATTTCTCTCATAGAGTTTTATGATTTTATTAGATGTTTTTATATATGATAATATCATGATGTGATCTATTGTGATTTAATTGTGGAAATTTTATATTTCTTTTTTGCATGTTTTAAGTGTTATGATTATGTTATGGTTCTTGGGCATTGTTTATGAAGACAGGTGGTTCCATGATAAACTAAGGGCGGGTGAGCCCGATATAGATCTCCAATGCATTGGGTAATGCAAAGGAGTTAAACGATAAGGTTTCTCTGAAGATATTTAGGGAATATACTGTGATGGGTATTCCAAATGTAACCTTGAGGGTAACTCCCTACGTAAGAATGTTATTAATTCCTCAAGTTACCTTTATGTCTTATGATTTCTATGAGTTATTCATAAATCTTATTATTTCATGAGGTATGTTAAAGTGCTTATGTTTTATGGGTAATGTATGATTTCATCGATTCTTATGTATACATGGGCTAATGTTTTCTTTCTGTAATGTTATAATCCTTACTGAGATTTTTGTGCTCATACAATGTTTTTGAAATGTTTTTCACAGGACATAAAGTTGAATAGGGTCAAGGATGGGATCAAGGGAATGTCAGGCTATCTAAAACAAGGAACTAGGCATGAATCTTTTGTTCAAGAGTTTTTATTTTGTGAAAAAAATGGAAACTGAGTAGATGTGTCTACTTTGTAATCTTTGATATGTAATAGTTATGTCCTAATTCTCTAAAACTCTAAACCTAAAAAGATCCTCAATCTGAAATATTCAATTTAATTCAAGATTAAGTAAGGTTTAAGGCCGGGTCCTTATAGTTATAGTCAGAAGTAGAGAGGGGACAAAACATGACGGGGAGGTTGTTTTCGAATAAATCTCTCCATTTTTCAATGTTGGTCGCCTCCTCATCAGAGTTACAATGTTCAATATGATTAGACTATAGATGATGGATCAATTTTATTTTCTAATAATAGGAGTGGAGTTCTGTTAGAAGTTGACAGGGAAATATATGCAGTTGACCCTGATGTTTCAAGAGGCTCTCTATAAAAAGGTTTTAGAGTTTTGAACACCTATCTATACGCCGGTGTATAAGTTATGGGAGGATTTTATTGTCCATGGGAGATATCACCATGGGTAGGTTGTCCATATTGTATTTTAGCAGTGGAGTCCCTAAGATTCATCTGCACTCTACTATGAGGATTACTATCATTGTAATGAACATATTATAATTCCATTTCGATATAAGAGTCAATGAACCCTTGTGGTTTTGAGAAGGTTTCCTAAAAAACCTTAAGGAATCTGGAATTAAGTAGATTAGGAATATGGGCATGTTGGGTGTTGTGGTTAGAATATGCCGACCTACCTTTTGGGATTGTAAATTGACATGTGACTACAATATGTTGGTTTCTGAAACCATTATATAATCATTTGGTGTTATAGGAATATGTTCCCACTGCCGAGAAGCAGTTGGAATATTCCAATATGTTGTCTCATTATTGATAGAAATATGGTCATCTACTGAGGATGTGATATTCTCACATGATGTGCCTCAGTCAATATGGGAATATGAGAATGATCATAATCCTTTATGATATGCTGCTGGTCTCTCTTGGCAGGTGTATGAGCCTACCCCGAGGCATATTCTGCTCTCAATCGGTGAGCTTTAGTTGGAAAAGGGATACAATCTTGGTATAAATATGTATTCCACCCCAGAATACTCCAACGAACCACTGTAATGGGTGAAGGGATATAAAACTCCTCTTATATAGTCTTCGAATTATGTTGGTGAAAATATTCATCGGCAGAAGTAGGAATATATTACTAGCTTCCATGATCAGATGGAGTATGCTAGGAAAATTCACTAACCGAAATATGAACTTGTCCTGAGGATTGTATCATTATCACTTGGTCATCCCTAGCCATGACATGGATATATTCCCAATCCCAGGAATTTGTATTCTGTCACTAGAGTTCATTGATAGAAATATGGGCCAATTTCAAGGATTGTTCCCCTATCACGTGAGGAGCCCCGACCAGAATGATGACATGAGCTTGATCCTGGGACTTTTAAATATACCAATAGAAATTTTCGACAGGAATGTTCCCCATTCCCGAGGCTTGTGACGGTCTCACGTGGTGATACCTAGTTGTAATGGGAGTATGATATCAGTTTGATGCCTCTTCTATTATCCAAATATGTCGATAATCCTCCTGGATGGTAGGAAGAATGTTCGTTTTCTCTAGTACAAACACTTGTTTGAAACGATCAGAGTTTCAAGTATCCCTGGACATTGTTATTAGATATGGGAATTCCCCTTTATATGTGGGAATTGTGGAATATGGTGGTAGAGTTATTAATATATTGCTAAAATATATTGGAAATTTAGAAAAGTTAGTGTAGGGATATAATCTTACACATTTTCTATCTCCATTATACACTAGTATATGTATTCAATTGAAGAGAGGATATGCACCCACTTTTCCCCTCTTTATGCCATTAGAATATGCCTATGGACTTTAGTAATGGGGGTCAGGATATGCACCTCCCCCATTTCTATTGTGGGAATATGACCACATACTTGTTCTGAGTGAGAGTGAAAATGAGCCTGCTCATTGGTTCCTGTCTGAATATGAAAATAAGAATTGTTAGTATGAGTGGGGATATAACCCCTATTTGGGTATCCAATTCCTTCCTCCTCCTATGTACCATACTTGTTGCCCATGCATGGTCATAAGAGGCAGAAACATGTTGGATTTAAATATAGATGTAGATGCTCAATTACAGGGGGGATTGAATTATAGGTTCAAAAAACATTGGTTTTTATCCAAAAGAAAATCTAGGTTTAACAAAGTCAAATAGGATGGATTCACAAACCAAATTTAGTTTTTAACATAGAAACTATCTTTCTTAGGATCCGATAATATAGATACAAAAAAGAAAATTATGAAAAGTTTACTTAGGGAAATATTATACCTTAATGAATATATAATCTTATTATATCTGAGTATACATGAATAATAACAAATAATAAAGTTATACATTACTTAATTAACAAAATGTAGCGGAATTAAAACCTGTAACAATAACAAGTAATCATGTATACTAAATATTTTAAACTAAAGAGAAGGGTATCCAACAACCTTGGATAATGGTCCCTTTATTTATACTTTCAAGAAAACATATATTACCCACACCAGGGTAAGACCTCGATGATAGTATTAGAGTCTATCTTTATGTCCATAAAATCCCTCAAACATTAATTTAGTCGGCACCACTATCATCATATTCTAAAATTCCCTTGATTGATCATCCAATCAGAATTGTACTAATCAGACTAAACAAGTTGTTCACGACTGAACAAGATGTTAATAGATATAAAAAATCATGAGATTCTATCTCTTTATAAATTACATCACAACATCACTACATGTAATATCTAGATGTGTGTTGTGTCATGTTTCAAACTCTTAAAATGGATGGTGTATTTACAGGAAAATGTTCCAACGGTCGGTTCCCTCCACCATTGGTTATATTTGTACTTAAATCTCAGAGGGACCTGTACACATGTCACTCAGACAACAGTTATTTAGAAATATATTGTACAACATCATTTCATATAAGAAAACATGGGAAACATTACCATGTGTCAGAAACATAACTATGTAAGGAAAATATTTTTAATCTTAAGAAAAATTAACATGATTTGGATCTAAAAAATGAAATTTTACTTTAAGGAAATGAGGTAACTGTAAAACAATAATTTAATTAGATTCTTAAAAAATTGGGAACTAGAGTCTTAAAAACCATAATAATCAGATTATGAAATAATAGAGAATGGAATCCTAAATTCTGAGGAATTAAGAATTTGATTTATGAGGAATTTAGAATCTGATTTATAATGAATTTGGAAAATGTTTTTTGAAGGATTATGAATATGATTTTTGAAAAATCTGGATTCTAATTTCAGAAAAAACTAGAGTATGATTTTATTATAAATTTGAGTGTAATTTCACAATAAGTAGGAGTCTGATTTTAGGAGAAATCAGAATCTGATTTTAGATGAAATCAGAATCTGATTTCTAAAGAAACTATAGTCATATTTTAGAAGAATTCGATGTATGATTTCTCGATAAATAGGAGTCTAGTTTCAAGAGAAATCAGATACTGATTTCTAGAAAAAAGTAATGTTTAATTTTAGGGGAAATTAGTGTCTTATTGTTGGAGAAATCAGTGTCTGATTTAATAATAAATCGTTGTGTGATTTCCAGAGAAATCAGATTCGAAATTCTGGGTAAATCCTATTCTATGGAAATAAACGGTTCTGAGTTAGATAATGATCTGCTTTTTGTCTTAATAATAATATATATAGAATTTGTTTGAGAGAACATTAAATAGGACATTTAAACCCAAGGGTAAGGATAAAAAAAATTTAGAGAAAGAAAATTTTCCTTAAGAAAATAATTATAGAGAAATATTATTATCCTTTATAAAATGTGTTTGTTATTTTGAAAACATAAAAGAATGTAAAAGTCAAAAGGAAACTTATTAACTCAAAAAAACATGTCAGGTGGTACCCTCAGTAGGAAACTGTTGGGTATCTATAGGATAGTGTTGGAAATGATGATTAATAGATTTCTTCCATGACATCACCTAAAACGAAAGGAAACCATATTTTGATTCCTGACTGACCTTCATCAGAGATTGAAGTTGGTTTTTGTTGTGCTATAATGATAATCTCTAGAATAAGTTGGTTGTTGTGACAAGGGCTACTAGATTACTATTATATTTCCCAGAGAAATGAAAACTCTCTTGTTTCCATTCTTGGAGAACCTCACAAGAAGCATATATGGTCAGTATTATACCACATTGGTGGAACTCTTGGACCATCATGTCTGCCACTTGCCATTGGAATTGTCGAGAAGGTGAGATAAATTTGTGACCCATAGGGGTTAAAACTATAGATGATTTACCAAAGTGAAAATTATATTGATGAAGTCATTTTATCTAATAAGGATGCTGAAATAAGTATCTGCAATTGGGAAGATGACAAAGAACAATGTTATAGATTAATGAAATATCATAGGTATAATATTCTCAATCAGATATGCATGGTTAATATAATTGATCATTTATTCCATATTATTCCATTTTTCTCTCTTGGAAATATCAAAGAGTGGATGTAATTATTTCATGAGAACCCTAGTTTTAGAGGATTATCAATATGATCATGAAAGTCTTACTTCTATTTTTATAGGTTATTGAAAACAAAGTGGCCTGATGCATGAGTAGTTGATCATTCTGTCATTTGTGAGATTCATGCTGGGTTTTCCATTTTTGTTTGTATATAGGGGAAAATGAAATATCCTAACTGATAACAAACAATCTTTTTTCATTAGGGAGATTCACATTGGGTTCACTATTTTTTTGATTAATTAGGAGGTGACATAGAAATTCACGATGATGCGAGTTTAGTTGGGCCTGATTGTGGATTGTGTGCATGTGTGTGATTATGTGGGGGGGGGGGGGTTGACTTCTCTCACAATCATTAAGATCATTACATTGTAGCTCTTAAAAGATACAACCAATGGTTATCTCATCCACAGTTGGGTATAAACCTAATTTCCAAAGGGAGGTGGTCAATTAGGGTTGTAGACCCAATGACACTTAGGGACTCACATTGGTTGAGAGGACAGTAGGTTGGGCTTATCACACAACTTTAAAGGGAATTATTGCCTAATATGAGACTCTCTTTTTGATTTATGATATATTCACTAATCTCTCCCTAATCCTGATATGGGACTAGTTACCCCAACAAAATGATTATAGGGAAATTATCCTAATATGATAAAGAAAGGGAATCTCATTGATGGAAAAAGGATAGGGGATCTCGTTAGTGAATCCATATATATGTATATGATGTTATTCATCCATTAAATTAATTATGGGAAGCATATTTATGTGATGAATCAATAAAATTAGATGCTTCAAAATATTCTTCCATGATGGGAGGAAATTTAAAATATTGAAGAGGGGATTGATCCATTATGAGGTGTACTACATATCCTGGTTATTGTAGGAATACAAAACAACGTATTTGGTTGGGACTGTGTAGTTTAATGTCATGAAAAGAGGATTTATATAGGTGCTTTGTGACACAGAGTGTTTAGGCTTGAGTCCTAGAGTGATGTTCTATATATCCCGATTATGGAGAGAATTAGAGGTGTCATAGTTCAGTTAATTTCTCAGCTGGCTGATGGATGAGGTAGAGTGATCATCCCATAGGAATGATTAGGTCCTGTTGGTTGAAACTAAATTTATACAAGTCTTTCCTCTAAATTAAGGCTTATTTGATCTCGGGACATAGGAAGGCATCCCATGTATCTAGATTATTTCCAGAATCATAGTTTCAAAATTCAGTCTCTCCCTTGGGACTGGCCCCAAGGTAGACATCATTGTGTTGAGGTGAAAGTTCCATGCAACTCGTTGGGGATTATATACATATATTTCCTTTACTGGTGGAGACTCATGAAATGAATGATATGACTATTTCAACTCCCTAATCCAACATGATCTGTGCTCGGTGTGAGAAACAAGGGATGGAAAATGATCATTTTTATTACTCATTGGAGATTTGATGTGGAGATCGGGCCTTATAAAGGTGTATTACATATCCTGATTATGAAAGGAATCAAATTACTCATATTTCATCAATCATGTCTTACAATATGAGGTTTCACTCTTGATTGGGGCTTACACACTAAGGATAGATAATGTTATCAGGTCTTTAGTGGCCTTGATATTTGTAGAGGTTTATGGTGCATATGAAATGATTATTGTAGCTCCATAAGACCACATGAGTTAAGGTCATTGTGAGAAACTAGGGATGATAAATTATTAATTATATTACTTGAAATTGTGGGCCTTTTAATTGGGGACCGCCCTTCGAATGGTCAATATGTAGATCAGGCCTCAGAAAGGAATCCTTTGTATCATAGTTATTTTAGGAATCATATTTTTCATAGTTCATTTGATCGGGGTTTACAATATGATGTATCCCTTATGATTGGGGCTTAAAAAAATGAGGTTTCCATTATATTTAGGGATTACAAACTGATGAAGGAAAATGTTATAAAATCCTGGGATTCTCTTATTGATTGGTTCATTTTCTTACCTATCATGTGTTTTTTTACACTTGATATGCGTTGGCTATCTGCCAGATATATTGGTGAACGTTTTCCAGACATGTGAAAAAGAAAATCATATTATCCATTTAACTTATCTGAGAGAAATCACATATCTTGGATGGAATATTCAATGGTTTATCATGATCAAAGATGAATTATTCAGAAGACATCACAAGACCCAGATGGTTTGTCCTGAAATCCATCACATACCCTTAAATAGCTTGTATAAAAGGTGTCGCATGATCCATACGACTTGACCTGGTGTCTTTACAAGAGATGAATGAAACCCATGGAGAGTGTCTTGAGAGTCAACATGATATTTCTAAAAGGTTGTATCATGTCTTTATTGAAATTTATAGAAGTTGTCGTGATGGTTGATTGACAATCTTAGAGGAAAATGAAATTCTTGACTATCTTTTCTAAATTCTACCAAGAGACTTTGACTAACCCAAGTGGGAACCGTTGTATGAGTTATGTGATATTTCTAAAGGACATCTCATGTTTCGGTTGATGTACCTAGAGGGATTCATGAGACTAAGGTGGCATTCCCCAAGGTGGCTATGTGACTTTCTCTATTATGTCAAGAGGACATAATGTGACCAGAATAACATGATGAAGGGGTGTCGTGAGATCTGGGTGATAGGTCCCAGTGCTATCATGTGTCTTGTATGTTTCACGCGAAGCGCATGAGGGTTATCGAAAATGGTTTTCGTTTAAGTCTCCCCCCTTTAGTATTTTCCCTAACCCTTATATTTTTAATACCTTATATATATTTAGTGTCGGTTTATTTTAACTCCCACACAATCTCGTAGTTATATTATATGTTCCCCCCATGTCCTTCTAGAAGTCCTTCATGAGATCTATAAATTATAATGAAAATTTCATTATATAGGGTGGATGATAAGTCCTACTATTTTACAATATATTACCTAATGGGAGACCTATAAGTAGTTAGATTAGCCACTCTGAGAAATATACTACGGTACTTGGGTGTGCTGATGTGCCTGAATGTGAAAAAGACAACCATTTTCTAAAGCGTCACAGTCATGTGGTAGAATGGAATTTTTGGGATGGGGTGGGAAATTTATAGGCCTCTCCACCCCAGTTTTTTTCCGATTTGTGCAACATATTTGGTGAGAATCCATGATGGAGTTGGAAAAGGCCTCTGGAACCATGCGTCATTAGGATTCTTTATTGTGGATCATTGTGAGGTAATCACCTGAATTTTAGTGAGCACAAGTCCCTCCCATAAATGCCTAATTTACTGTATTATTTCCAATTAATGCAGACTTTCTCATATTTTATGGGAATTCCAAAGGTCTTCCATATTGTCTGACTAACATGTTCAAGGACCTTTGCTAGATCTGGGTGACTATTGAAAGTCCTTCACAAGATATCTAATGACTTTTTGTGAATTCTATGAGAGAGGAATGGTTTGTCAAGGGGCCTTCATAGGATCAAGCCTTATTTTCAAGGAGTCTCATGGGACCGGGTTTCATACTGACTTAGTATGTCACATCAATTCTATGACCATGAGAGGCTTCCTACTCCGCTATCTTTTATTACCCTTGTGTTATTTTATAATGGTTGGGGAGTCGTGTGAGTTTTCATGGGTAATGTTTTGGAAAATTACCCTACCTTTTGAAGATGTATCGCATGACCAATAGAGATCTCATGGAGATGTGCAAGCATTTCATTGAAAAATCCATATATTTATCCTTAGGGAGAAAAAGGGGAGCACATGGTTTCGTATAAATACATGTGGCCTTTCGTGTGATGAGGATAACAAGCCAAAGGGATTTCACGAGATGAGGTGGGCTTGTCACTGGGGACTCGCAATGTCTTACTGACCACCAAGGGTTCTTCACATGTCTTTTAAAACCATGAGAGGAATCTTCCTCCTCTCTTTTTGTTTCCTTTGTTTCATTCTAAAAAATATTGTGGGTATTGAGGGTTTTAATAGATTTTTTCAAGGACAATTACACTCCCCATCATTGATTTGTCACATTATTTTTACGACCATTAAATTCCTCCTTCTTTTAAAAATTTCCATCATATTTTCGAAGGATTTTGGTTTTATTATCAAGCACTCACTACTGACAATGCATGTAGCTTGGGGGTGCTTACCCATACACCACCGTGCATCTATTTGTTGTACATTCCACCTTCATGAGAGTAGAAGGTCTTTCCATAGGGGGATTCACTAGACCTGTTGCAGGATATCTACTACACTTGGTTCCTTTGCGTGATCTTCTGATGTCCATGTGATTGCAACTCTTTTGAGGCTTACCAGACCAGTGATCTTGGATACCTTCTCCTTCCATTTCTTATATGTGAAATTAATACCCTTATTCATGTATTCATTATTTTTTTTGATTTCATCGATAATCATTTGGCGGGAGTCAACTCATATTTTCAAAAAAAAATGCATTTTTTTGTGATCGTGAAATTTATATTTATCTAATTTGAAATTAATTTAATTATTATATTAAAAATGTTTCCCTTTAATGATAAATCTTTCCATCTTCCACTGCATATTTCTTCAAGATAACCATTATTTCTTTTGCAGGGGTTCATTCATAAAGATTAATTTTAAAATTAAAAGGTTTCACATTGTTTTCACTATACCTTTTTAATACTTTATTCCTTTTTCAGGGATCCATTATTAAATATTCCATTTAAAAGTAAAATATACCAAAAGTTTAACTTCTCCTTTATGAAAACATTATATTTTTATCCCATATCCATTATTTTTGATTCCCTTTAAAAGAATATTTCTTCAGAATGTTTTCACTTATCTGTTTTGATACATTTATTTATTTTTCAAGGATCCATTATTGATGATTATTTTTAAAAGTAACAATTGTAAAAAACAATTTAGACCTTTATGAAACACTTATATCTTTTTAAGGCCTCATTTTTTAGATTTATTCCCAAATAATGATTTTGGTAATGATTTGTTTTCAATTTCAAAAATGATATACTTCAAAAGTGATATATGAATTATTTTTACAACAATTTTAAGAAATTTATTATAAAATTTTTATAAATTTCACTTTTATTTTACAATTCATATCAAAATGGATTAACGTCATTGGGAGTTATTCTTCATGTAATTCCCTGTAAATTTTCACAAACTAATTTTTTTCAGTGGATTAAACATACAGAATCATATAATCTAAATTTTGATTCATTATTATGTGATACCATTTAATGTTTTCCTCTTATAAAGTTATTTGAAATCAATGTAAACATCCTTGAAATTATCTATGTTACACATGAAATGTGTCCTTATAATACCATCCAAATTAATTATATTGATGACTAATTAAATGTTCTATTGAAGTTTTCTAGAAACTCACCCCAATTTTATATGCGTTAATTGTGTCATGTTAGAAGTATGAATGTTTTCATGATTCTAGTGGAACAAAGTTGTGGATTATTATTTTGTGATGATTGAATTCCTATATTTCAATCGAATGCTATAGTTGTGTTTATATATAATGAGATAAAATGTGTATGTTAGATTTTATCCCAATGCTAAGGGTATACGAGTGGTAACCCCGATACCAAGGCATTGTAGGCCCAAGACTAAGGGTACATGAGTGGTATGATGATTACTATGTGTTTATATATTGTAAGAGAAATACCAAGGGTATATGGTCGGTAAAACCAATAAAAAGTGTATATGGGTGGTTAAACCATTCTCAAGAAGATACATTGGTGGTTATCACTAGCCTACTATTTGAGGAATGACTTGTTGGGCAGCCTTGAAAAATAATTATCATTATTATGTTTTTTCAACATTCTATGTCATACTCTTATATTATACTCCATGAATTGTGTTTTTTTTCTCATTTTTTCACACTCATATGCAATGGTAAATATTTGACCAATCGATATTACCTGACATATAACTTGACTTGTGAAAGAATATTCTTGCTAAATGTTCTTTTTAATAAGATATTTCTCCCATGATCAGGTATTTCATATTCTTATAATATAACCCTTCAAGAAATTTTGATTTTTTTCCACTACTAAGTGTTTAATATCACCCCTTATTTTGTTTTTTCCCTTAAAATGGTATACAAGACTATATTTTGAAGGAAGATTTATGTATAGATTATTTTTGGGAGTTGTTGAAAAGATTAAATGGATATATTGGTATAGTGGAAAGGAGTCCTTTTTGGATAAAAACGATATAGAAGTTATCCACTATGACACTAAAACTTATATTATTTGGATTATGATATTATTTGTGAGATGAAATTTTTATCATATGAAAATGATATAAAATAAGGATACATTTGTCCTAGGTCACCTCACAATGTATAAATTCCTATTTGAAAATTATGTGTTTTTAGAACCAATCTTGGGAATTTGGGTCTGATGTTCATTGGTTAATTAACTTTAAAGAGAGTTGTGTTTATTTTTAATAGATAACGATTACCAAAAATGTTGAGTAAAGATGAATCAATTAATGAATGATAAGGTTGAATAATCTAATGGATTGTGATATAACATGAGGTATTTATTGTCAATATATTTTTATGTTTATACAAATTAATGAATGAATGAATAAGATAATGAGCTGGGTTTTAAATTTGAGTATTTCCAATATTAATATAGAAATTTACTTTTTATATTACTGAATATTTTAAAATAAATATAATATTTTGAAGGTAATTAAATAAAGTATGAGATAGTAAAAAATTTAGTTCATTAAAAATTTCAAAAAATAGAAGCCTAGTTATTTTATGTGTTTGAAGAGTCTAGAAAAATGTTGAGATTATAATAATTCAATTTCATATAAAGGATGTTTTAATGACTTACACGAGACCAATTTGTAATAATAGTGACTCTATTTTATCTATGAATCAATGGAGTTAATGGAATGGATTATTATGATCAGAAAGAAGAAGAAGAATTTTTAATTATAAGGAGGGAAATATGGAGTTTTAATATCTTATTATATTATTACTATCTATTAAGAAAAAATTAGTTAGATGTTTATTATAATAAGAATTCATACAGTCATTCTTAGCATAGATTTTAGTATAAAATTTAAATGTATCATATGGATGATGATAAAAACCAAGAAGAAATAATTTGTCTTTATATGAGATAAGTGTTTTATAAATTGAAGATTAATTTTAAAGAATATATTAAGGATGTGATAAATAGAGTAATGTGAAATTAATGGTTAGGATTTAGAGAATTCATTAAAATACCTCTTTTAAGTTAACTTAGAGACTAAAAAATAACCTTCTGTTACATAAAAATTATTTTAAAAATATTTTGATGTTATTTAATGAAGTGTTAATAATATTGATGTGATTTGAGATGTCTTTATTTTTTTAAATAAGTTTTTATATGTAAATATAATGTTAAATGATCTAAAAATGATTAATTTGAAGATTCAACAAGTGACATATGATTAAACAAGATCTCTAATAGGAAGTGTAAGAGTAAACTAGTTATTTATGGAATTTAAGATCACGTATGAGTAATATAAAAGATATTTAAGATTAAATGTAATGTTTAAAAGGTTTCATAAGATATTTATAAGCTCATGTATTTTTCCATAAGAGATGATAAACATACAAATAAATATATTTTATCTTTTATTTACTTAATTTTGTAAAAAGTTTAAATTTATTTGAAAACATATTTTGTGGAGTGATAAATGAAAGAAAATTGAATGAGATTTAAGAATTTCTTTGAATAATAAGTATATATAATTAGATGGAATTAATTTTTTATATATTAAAGATTGGAGTTAGAGATATACTTTTTTGATATTTTTTACAAATATTAAATTAATATCATGTGACGATAATTCATGGAGTATTAAATTCTCAAACATAAGAGCTATACCATATGGTTGAGAATACTATATAATAAGGTTATGTCAATGCAATGTGATGTATGAAATAAAATTATAAATTTATAAATACTAATGAGGAATCAATTTTATATATTTGAGGATCAATGTTCATGATTAAAGATAGAAAATATCACTATTGGATAGCTGGAACCTCGATTGATGATGGAGAAAACGTAATTTTTGATGTTACATTAGTACATTGATATTATAAGAGATGAAATCATGAACTAATTCGGAGGATATTAAGTCTTGTAACAAGATAGTGATTGAGAGATTATTTGTACATGAAAGATCTGGGTACTCAAATAGAATTTTATTAATCTCGTTATATGAGAATAAGATATTATAATTAGTGATTTGATATCCTAAAGAACAGTGAATATAACTTCCTCTATTAACACATGCATTCAACCAAGGTGAATTTCCACTTGACTTCAAGTGTTCTCCCTAATCATTAGAGGCTATAAACTAGCAATTAGGTTCAAAGGATATTGTCTAGGTAAAAATTATCCTCAAATGGTCCACCAAATCAATATACCAAAAATAAATATCTAAATATTAAACAAAAATGGTTGATATAATTATAGAATCAAAAATATCAAAATAATATTAAAAAAATACAAACATATTTCATAAAATTAAAAATTACTCAAAGATAAAATTCTTGCTTCAATGTAAGAATATTACATCTAAAAATAAAAAGAGAAAAAATTGTGGACATGCCTTATATAAAACTGCATAATTAATTTTATTAGCTAAATGATACCTCCTAACATGAATTCTTACTCCACAGAGGCTTATATCCTTCACTTTTAATATCATCAAAATAATTCAAATACACACACATGAGGTATGTACCTATATGGGATGAGAATAAATTCCCAGTAAAAATCACTATAACCCATTGTATCTCCTATAGTTAATATGTGACTATATATAGATAGTGTAAATGTTAAATTATTTAACAAATATAGTTTTTTAGAAGGAAATGAAATTTTAGGTACAGTCCAAGATATCCAAATAAATCATACTTACTATGGCCAATGCTGGTACTAGTAGTATCTGGTTTCCAAACTCATGGATCATAATTTCCCCATATTCCAAAAACATGAAATTCATAATATATTATAGAAAAAAATAGAAACAAAAATTTTATTGGGTGAAACTAAAATAAGATTTAAAACCATTATATAAGTGTCACATATACCAATGGGTTTGTATAACCATTTTTATAGGTATCCCAAAGGAATATATACTAACGATTTTCTAAAACCATTGGTATAGGTATTGAATATTAATGGATATATACCAAAATTTTTGGAAAATCGTCATTATAGGTTCTTTTTGGAATCCTATTCCAATGGTTATATAAAATAGTTATTAAAGGTCATGAAAATTAATGGATAAATACTAATGACTTTGGAAAAATATTTGTAAGTGTCAAATTTAAGTACCTATACCAACAATTTTCCAAAATCACTATTATAGACCAATACCAACAATTTTATAGTATCTTTTGTATAGGTAAGAAAGTTTTTTATGTATTAATATAAAAAAATAAAAAAGTATAATTATATATATATACATATATAAAATTATATACATATAATTGGTCATAGGTTATTGGGAATGTCATTATTTTCTAAGATAAAGGATTTGGGTCCAAAAATCAATATTATTTTCAGAGAACCCATAACAAAGGTTTACAAAACCCTTGGAATAGGTATTTCACATGAAATTACCTATATAAAAGGTTTGGTTACCATTGTTATGGAACACCTATACCAATGGTTTATCAATGATATTGGTATAGGTCTACCCCAACATAAAATCACCTAATAGTCCAATAAACCATTTTTATTGGATACACAAACATTTTGGAGAACTATACCAATGGTTTGAAACCATTAGTATTTCATTTTCATTTCATGGTGTTAATTTATAAAATAACACATCAATTTATATCTAAGATATACATTTTGGACAACCCCAAAAATTTGAAAAATAGACGAAAAAACCATGAAATATCAAAAACAATGTTAGAAACAAATAAACATGATTAAGGATCCAAAAAACCCCCAAAATTATATTTTTTTAGTCTCTTAAACTCACTTTCTTGTCTAAAATACATTATATAACCAACTCCATAATTTATATTCTCTTTTCTCTATTTAAACACAATTTGAAACAAACAAACACATACCATCAGTCCACATTTATGATACTTTAATTAGTTTCCTAATTATTAAATAGTAATTTACCATTAATAATTTCACATAAAACTTTTATTTAAATTAAAAAAAATTAAATCTTGTGAAAAAACCCATATACATCAAATCATTAATAATAAAAAAGCACACAAAAAAATTTAAAAGTTTACATATTATGTTTAGCCTATTTAATAAATTATTTTTATCCCAATGTATGTTAATTTTAGTATATATTCACTAATTTAATTACAAAAAATATTTACAAACTTATTTCAACAAAATATCAAAATTCAAAAACCTATCAATTTGTTTTACATAGTAGTGATTATCACATACCACATAAATATTATCACCAAAAAATTATTTTATCCGACTCTTCCACATCTTCATTTGTTCCATTTATATAAATATCAATTCCATAGTTTAATTGGAAAACCTCCGAACCAATTCTCCACATTAAATCATAGTATTTCTCTAAAGGGTACCACCAAAACAAAAGTTAATTTTTGTAGTGCCTTTAAGTATATTTGGACTTTTTTATACATTCATTTCTAATTTAATACATTAATTTTAGCCGCAACCACCAAGAAAAAACTCAAATTATCAATCAAGTGATAAAAAATAGTACATTATAATTTATTCATAAAATAAATAATTTTATATTGTAATGAGAAACAACTAAGTACTTCAAAAAATTATACATCAATTTTAGCTCCAAATTTGGCTTTTATAATTCCACCCTTAATGTCTACATGAAACTAGAAAATTAATTAACCATTATAATCCTTATCCAACACTATAAAAATGTAAAATAATGATCTTATAAATAATCATATCAATAAAATATTAACTAATTATATTAACTACAGATAATTATTCTCTAATATCAATTTTTTTTCTTCATATTAATTATTTTATATATTATTTAATTCAATTTAAACACTGAACATATTGCATAAAATCTATAATTAACACTGAGAAAAGAATGTGGCCACTTAATGGATACTAAATGATGGTTTTACGCCAAGTGGTAACTCCAAACCAAGCCTAAATCCCTTGGGATATTATCTCTATTGAACTATAAATAAAAAATTATAATTATAAAAATGGTGATGTAACCACAATGTATTCAAAAATAAATTTTCGGATTACCTTCTAATAATAAAAATGAATTAAACACTACTTATATTTATCCATTTAATAATATATGAAATAGGAAATTAATAAAAATGATAGGGAGAGAGATTGAAGGACAATACTCATGTTCCCTTTTCTTAAAAACCTGGTTCTACTTTTTCCCACCAAATTCTTTCCATTTTTTAATTTTCTATTTTATTTTTTATTTCTATATACCCAGTCCAATCACACATTCCACTATGATTTTGGTTTGTTCCTTATTTTCCCTTACTTCCACGCATCATGCTTTAAATGTGGTTGAACCCCATTAGGGTGTGGCTTCATCGGTCTAAAGGTTAATAACCCTTCACCCTCCCAACCTCCTTTAGAAATCATAGTTTGGAAACTCCACCCGGCTACCCAACTCATCTAATTTTCTCACCTAGCATACACATGGATAACAAAACATATTTTTAAAGTCCAATTATAAACATGTCTCATGCAGGTAACAAACCTCTAACCTAAACAAAAATTTAAAACACATTTTTTAAAAATAAATAATTTATTTTCTTTAGTAACCTAATATATATATATACATGTAATTTTTTCTAACCACAAAAACAAATAAAAATTGACCAAAAAAATAATAACATCACTTATAATTATTAACATATCAACCAACATTTTCACATAAATTAAAAATTTAAATTAAATTTAATATTAACCCCATTTTCCCCATTTAAAAAAGAATCATAAAACAAAAAATTAAAATCCAAAAAAATGGAAATTAAAAACTCCCAATCATAATGCTTCTCATCATTGATAAGCATCATGATTCCTAAAACTTAATTTCCACACCATAATCAATGAAATATCAGTAATTTAAAAAGATTTTATTAGATTTAATTCACTAAAAAATACCAAAAATACTCCCCACCATTTGATTTTCTATATTAAAATAAAAAATGATCAAAAGAAATGTGATATTTCAAAAAATATATAAAAGCTCAAATCATTTCAAAATATATTTTTCACCCAATTTCAATAATGTTTTAACTCATTTAAACATGTCAATAATCACTTACACCATTAATTATTTCCATGAATATTCCAAATCATTTTCAATTAAGAACCAATATTCATTAAGATCATTTTCATGCTTTACCACAAACCATACAATAAATAAACACTCTATTAATGTTTCTATACATAATCTATGATCAATAAATATCAATAGATCAATGTGAAACATGATTTTATGAAATTGTACCCTATTTTACCCATAATTACATAGTTTTTAAATAGGGTTTCACATTCTAACATTTATGTGACCCCATCAGTTTAGAGTTTTAGAGAAAAAGGAAAAAAAATTTCATATCACCCCCATACAATAAAATTTTCAAAACAACCAATGAATATAAATTTTTACAAAAAATTATGTTACATAAGATTATAATCTAATTTTATTAAAAACATGTTTTTTTATTTATAGTTGAATCCCTAGAGAAGAATGTTAGTCCTTCATGTAGTATCATACTTATCCTTAGGCCCCCAAAAATAGTTTAAAACATAGGATGAGAATAATAATATTAGTAAAAGATGAAAAAAATAAAAAAAACTCATTTCTATATTTTTAAAATCACATTCTCCCATAAGATCATTTTCCCTTCTTTGATAATAAATCATGATCTAAAATAATTATTTTATTAGTCATGAAATAAGATTAATTACCCAAATAATTTAAAAATAAATATTGTAACCAATATTTACGGATAAAATCACAACCATGACTGTTTATTTTTAAAACATGTGTACTCAAGAAATCATTTTTTAAAAGTTAAATTTAACCCTTAAAAGGATCATAAACATTCCATTAAATATAATATATATTAAATAACATTTTAGATAAAAATATTTTAGTGTAATATCATTTTCAATCATTGAAAAATCATGTACGTAACTTGAGATATATTCTTAATATATGTCTTACAATCACTCTTATAGGAAATATTACAAATGGAATAACCAAATAAGTCAATTCCAATATAATTCCCAAATGAACATAATCATTACCCAATGAATTGGAGAGATATACCAGGAGAACCAGGCACCAACCTCTATGTCAAGATTGACATCGCATGCTTGGCCCAAATGGTTAGTCAAACCATGTCTCAACCATAAAAAATCCAATTATCTCACTTTTCACAGTTTCTATTCGCTAGACATGCAGTTTGGAAAACACATTCTCCTACTCCTAAACCATTCACTTAGCCTCTTTCTCACTGTGAATGATTTCCTGTATGAGTTGTGTGATTTCCCCAAACTGTGCTCATATCCTGCACCAATAGAAAATCCCAAAGAATATTGAAAAATTATTCCAAAACCTCCCAAACATCACCCAAACACATTATATATTTAATATAAATAAATCAAAGGTTAATTACTTAAAACAAGAGGTGATACATTCTCCAAACCATTGTCCTTTCTATCCCTAGAAAGTAGAAAACAATCATTGCCTGGAAATAGTTCTAGACATTTCACTTTCATTTATTCCTCCCATTCCAAAGTCTCTTCCAGAATCTAGCCTTATTTCCATAATACCCTGACTAGACTGATTCTTTTCCAAACCAAACCTTTCTCCTTCCTATCAACAACACACACTGGAATATTTAGAAATGAATCACCTAGATCTAGGTCAACATCATCCCATAAAATCACTTGGTAAAAATTTGGATGGCACTTTTTCAGCTGAGATAAATGAAACATATTATGCACAATAATGAATTACAACGAAAAAGAAAATCGATATGCCACTACACCAACTCATTCGATTATCTCAAAAGGGACATTGTATCAAGGATATAAATTTACTGGATTCCAAAAATGATGATGCCCAATCCTTGGAGAGATTCTCAACAATACTTGATCACTCACCTCAAATGAAGAGGTCATCGATGATGATCCACATTTGATTTCTGACGACTGTGAGCTATATCCATTCTCTTCCTGATCAACTGAATATTCACTATTGTCTCATGGACAAGGTTCGGCCAAAATATTGAAGTCTCACCAATTTCCACACTAAAAATTAGATAAGGACAAGAAATCCCAAAAAAAATTCAAAAGGTGAAATTTCTATCTAGTATTGATAGTTTTTGTTATATGTGAACTCAACTAATGTTATGTGCTCTTCCCCTGAGCCACAAAAATTCATTACACAATCTTGGAACAAGTCTTATAATGTTTGTATCATCCTTTCAGATCTCCCATACATCTAAGGATGATACACCATACTCATTGTCAACTAAGTCCCAAGGGATTTATGTAAGTATTTCTAAAAACAAGATGCATTTCTCAGAACTCTTTCAAACACAATAGAAATTGATATTCCATTCCTCATTACCAATTCTCAGATATATATTTTTGATAAGTCCCCCACCATATGAGATTTTTCAATAGGGATTAAATGGGCCGACCTTGTGATCTTATCCAATATCACCCATTTGGATTCTTGTTTTTGAACTGTTCTTGGGAGACCTATTACAAAATAAATATCTATCTACTCCCATTTCCAAATATGAATAGGTAAAGAGTGCAAAATACATTCTAGTGACTGCTGCAATGCCTTAACCTCTGAAAAGTTAAGAATCTTGAAATGAACTCATCCACCTTCCTTATCATACCAACCCACCAAAATAGTACATCCAATTCCATATACATATTATATATTATAGGATGAACAAACCCACTCGAATGGTGGAAAGCATGAAGAATTTGTTCCTAAAAATCAATGGGAACAACTATAAAATATTTGAACCATAATAATGATCTCATATCCATCATCCATCCCACAATGTTCTCCCCAACATTGAGTGTTGAGATCATAGCATCACATTCTTAATTTAATTTATATTCCTCTTTAACAATGTTTACCAAATTAGGAACAAAAAAAATTGGAAACAAAACCACAACGTCACCTCATTATTCACATTCCAAGTGCCTATCAGCTATTACTAACATCAACAACCACTGATATGAAGTTTCTTTTTCCCACTGAGCATAAAAATTTCAACTTAATGCATCTTCAACCATATTACCATTACCCGGTGTATACATTAGTTAAAAAATGAACATTTTGAGATACTCCATCCATATTCTTGGTATTAAGTTCAAATCCATTTGTGAGAAAATATCATTCGATTTTTTTTGATCCATAAACACAATAAAGTTTTCACCAAAGTGGTAATGGAACAATGTCATTAAAGCATAGACTACAGAAGCTAAGTCTAAATCATGTGATTTTTAATTCTTTTAATGCACCCATAACATTCTTGATCCAGAAGAAAAAACATGATATCCTTACATGATAACGAATCCCAACACTGATCTCAAAGTATCACAATACACAACATACCCTTGTCTGGATTCCCAAAAAATAAATATTGGTGATGATGGAAAGAGAACATTATGCTATAGATAATATTTACAACATTACTCCTTACATTGGAATGGAACATTATTCCTTTTCATAGATGTCATAGGTGATTATAGTCATGATATATCCTTATCAAAGTGTCGGTAATAACCAGCTAAACCAATGAAATATCATTTCTAAATGAAATTCTTTTGTGGATTCAAAAATATTATAGATTCTATCTTTTTTGAATCTATAGAAACGCCTATTTAAAAGATTACATGGCCAAAGAAATGTACCACTTGTATATGAAAACAACACTTCGATAATTTGGAATACAAATAGTGATCCCACAGTATTGCCAACACTATCACCAAGTGTTCCTCATGAACATCCTTTGTCCATGAATACACCAATATGATATGAAAAAACACCACCACAAAAGAATCCATATATCACTAAATTATATGATTAATTATTTCCATAAGGACTATTGGTAAATTTTTTATACCTAAAGGAATTAACACATATTAATAATGGCCATATATACTCTGAAATGTTTTTTAAAATATTCTTGTTCTGAACCCATAATTGGTGGTATCCTAATCACAATTAATTTTTTTAGAACCACTGAACTACCCTTAATTAATTAAAAAAATCACGAATTCATGTATATGAATAACAATTATTTATTTTATCTTTTTTAAGCATAAGATAATCCACACACAACTTAAAAGTACCATCTTCCTTTTTGACAAACAAGACCGGTGATGCCCCTAGAGAAGTGCTTGAATGAATTCATCCTTTTCATTCAATCTCATCCAACTAAAATTATAATTCCCATAATTCTATTGGTGGAATATATTAAGGATGAAGGGAAATATAAATAGTCCCCCAAAATAGATCAATTGTATACTCAATTTCTCTCATTGGTGGAAACCGTACGAAATTTTCAGGAAAGATATCCGAAAACTGATCTAAAACTAATGGAAAAATTCTATTATGGATCTATTAAATGGATTCCAAATTCAACGCTTCTAAATAGAATGAGATCATTCTAGTTATTGGTTCCAACAAGCCAATTTCACCTTCCATTACATACAGTCTCCTCACTGAAATTTATTATTTTTTATTATCATAAATCCCATTTAATGGCTGAGGGGGAACCAAACACGACATCAAAGAATTAAAATATCAAACCATTTTTCAATGATCCAAAGTCCAAAAAACAATATCAAACATCAAAAAAGGCCCCTACCCAGCATTAACTACATGGAGACCGCTTTCCACCATTCCAACACTATACTGCATGAAATCCAAGACAAACATGGTCCGATACCGATAGCCAAGGCCATACCCTCTCAAACATCCAATACCGAATTGCATAAGTCTGGTGAAAACATGAAGCTCTAAACCTCATCTAAAGAAAAATATGAAGAAAATATGGAATCATGAACTCTTAAACAATAGTCTTCAATCCGAACAACCATTACCACCAGAAAATCAAAATAACTGAATTAAACCATTCACCTGCATCCCAATCAGAAAAACATCATCACCAACGATCAAATCTTGAGTGCTGAACATTGCTATAAAATCCCCCACCACAATGATCCCATGCTCCACCTAACACTCTGCAGTAGAAAGCAGCACCAGGACTAGAAGCAAAAAACCTCCTGAAAGTGGGAGTGAGTGAAAGAAGCAAACACATGGAGCAGAGACGTGTCGGCTGTGTCGACACCACTGGACCAACCATTAGAATTCCAACATTCATTCACCATGAAACAAACCATCCACAAAACTGAGAATAAAAAAAAGAAAAAACCATCACCAAAGGCCAAATCTGAATGACCTCCCCCCTCCGAGCTGCTATGGAATTGAAGTCGAACCACCCCAGATGATGCCAGAGCTTTCACTAAGCCTTGTCGCCCCTGGCCAACTGATATATGAACCCAAAGACAGAAATCCCACCACCAGAATTAAGCCACACAAAGGAAAAGGTTCCATTATGAGACCCCGAGGTGACAAAACCGAGACACACAAGCACACCGATGCTTGTGCGAGCCTCGCCACCCAAAAACCATCCGAGATCTGGCCATGAATCCAAAGACCTCGCCACCAGAGATAATGAAGCCTCGCCCGAGGATGTTTCGCTATGCCGAGACCCTGAAGAGATGATTTAGAGATGAAAGAGCACACCAGAGGAGGGAGGAGGAGTAGATTTCGGAAGGATAAACCCTAGCTACTATATGAGGGAGGGAGATGCTTCTCAGAGGACTTTAGTCATTTCGGTCTCTTGAAAAGAGGTTCTCAATGCCATCCTTAGTTATAAAGTAGACTCTTCAGGTATAACAGTTGATGTGATACTTGAATGTTGTAAAATAATCCACACCTAGGATTATATCCTAGATATATATGTCAAGAAAATAGTAGTATGATATCAACTCATCTCCATCAATAGTTACAGTACATTTTCCACACATAAAGTCTCAAAATTTATATTGACCAAGAGGATTTTTTAGTTTAAACATTGAAGGAATCATCTCAACATTTTAACTTAGAAAATAAATAGCATGAGAAGTAATAAATTAATGGGATGAATCCATATAAAAAAAACATGAATAAAAGTAGAATTCAAAAAAATCATACCTCTCACCGTTGATGGTCCAGATTGATCATCCACAATAACCTATTCAGCTCCATATAATTTCTTTCTCATGACACTTTTTTTTTCATATATCCCTTTTTATATTTCTACTATTGTGGAGACATAGAACTACTAGAATCTCCATAGATATCTCTGTTCTACTGATGAGTATTGTTCTACTTTCATTGTCTCATTGAAGCATTAAACACCTATGACACCTGAGAAGTATCCCAAACACCTTACATTGGAGCACTGTGAAAATACCACTGAAAATTACCCATCTAATTTCGATTATGGACTTCTCTAGGTGGTGTCGTACACTCTTGCTCAATGTGACTAAGAGAACCACATTGGAAACATCCTAGCTTGCTCTTTGGTCTTGGAGGAAGATTAACTAATTCAGTTGTCTGATTCTAATTCATACTACCACCTTGTAAATTGGTTCCCCTCTTCTAATTTTTCCCATAATTAGAGTTCCCACTATTTTCCATAGGTATAAACATACTCCCTCCACCTATATCACTTGAGATGTCCCTTTATGCCATAGTCTCTCCATTGAATATCTCTGTATAATCTATTATATAGACCACAATAACATTGAAGTTAATCTCATATCTCATCCACGATTCAAAGATGTGTAACTTTAAGGACACACGAGAAAAAACTTCATGTTATAAGTTCAATAAATTCAGGAATTTATCTATATATTATATAATTGTGAGGATATACTATTTCAAGTTGAAGAAATTCGTCCTTATTTCAATACTGAACATATGAGGATAGAATTTCTTGTTGAAAAATACTTTAAAATTCTCCCAAGAAAGTCCTTAGTCCAATTTACTATGAACTGGTAAATCCCACCAAAATCATGAAAGATTCTCCACCATATATGTTTGCGACTTGAATTTAGGTCTTCTAGTGTGCCTAATAAATTGATGGTTTGATTTATCATGTTCATTCACACCTATATCTTTTCTGGTTTTGAATCACATCTAAAGATGGGTGGATTCTTCTTCTGTAACTGAACAGAGTGATCCACTTGCAATGGTTAATCCCTTATATTCCCTATATCCATAGATTGAAGAGCATAGACTATACCTTGAACCAGTTGTTGGTTCACTTTTTGTTTAGGTGAAACCACATTCCCAACACTTCCTATGATTGGTTTCTATGATGACTGTTGAATTATATTGTTTATAAACATGAAAAATTACATAAGTCTCACTCTCTAGAAACCGATGTCTTGAAAATTTAAAATTTACCACATCACACATATCACAACACCATAATCTAAAACTCAAAATTTGACATGTTCATCCATTTTTTGAAAATTTCACGACGCTTTTGAAAATCATACAATTTTTAAAAATACAATTTCAGGACTTTTTAAAATCTCACATTTGAAAAAAACTTTGAAAAAATTCCAAAATCAAAATATTTTGAACAAAACCATTAATCATTACTCAAAATGAAATATGCAGTCCTAGTGGGAAGTCATTTCTATAATGCATGTCATGATCGTCTCATTGGATACACCCATGATAATGAGATAACATTCCTTTAAGTGTCTCCAAAACTCTCATGTACCAAACTCACTTGTAACTTGAAGTTAAACATAAAAGGTTAGATATATCTTTCTATGCTCCAAATTTAATGTTCCAACTATACTAATCCATTCTATTATAAAATCATGAAGAATAAACTAGAATTAATTTCAACTCCAAGACTGACATAAATGATGACCACTTGTTAGTCAAGGACCAAACAAGCTGATACAACTTGTTTTACAATGATATTTGTAAGGGATAAGATTGACAACAATTTTCCACAAAGACATTTGGAAGGACCAAACTTGATACTAGTTGTAACATCCATCCCCTCCTTGGTGGCTTGAGAAGGTGTAAGAGAATTACTTAGCCGTAAGAGAAATCCCCACGTTTTCTAAGGATTGGAATAAATTCCAAGGGACTCATTAACAGATGGGTGATGATTTTCCAATATAAAATAAAAAATTCCGACCAATCATTACATAACCAAATAACTACTACCTTATGAATGATAAAAATGTAAAACAACAAAAAGTAACACCATTGATATCAAACTAACTATAAAAATGTATCATAGAAGAAGACAACCAATATCAAAGTACACAACAGAAGACATGATCAATAAAACACCAAGACTCCAAGACATGAATCCAAGAACCCAACATGATCAATGATCCAACTCCACAATACCACCAAATATCCTAAAGCTCCATTGAGGATGTGCAATGATTTACCTTTACTTGTATCCCGATAAACAACATATGAAAAAAGCACCAAAGTGATAAAGCATGAGTGAGTAATGAAACTCAGTATAATTTCTACGAATGACTTATCTAATCATGCCACTAGGATAAGACACAATATCACAATTAAATTAAAAAAATTTATATAAACAATTGAAAACATTTTATATTAATGAAAAGTAGTTTAACCACAAAGCAGTTCTCCATACAAAAACAGTTGTCTCAAAAAAACACCATGGATCAAATAAATAAACCAAATAAAGTATTCCAACCATTTCATCATTAAATTTCCATTACCCATTCTATATCACATAGCTGCACATTCCCACACACACAACCAACCACACAACATCACAATCATGGTGTATCCATTTACAATGGAACCTCACATACATAACCCATACCCTTTAATGGTGGTACTTTGAGATCATTATCCCTCCCATTACAATCATGAGTAACTATTTAATATAACCATAATCCAATTCAACCTTTTTTGAACCAATTAATTTTTTTTAACAAAACCACAATTTTAATGAAAACCATGACACCAAACCATTTCAATAAAGTCAACCTTTTTATTGAAAACCCATTTCCAAAAAACCATTCCAATAAAAAAGCATTTATTGAAAAAAAATTCCATAATAAAAAAAATTAACCATTTTAAAATCATTTTATCAAACATAACATTTCCAAAACAGATAATTTTGTACAATAACAAAAAACATTTCCAAAGAAGGTTTCCATCAATAAATTGTAAAATAATTTCACAAATCAATTTCACACTAAATAATAAATTTCAAGTTAAAACTTTTAGTTCTAGAAATGAGATTTGAGAGTCAGTCCACCTATATTGGGAATTATGGTGAAAACAAAGAACGACAGAAAATTCCAACAAAACCGGTATGAATCTCCAAAAACCCACATTATAACTCTTCCCCTAAAAACATAAGGACAAATATATCACTGATTGTAATAAACCAATTTATATCTATCCATAGTGGACTAGATCTAAGAAACTGATAGAGAGAGAGAGAAATAGATCTATGAAAAACCACCAAAACTACTATAAATGAAGACTTACCATGGGAATCTGGATTCAAAGCGCCAAAAAATGCCACTGGATCACTTAAAATTTGATAGGGAAGGGTAACACGGTCTCTGTGAGGAACCAATTTTGGTTTATGGATGAAATTCATAAAAAAGGGGTTAATGGTTAATATTAACCTAGACCCACAATTATCGGATCTTGTTTTTAAGATGTGCATGATTAATCTCACGGTTAGGAAAATTTTCCACCAACCATATGCAAACCTCTTTCTCTTGTGGGAAATCATATGGTTTTCCCACATAGTTGGAAAAACCAATCACCTACTATGAGAAATCCCATTGTCCAACTTTTCACGGTTTCTCTTAGGTAGTCATAATGTTTGCACAAACCATGTGCCTACCCGTGCACTTTCCACTTTGCCTCTATCCACCTAGGAATGATATCTTGTTTGGGTTTAATGATTTTTTAAAACCATTCTAAAACCATGAACTTACATAAAATTTCCCAAACAATCCAAATGTCTTCAAAACCCTCCTGAACCACACAAAAACTCTTTATATACTTAAAATACATACATAAAGTGTTATGTACTTAAAACTAATGGTGCTAGAAAAATGGACTCTATAAAGTGGGTATGGATGTTAGTAATGTATTTTTTCTAGAATTGGATAAACTAGAGTTCTATAAAAATGTGAGAACAAGAGCAGAGGAGGTTATCTTTTATAAGTGAGAGAATGGAGACACTTAAAATTACATAATAGATTAAATAATATATATATATATATCATAATCATTTAAAGTGTAACCAATGCACACAAAATTATATGATAATACATTATAGGGTATAAATAAACTAAAACAAGAAAATTTAGATAGGTTTTGGATATATTTTAAGACTTATATTCTTGTCAAACAACCTTAATTATATTTTAACTTTACCCAAGATAACTAAACTTTTTACCCAGATAACTTAATTATATGAAAAAAATTAAAGAGTGCTTCTAATTATTTTTGGAAATATTGATTAAAAATTTGGAATATATTTTTTTTAGATCAATTTGTATTATTGGAATAAATCAGTTTTAATATATGAACACAAACCACGTAGAAGTATTTTTTTTGGAAAATACCGGATTTAAGGGTAAAAATAATTTTACCATGAAATAAATTAACAAAATAGTTTAACCTATTTTTTTGGTTAAATAATAAATAAATTAATATTTTTAGACAATTATATCATCTCAAAATGGAATGAAAACTTCCAAACATTCCATTAAATGAAAATACCAAAAAATTGTTTTTAATTTGAATAAAATATAACTAATATTCTATAAAGTCTTGCTTGGATTATTAAATTCAAAATGATGTTAAAAATATTTTATTTAACTCATTAAAAATAGATTTTACTAAAAGCCAAAAATATAATAGTATAAAGGAATGTTTTAAAGAGGTTTTCCCATAGTTTTAACCCATTGTTACCTATTTCACTATGGTGAAAAATATTTACATTGGTTACTGTTCGAAATGAAAAATATTTAAGTTCAACATATTAAATTTTATATTTTATGATTATTCCAAATATTGATTATTCTTTTTTTAAATACTATATCTAAAAGGGGAATAATTTAATTTAATAATAAACCTGTAAAGCACAACCAAAAACTATTTTTTAGAAAAATGTGTTTTTAATTCCCAAAAATGAACTTGTAAAAAAATAAGGAATGAGGATAAATTATATGTAATAAATTTGATTATTTATAAATAAATTAGTATTCTGTCATTTTTTTCTCAAATTAAAATCATGAGGATGATTTTTTTATTGAAATGAAATGACAGTTTTATAAGAATCATTATTTTTACTATTAACTGAAAAGTAAGTCCTTTCATAAAAATCAACAATTTAAACTAAAGTTAATATATTTTAATTATTTCTAAAATCATGGCATCATATTAATAAAATAAAATTTCTAAAAGTGTTAGAAATTAATTATATTATTCACACACAAAAGATAAAAAACCATTTTTGAAGAAAATAAAATTTTAAAGCTTAAAATCACCATATTCTAATTTCATTACAAATGACCATAATTAATTTAATTTTTAATTAATTTTAGTATTTCATCAATTTATTATAATCATTTATAAATAAGGATAAATTCAATCTATTTATATTAAAATAAATCACACCCTTAAAAGTATTTTTATGAAAAATATGTCTTACACCTTCAAATGAATTTATCTTGATTTGTAACCAATTGAAAAGTAATTATAAATTTATTATTCATTTTTTATGGAAAAAATTTAAACATATATTTGATAATATATTTATTCCAATATATATATTCCAAACCAACTTCTAGGACATAAAAATAATCTTCAAATAATACTATTTTTACAGTATACCATGATTCCAATAATGCTCGATATTGTGTGCTAAGAAATCTATCTAGTATATAATTATTTTAAAATATTGGGGTGTGAAGAAATAACATAATTTTTTTCTTTTTATAAGATCAAGTAAAAAGAAATATGAACCCATTAATACATATTTTACCCCTTCCTTCAAAAATATCCCAACAAATATTACACATTACCAATGATTACTCCAAACAATTATCAAATTACTTTAATTTAAATTAAATTTATGATGATTCAATTAATACATAAGAAAAATTAAAATGAAGTTAATTTTTATACAAAAATAGATTTAATTCCAAAAAATCATAGGTTAATAACTATTGAGAGCAACATACATAGAAACAAAACAAAGTGTTAATATTCCCTAAAACATTTCTAACACACTTTATATAAAAAATTATAATTTTTAAATTGATTTTAAAAATCACTAAAGTTGATACCTAAATGAAAGATTATATAAATGATCACTTTTTTCAAACCAACCACGCCCATAATTCATAAGAAAAACTTTAATGAAAAATGATTACACTCACTTTATCAAACACTCTAATCTAGGAAATCCAATCAATTTATTCTTTCTTTAATATACCATTTTATCTAAATTATTCATAAGAATTTATATACCATATAACTTTTCTAATTCAACCATTAAACAGAAAATGTCCACTTTAAAAAATATTAAGATAACAAATTTTAACCCAATGTTTTTGAAACACACTTTTAAGATCAAAACATTTAATTTTATAATCCAAAACAGTTCTCCATTTTCAAATAACATTGTCTAAAACATATTCTATACATCATCGATGAAAATTAATATTTAACAAATAATTTTTACATAATACAAATCTACGGATAATGTAGAAATAAAATATATTCTAAAAATATTTATTATAACCCAATCGTAATCATGTTTAGAATAAAATTGTTAATTTCCACTGAAAACAAAACAATATCCACAGAATATCAATTTACTTATTCCCATTTCAAATTTTTACATGTCAAAATTTAAACCTTTTTTTATCATGATTCTGTAATAATATCATCATAACAATTATTTGAAATTAAACACAAAAAATGCAACACTAATCATGATTATCAATAAAATATTTAATTCAATACAACATACTCATAAAAAAATTAAACAAAATTAGACATCACAGAAAATTCAATTTCAAAAATTTCACATAAGAATATTCATTAGATGTGTTAAAAACTACAACTATACATAAAAAATTAAAAATTAATTACTTTCCAAAAACACGATCTCTAAAAAAACAAACCCAAAAAAATACAAGCATGAATACGAAATTAAACATGTTCACATACTAACATAACATTAATTTTATCTAACATAATGAATCATAGAATTAAACATCGTGATTTTAATATCCTAAACAGTTTATCCCTTATAGGAAAACAAAATATAAAAACTATACTTTTAATCATGAAATTTAAAATTTAAACACCAACTAAAATATTTCATTAAAATTATCAGTACAAGAAATTTAGGCTATAGCCACAGATTAGTAACCCTGATTTTATAGGAACATGGAATAGCCTGTTTATATTCATTATTTAATTAACAAAACAGGGAAACCTAGTTTTTTTCATTTGAGTCGGGCTCCTCATCCTCCCCTAATATATGATCCTCCTCCTCTCTCGAACTCTTTGTACCCTCCTCTCTGTCGAACATCACCGCTCATATTCGCACCCTCATCCTCCTCCGACTGACATTGTTCACAACGACCTCCTCCTCCTCTAACCGACATTATTCACGGTGTCCTATAAATCCCTCGACCTGTCCACGCCATCCTCCTCATGGCCGATGCTACTCCGAGATAGCCACCCATCCTCCTCCTCCACCACACCTCTGATAGGTCCACCCCACCTCCTTGGGATCCTCCTCCTCCTATGATTCATGTATAACCTAATAAATTTTTTCTTAATTGAATAACCTAATTGTTTCTTAATCAAACCTTGGATCTATCATTTTGATCTTCTTCAATCATATATCCTTAATTCCATTCTAATTTTGTAGATTAATATGTTTAATTGAACACCAATCCTCCATATTAAATCCACCAAAACATTAATGTATTAATTCCATAGGAGCCATACCTTATAGTGGAACAAATCCATTCTTGACATGATAAGTCAGTTTTTACATAACCATTTTTCAATTACAGTAATGGATACATCATGGAAAAAATCCTCATGGTTTAATGACCTATATACTTGATAAATAACCAAATAATATAACATCCCAAATCTTAGCCTCCATGATTAAATCCAGTCCGAGGTGTAGAATAAATCCTCTCCATCATGACTATGGTGTAGTAAATATCTCCATGGTGTAAATTCATCTAGAATTAAAAAAACATAATCTTTAACACTTTTAAATGAAAAAAACTAACATCTAATTGAATATAATCCATCATGGACATTGCTAAATGTCTAGGGTGACTAAAAATCATTCTATCCATCTACAAAGTGTAACCTCTTCCCCTACATTATAGACAATAAATTATTACTTATGAAAATTAAAAAAACTATATTATTTAGTTTGGATATAGTCTTGTGACAAGGATTGTAAATCTCAAATCCCATAATTATATTTTATCTGGGAGAGTGTTGATTCATTACCTTGTACATGAGATAGAATCACCATAATATTACTTAGGTCCCAAAAATTATTGGTAGGTAACCATGCAACAAAACAGAAATATATAATCCATGTTTACAAACTATTCTATGGAAATTACTATTCCCTTGTTCTGATTGATTATGTTAACTTCTTTTTGTGTATTTCATGGAACTATAGTTGAGCTTGGTTGTTTCTCATGGTGGTGAATTTCTCCTACACTACTGTAATGTTCGATCATTTTTTTAAATTTCAAACATTAATGTGGCTTGGAAAGTGGGGTTGTGAAGAATATTTACTAACCCTTATATATGAGTTCATACCATGCTTGTAGTAATGAGTGAGTTAGTAGTTATAGAAAACAAATTGTTCTTTGATCTTGTGCCTCCCTTAGGAAATTAATTATGATATTTTAGTGGTGGAAATGTTATTGGTATATATTACTAGATTTATTAGTCTATTATGAGATTGATGAGATACCCATTTTTGGATATGTTTTTCAATTATGAGGCATTATGAAATTTCACCATGTTAATCCTATGGCCTAAGATGAATTTAGAAATTGTTTTAGTGATACAAATGAAATGTGTTGACCTTTATAACGTGTTTACTTTCTACATAGTGTGGGGAATGTGTTCCATTTTCCTGATGAATCTTGAGATGGAATACTTTTCCCAGATATTTTTCATCACCCACTTATTGTGTGAAGTAATTCTAACTAATATGTGGAACACAATTCCCATTTAGACTTTTTGATGATGGTAGTGGTCCCAAATTACTAGATATTTATTGTTTCTTTTTGAATTGGTTCCTCATTCCCATTTTCACCATGATGTTGTGTTATACTCGATGATTAATAATCATCAATGGAATGGCATCCTTCAACACACTATGGTTTATTGGAATTCTTCTACACACTATAGTATACGCTATTGTTTATATTTTCCAAATGTCTCAAAAGTTTCATAAATATTTGCAGAATTAATATAAAACTTCACAAGTCATTCTATATCCATACAAACAATTTTAGGAATTTATTATTATTATCTCTTAGATTTCATATAATCTTTTTTTACAATAATAAATGCACATTCAGGGATCTTATGTGTGACTATTCATGTTTTTGTATAATTTAAATCATTTACTAATTCCCTAAACCATAATTTTAATATATTTGTTTTGATTTTTTTATTAACATGTTTTTGATGATTAGTTATTATCTTATGTAAAAATATGTAAAATTTTAAGTAATATTATATATTTTTTATTAAATTTATGTTTATGTGCCTTAGAATGGATATATACTGGACACACAACGTTGATCGAATCACTGGTCAATTTTAAGAATTATCATATTTTTTGGACTTTGCATTCACTAATGATTCAGATGGAGGACTGATTCGATGCCCATGTTTTGATTATGTTAGAAGAACATGGTTCACTCATGAAGATGTGAGTTACCATATAATGAAACATGGTTTTCAAAAAAAAATCATGATTAGTATCACAATGGAGAAAAAGTTCAAGTGGTGAATGACATCAAATTAATAGAAAGGATTGGTATAAAAAATATAATTTATAATTGGTTTCATTTTTTTCCAAAGCTAGCTCCTCATATAGACCGTTGCAAGAGGAAATAAATTCCAGAACACAGATTTCATCTATTAATCAGGATGATGACGTTGAGAGTGTTAGAAAGCTAATGGAAGATGCAAATACCCCAGTATATCAGGCATGTGAAAAAATGAAAAAAATTGAATTTTTAATGCGATTATATCATGTAAAAAATGTATTTATTTAGTAATACTGCAATTGACTATCTTTTTACATTTTTAAGGATTTACTACCTGATGATGCATGTATTCCATAAAATGATTATACAACATAAAATTTGGTTGAAAAATTTGGATTTTCATCTTTTAAGATCCATTCTTTCCCCAAAGAATATTTATTTTTCTAGAAGGAAAATGCAGAGTTAAGTCAGTGAAAATAGCATGTCATATCAAGGTGGAAGACAAATAAAGACTGAACTCAATCTCACATACCAGAGAAAGTGATGTGTAACTTCCCTTTAATTCCCAGGATAGAAAATATTTATGTCAGATCAAATGGAATGAAATATGAGATGAAATGAAGATGAAAGAAATAATGTTAATGATGAAATAGTCCATCCTGTTGATAGGTTGGATTAGAATAAGTTTGATATCTTACATCCTTATTTTACTGCTGACCCATGAAATGTAATATTGGGATTATCCTAAGATGGTTTCATCCCATTTATCCAAATTAATACTACACCGAGTACTTTACTAGTTTCCATTGAAATTTATAATTTTCGTTCATACATGTGTTTGAAGATGCCATTTACTATCCTGAGTATATTGATATCCGGACCCAGTGATCCTAGAAATGACATTGATATATACTTGAATCCATTAATAGAGGAGTTAAAGGATCTTTGGATTATTTGTTTAGAATCATACAATGCATTCAAGAAGGTGTACTTTATGTTTCATGTAGCATTATTAAGGAAGATAAATGATTTCCCTACCTACATAATTAGGTATTTTCAGATTAATAATTGGAAATTATCCTTCCCTATTTATATAATAAATACACCTTTCCTAAGATTAGTGTTTTGATTAAATTTCATCTTCATAGGGCATTGGCGATTTCTACTGATGGATCATCTATATAAGAAAAATCGGAGACAGTTTGGTAATTCCATAGAGATAAATGGGAACACTCAATAAATTTCAGGGAGTGATATTTTTAATGAACATGATGTTCTGAATTTTTTAGTTGGAAAAAGTCAATCAAATATAATAAAGAGATAGCATGTAAATTTGAATTCCAATAGAAATTGTTGAAATAAAATAATATTCTATGAGTTGCTGTACTGGTCATCGAATTTATTATTTCATTGTTTGGATCTAATTCATATAGAGAAAAACATTTTTGAGATGTTACATGGTACTATTTTAATTTCCAAATGAAAAAAAAAGATGATTTGCGACCTCGACAAGAATTTTTTTGGATTGGTGCATAAGAGAAAGACTTTGTCCTATGTTAATTGGTAAAAATAAGTGGAAAGTTTATTTTTCCCATTATTCTATGGAAAATGTATAGAAGAAACAATTTATTCTAGTCTTGAAATGTTATAAGTTTCTATATGGTTATTTTTGTAATATTTTTATAAGGGTTAATACACAATATGTGAAACTAAAATCTATTAAAACCCATGATTACCATGTCTTGTTACTTTAGATGATTCATATTTCCATTTGATATTTACATTCATATAATTTTATAGTTGATGTAATTATGTTATGTCTTTTTTATCGAGACCTTTGGGCCAAAATATTGGAAAAAAGTTTATTTTTTCAGAAATTGAAGAGAGATTCATCAATTATTTTTTGCAACTTGGATAAAATTTTCCCACAATTATTTTTCATATGTATGTAACATATGACTATGAATATTCCTAGTTAAGTTATTTTTGGTGGTCCTATTTCGAGTCGGTGGTATCCTACAGAAAGAATGATATTTACATTGATATTTTATGTGGGAAATAAATATCATCCCTAAGGATTTATTGTGAAATGATATTTTTCACAAGAATGCATGGATTTATAATTATCATACGTGGCTAACATAACTACGAGGTCTAATCTACTAATGATAACTGATGAAGGTCAATATGATCTCATTGAGCCTACATTTCCTTCACTATGCCAAATAGGGGAGATACCTAGATTGCACTTGTTGTGTACATTAATAAGGGAAGAGTGGGAAATGGATCATCATACAATATTATTCAACTATGGTGTGTTTTATAATTATAACAAGTAATTAAAGTAGTAAATATTCATTTTTTAATTGTCTTAATTTTTCATATCTTCTATCATTTTAAATATTTTATATCTTTAGAGAACATTTAGAAATTATAAAAAAGATAAATCATGCTCTATCTATTAAGAGGAAAGAAATGTTACACAACGATGAATTTTATTCCTGGTTAGAGTAAAAGTTAATAGATTTCTTTTTTTTGTTCTCATAAGATAATCACATGTATCTAATTAATATTAGATGTTGGTATCATTTAGTTTTTAAATCTATCAATGAATGACGTATTAGATGAAGTTAGAACATTTTCCTTTGGTCCAAATGATGTGGTACGTGATTGTAAGGAAATGGTTGTTGATGAATTTAAATTTATTACAAATATCCGGAAAAAAAAATCGGCAAAACAACATGATAGTGTGATGATAAGAACCACAACATATTTTTATGTGAGTGAATCAGATAGACAACCTTGATCAGAAAATATATCATATTACGGTGTTGTTGAAATGATAATTTTATTAGATTACTATGAACATGCTTGTGTCACAATGATGAAATGAAAGTGGTTTGATTTAATGACATGAAAAGGAGTGCATATTGATAACTTCCAAATTTGTGTGATTTATATGAACTTCCGACTTCATACTGATGAACCTTCTATTCTCGCATCACAATCTAGAAAGGTGTGTCATGTAACTGAACCATTAGAACAAAAATTTGGTGTTATTGTTAATGTTTTTCCTAGACATAGTTTAGATGAAGACATGGAAGACAATGATGTTATGAAGGAACCTGTCTGTATTAATTGAAATGATTCATTTGAAGACATGGATGATACAATTTTTAGAATATATTGTGAATCAAAAATTGGCATAGAGCACACATAGCGTTGACACATTTGTAATTATTTAAATGACATTAGTATGTGTTTTTTAAACATTCATATATGATATCAAATTAACTAGTGTATTTTATAACATTTTTAAATATAAAACTATTAATAGTCTGACCAATTTACGTTTAACCACATATCTAGTAATTTGTTAAAAATAGAAAATTTTGATAATTTATCAATATAAATAGAACACATGAAAATTCATCTCATTGTTTTATGATAACATTATATTATTTAACATTTTTCATTATTTTTATTTATTAGAGAATATTATTTTATATTTCTAGGTTAAAATTTCTGATTATGATGATACTATAAAAAATAGAAGAATACAGAGAAGTAAACAATGTATGTCTCCTCAGGAAAACACTATAAGTACAATTTATGTTTGAATATTATGGTCTTTCATATTATTTATCTTAATATAATTTACTTTATTTTATCATCTATGTTATTTTAGGCTACATCATCGAGGAGATGGTTGGATTATGATACTAAGGCTGATAGTATGGCATGGGGTATTGATTCTATAGTACAGCCTACAACTATGCCACTTGAGTCACCAGGAGGTCATCCTCCCATCATGCCACCTCCATATTATCCATGCTCACCTTTTCCATATCCCTTTCCACCCGTACCCACATTAAGTGGAAGTTCTCATGCTCCCATCCCTCATTATGTTTCATTCCCACCATCCACTGGATATGGCACTATGCCCCATATATCCCACCACTATATCCATATCTACATCCACACACATCTATAAAGGGTTATCCATTTGGTTTTATTCCTCCATTATTACACTAATCATATTTTAATATACAGAGTACTCCTACTGTAGATATCCCACCTACCACAGAGGCTACTCCCCTTCCAAACACAGAACTTCAGGGGTCACCAGATCCTCCATCTACTGGTATGTGTACAAATATTACAATTATTGATTATTGATAAATTCATATATATTTTTTCCATTTTTTCATGATTAGCTCTAGCCTCTACTAGATAAAGAGTCCGCACAAAAATGTAAGAGGTTTGGAATTTAAACACAAAAATCACGGTTGAATACAATGAGGATAGTGTTATAATTAAAAACATGGTATATAATGTAAAAGCCTTATGGGAATACTTTCTAGAAAAAAAATATCATTCTGGTTCAACTAATAAGTTAGAGCGAAGTCGGAGAAGAAAAAAATAACAATGCCTAGGCAGAGATCTGAATAAGAAATTTTAATCCCCTTATATATATATATATATATATTAATTTATAGTATTTTCTTACCAAATATTTTATCTATTGTAGCTTCTATATAATTTTCCTGAAAGAAAAAATGCCCAGGAAGCAAGGTTAATGGATTTAGGTGAAATGTGGTGAGTGTACAAGGATGACTTATATCTTGGTTGGAAAAAGATAGTTGGAATAGAGCTTGAATAAGTACCGATGATTCCCGATTTCCCAATATCATAATACAAAGAGATTATTAGCTATAGGAAGAGTCCATAGTTTAAGGTATTTGTTAAATATATATATATATATATTAATTTATTTATTTGATTTTTTTAGTGAATAAATTACTTGTTTTATTTATATTAATGAAATTATATAAAATATTTGTTTATAGGATAAATTAGATAGGGATAGAAAAAAAAGAGTGTAATGAAACACATTTACACTCATGGACACACTTCACTCCCAAATATTGAGAAAAAGCTGTAAATTCAACATTTAAAATATTTAGATTGGTTTAGTGTATTTTTTTGACTTCTAGTTTTGATTTATTTAATTTGTTTTCCATAAAAGGGAACTGAATATTGAGGGTCGTGTTCCTCACTCTAATTTTGTTTTACACAAAAACAAAAAAAAGAAAGATGGTACTATGGAAAATACCAACACAGAAAAGGTGATTGTAAGTATATTTAAATTTCTTTTATATTGACTGAATTTAATTCATTATATTGTTTTATCATTTAATTTATGTTATATATCTATCAATAGAATGATTTGGAGGAATTGGAAGAAAAAGAACCTAACAATTTGGGCCTTAATGATCGTCTACATCAGGTATTATGAGATGGGAATCAGGGTAGAGTGCATTATTGACATGGGAAAAAGACTGTACTATCTTGATAATGGTCTTTCAATAATTGTTCATCTATTACCAGTTATGGGTTGGTCATAATGGAAAAAATGAATGTCTTAATCAAAGCAGCCACCCCAAAATCAGAAAATGCGATAACTGAAAGTAGAACGAAAGTTATTTATGCCCTTTCTTATACACATCCACCAGAAGCAGCTACAATAGTTGATGCCTGTTTGATGTTGATGCATTATAATTTTGTAGATTATTTTTCTAGATTTGGATCTGAAGCTGAATCTAGAGCCGAACCCATTGCCAGTGCTAGTGTCTACACCGATGCTGATGATGATGATGCTGCTGGTGGTGTGAAAGGCGGTGATGATGTTTCTATAAGAGGCATGGATTAGGGTTATCATGATTCTGATGATACTGATATTGAGACTCAATATTTAAGTAAATTTTATTTTTGGAATGTTAATATTGTGGAATTTAAATATGGAGTGAAGTTTTATTATTGTAATTTCAAATTGTATTGTGGTGTTATTGTTAATTTATATATATATTGAATTATTTTATTATGATATATGATTTTTATGTACTAGTTAAGTTGTATAATTATTATATTGAATTGTGTCCTCCTTCGATGCAATCATCATACCTCTTCACCGACACTACTTTGAGGCAACCCCACTACCTCCCCTAGCCCACCTCCGACGGTATGTAGTCAACTTTTACATTTTTTGATGATTCTTTTTTCTTTATGCTATTAGTATCTCCCCCTCATTTTTCTTATATTTTAAATTTATTTTGTAGGTGGACTCATTCTGGCACACCTCCAATGATAGTATCTAGGCATGTTATAAATATATATGTTTTTTGTTACCATTTGATTAATTTTATCTTTATAATCATTATGCATGTCATTATGTAGGTAGGGTGAAAGGGGAAGGGTGAAGGGGGTCTGCAGGGGCATGGGGTGTGGGCAAGGGAAAGGGGTCTGTAGGGGAAAGGGGTATGTAGGGGCAGAGGGAGGGGGAGGGTGCAGGGTGGAGGGGATGTGGGGCGGGGGGTTAATGGGGGGTCTACATGGGGAGGGGCTGCAAGTGCGGGTGTAAAATGAGTATGGTGTGGGGTCGAGGGTGTGCAGGAGTTGGGGTGGGGGTGCAAAATGATTTTCATTGAAAAATAATGTCTAATTTTGGATGAAAACATTTATTATTATTGTTTGTTTTTTTGAGAATGTGTTTAGGGAATAGTTATTAGGAAAATTAATTTCATTGAAGAATCAAGTCTAGTTGTTTGTTAAATAAAATGCAAAAAATTTATTTTAGATGAAAATCATCATAGAGATAATTTCTATAAAAACATAAATAAATATTGTCAGAATGAAATTTAAGCATGGCATATTCCCTGAATAGATAAAGAAAAATCATTAATGCATCAATATAAATTAGGGAGAATAATTTTTTATTATGTTTTTTAAGTGAATGTTATTTGAAGAAGATCATGAAGTTTAGTAATACTATAGATTTTAACTTTTTTGGGGGATATAATTGTAAGTTTTGATGGTGTTTATATAGGGTGTGAAGGATTTTTTTTTATTTTGATCAAATGAACAAATTTCATTTCAGTACATAATATTTCAAGAGTAAACAACTTACCATGGGTGTTTTATTTTTGGTTTGAATTTTTCCTATTTAAAAGCATAATTTCAACTATATATATAACAGTTCATAAAAAACGTACCTTTTTTTGGTTGTGCATAATTCCCACACCACATTAATGCAGTTTTATAGGTGATAAAGTAGTTCTTGGGAAATAAGAGGGGGGTACATCCATGAATGTGACCACTTTTTTGAATCCACGAGTGTAATTGGTAAGTAAAATATCAGTTTTTCAGTTTCACCATGCACCAATAACCCTGCTCATCTTTCACTGTATTCTCTATATAATCGATCGGGTCTTCTATGTTTATACTCAAGGTTATTTATCACATTAAAGGGGGAAAATGTCATATTTTATTATTGATGTTTTTGTTTTTACCCCACTCCCCGAACTACTCATTGAGTAAGTTCTCTTAGAATCCTAAAGACATGTGAGTGCAGTACCTTAAGTCATATTTTTCAAAATGTTATTTATTTTATTCACATGTTTTTGAAAGTGAAAAATGTGAAGATTCAATGGGAGTATGTTGTGAAATTCATGTTTTTATGTGTTGGGTTTCCTGAAGAATATATGTTTTGGTCTTTGAGAATAAGTTGGTTCTTAATTTTTTTTCATTTGAATTGAATGTTTTCATTCTTGTATTTTCATATACCTATATCAGGTTCTCATGACTAAATTTTCATATGAAAACCTATTTTTTTATATGAAAATCCGTTTTCGTTGTGGGGTGTAAGAGTGGAGGGTGTAGGGGGTCTGCAGGGGCAGGGGGAGGGTTAGGGGCAGGGGGCTGCAGGGGTAGGGGCTAGGGGGTCTGTAAGGGGGAGTGAAGGGGGGGGGGGGAGTGGGACTCTATAGGGGAAGGGGGAGTGGGAGGTAGAGGGTACAGGGGGGGTCTTCAGGTGGAGGGGGAGTGGGGGTCTAAAGGGTCAGGGGAGGGTGTAAGGGGTCTATAGGGGTAGGGGGAGATGGAGGGTGCATGGGGTTTGCAGGTGCATGGGGGAGGGGGGGGGGGTGCAGGGGGGTGTACAGGGGTAGGGGGTGCATGTGGTATGCAAGGTGAAGGTGGGAGGTGGAGGGTGCAATGGGGTACGCTGGGGTAGGGTTGCAGGAGGGAGGGGGAGGGTGTAGGGGGGGTCTTCTGCGGTAGGGGGAGGGGGGAGGGTGTAGGAGGGTCTACAGGGGAAGGGGGAGGGGGAAAATGAAGTGGGATGGATTTATCGGATTTGCGTAAAATTTCATAGTGGTAAATAAATATTTGGATACATGGATTATATGTTTCATGTTATCCTTTTTAATAGTTCCTTTTGTAGTTTTACGCACTTTAATATTAGCACACAGACCTCCAAAATTCAATAGAAATTACATTAATGCTTGAACTGGTACTTTGTGCCCAATGAAATACCCTTATTCTCGACTCCATCACATTGAGTGTGCATCCAAAAAGGTACATCATTTTGTGATCTGACAGTTTCAAAAAAATGGTTACCTCCAAACTATATGTCCCCCAAGGGAATTGCAGTGTTATCAATCTCCCTTATGATGTGACCTATCAAACCTCAACACTTATGGGGAGTTCAGTTTTCACGTACAAGACTCAGTGTCATGCCCACGAGTTGGTGCAATCATCTCTCTGCAACACAACTAACTTTTGTCCATAATAATGATTTTTTCAAGAGACACGGGAAAAAGGTAGCTATAATGTGATCAATGTCTTCCCTAAAAAATTTTATTCCTTCACGATGCAACCTTCTCTCCCACAAAAAACAACAAGAACTCAAAATTTCATGTCCAGACCATTGTAATGTGATCTTCATGTCATTAAGGAACAACTCACGCATCATCACTTTCAGAACCAAATTCTGACATGACTATATGCATTTTGGCACAATATGTTCCAAATTTACCAAAATTTAATCTTATACAGGACTATAATTTCTTGATGACTTCCCTTGTAACATGATTTCCTCTTCAACACCAAAATTTCCTAAAAAATTTACCCTTCAACACCAATCATCATTAAATCTATTAAAAAAATATAAATGATCATTTCCTCTTAGAAAATATCCAATTTCACTTGAGTTTAAATATACTTCATATATTGACTAATCTGATGAAAAAAAAGTCCAACAAAAAAATCATAAATCATACCCACTTGACTGTCAACCAAAAATCTTCCCATATGAAACAAATACCTTTAATGGAACCTTCAACATCATAATGTTTCTTGGTTACAACACATGTATTAGTCTGGGATAATGGTTGAACATTTTTATTTATGTCAACAAGTTCAAAATTTCATTTCAGAATCCTATGTAATAGTTACAGAACAATTAAATGTGTTTTTATCAAAATAAAAATATTAGTGAGTTCCTTTTAATATTTTTTATGAAGTGTGAATTTGAAAAAAAACTATGAAAACATGTGTTTCCATGAGGATAATCATTCTTATAAAAATTAATGCTAACAGATCATAATTTGTGATATCCAAGGTGTTATGATGGTTCTTAGAGTGACCTCGATAGAGGTTTTTAGGAGGTGTGAGTGTGAAAAAAATAGAATGAATTAATATTTATTTATTTGTGGGGATATTAATTGTTCTAATATGTTGGATCTAAAAGGTAATAGTTTGTGGTCAGGTGGTTAATCAAATATCGGGGAACGTGGTGATAATTGTTAAAACCTATACTTTTTTTACCCATCATAACATGATTTTCATGGATATCTCATAAGATATTTTTTTTAATTTTAATTTTATTTTTTTAACTTAAAATAAAATTCAAACATTATTTATGAATATTCTATATTCAATTAATTTTTTTAGCCATTCTATGTCATTAAGATATTTTTGTACACTCTATTAATGATGATAGAAATCTAATGATGAAAGAAGAAAGGAAAAAATAATTAGTCGCTATACAGTGTGACACTGATCTACCACATTTAGTACTTGAATTTTATCTGTCACTATCATGAATATTATTATTTTTGAATTTTCCATAATTTACTAAATTTTTTTGTTTGATTTATTATTGGTGTTTATTGTTTCTTTGTATTATAGGAATATGGTGACACAGATCTTGACGTGGGTATCAGAATTTATGTTGGGTGCATACACATTAACACATGAATTTTAGATTCTATAATTAGAAAGACTCATTTGGGTTAGTTTATGATGTTGTAACCATAAATGAGTTTTAAATGACAGATATATTGTTTATTAGAAAAGTATCACCCTGTAGGGTGACTTTTTTTATTATAAATTCATCAAAAAGTTGATTCCAATTATCTTATTGTTAACTCAAATGTGAAGAGTTATTTTTTACAATCTTGTTGCCCTTTATTTTATATTCAATATGCAACTAATGTGGAAAAATAATATATTTGGTCAAAGGATAATAAATGTTGAGGGATAACTGGTAGGGGGAGGATAAAATGGCAGTGGGGGAGGAAAAAATGGTAGTGGGGGAGGGAAAAATAGAAAGGGGGACGGGTAGGGGTGGGAACCTAGAAGGGGGTGAACTAGAATGGGGGATATAGGTAGGGGTGGGGTTGGGGAGATAGGTATTGTGTATTGGTAGGGGTACTGGAAGGGGTGGAACAAGTAGGGGCTGGTCGGGGTAAACTGGCAGGGGGAGGCTGCCTGGGGGACTGCAGGGGGAGGCGGGAAAGGGTAGGGGGTTTGCAGGGAAGTTGGGATGGTGTGGGTGGGGTGCAGGGGGGTAGGGGTGTAAAGGGGTTTTCAGGGGATGGAGGTCTGGTGGGGTGGGGGGATGGGGGGATAGGGGTTTGCAAGGGAGGGGGGCTAGGGGTGTGGGGGGGGGTGTTGGGGCTGTGCAAGGCCATGATGAGGTGGGTGAGGGAATGGGGTGTGTAGGGGCCTGGGGTGTGTAGGGTGGAGGGATGAGGGTGTGTAGGGGGTAGGGGGAGGGGGGAAATTGGGTTGTGTAGTGAGGAGGGGGATGGGGGTTCAATTGGAGGGGGGTGCAGGGGGTGAAAGGGTATGGGGAGGGTGTAGGTGGGATGCTAGGGGGAGGGGTGGGGCAAGGGGTGTGCATGAGTAGGGTGGGTGCGAGGGGGTTGGGAAAGGGTGTGTGTTGGGTGGGTGGTGCAAGGGAGGTGTGTAGTGATTAGGGGGAGGGGAATGGGAGGGGGGGAAAGAGGAAGGGGGAGGGTGTAAGTGGGGTGAAAGGGGGGAGGGGGTGCTGGTGCTGGTGTAGGGTGGGGGGGCCATGGGTGGGGGTCCTCTCAACAGCTAGAATGGTTCATCGAGCTAATTTTTATAAAATGGGGGTGTGCAGGGGGTGTGTAGACTCTATTGGTGTGCAAAGGGAGGGGTAGGGGTGTGAAGGGTTTGGGGGGGGGGGGGTGAAATTGGGGTGTGTAGTGAGGAGGGGTAATGAGGGTGCAAGGGGCAGCATGAATGGTGCAAGGGGGAGGGGTGACAGGGGTGGGTGTAAGGGGAAGGGGGAGGGTGCTGGTGGGGTGGAAGGGGGAGGAGGTGGGGTAGGGGGGTGTGTAGGAGAAGGGGTGAGAGGTGGGGGGGGGGTGTAAGTGGGTGTGGAGTGAGGAGGGGTTTGGGGGTAAAAGGGGTAGGGGGAGGGGTGCATGGTGGGAGGGGGGGGTGCTGGTGTAGGGTGGGGGTGTTAGTGTAGGGTGGGGGGATGTGGGTGGGGGTTCCTCTCAATAACCAATACGATTCACCATACTATTTTTTATGAAATGGGAAGTCCTATAGCCATTGTTCAATCCATGGCTAAAGCCTTATCACCACAATTTCAAATAGTGGATATAAATCTTGTGCGACTTAATCTTCTGCCATAGTTTCAAACCATGGTTGTAAGAATTTATGAAAGGGTTGAACTGTGGATATAGTGATTTAACTACAGCTTGAACCATGGATATAGGGCTTTACTGACGTTTTAAAACCATGGCTATATGCCTTTCCCTATATCCATTGCAATACCTGCCACGATTCATTGAACTGTGGCTATAAACTATAGACACAATTTTTGGTCCTATAACCACAGTTCCAAACCATGGATATAGCCTATATTTCTAGCAGTGTATACTTATACCCATTTTCAGATTTAAATAAACCAGTTGAAATAATTTACATTCATAAACTTATTGAACTAAACCTCACAAATCATATTATCTTGCAAAAATAATTTATCTAAATTTATATACTGATAAACAAAAAATTATAAACTAATAATTTTTTTATTTACTCGCCATTATTTTTAATAACCCCATAAACATCTAATAGACCTCACAACATTATAACTACTCATTCAATATGATATTTTCACATAAATTAAAATGAATTGAAGTTATCTTTATTCAATTAAAAATACCCACATCAGTCCTAATTAATTATATTCATTTTCTATTTTCCTTCCAATCAATGTATAATTTACCATGTTATTTTTTAGTTTCAAAACATTCAAGAAAATTCAAATTATTATACTAGCAACCAATCAAATATAATTTTTTAAAAATGTCACCCCATTAGTTATACAATGTTATACATGTATGAAATCTTACAATTAGTCATAATCATAACACTATTTTTACATAATCCCTTTATTTTAATTTCCCATATGTTCATAAAAATTAATCCTATAAACAAGAAACTTTAAATTTCACATAAATAATATTCAAAAAATAACATTCTAATCCCATTAGCAATGTTCATAATCAAAATTTTTAATCAATTCATATCACATTAGTAATAAATAAATAATAATAAAAATTTACTACATTACATCATGAAACACATTTATTGGATTTTAGAAATGAAGTTAATTATTAATAATTAAAAATATATTATAAAAACATAGAGTATACTATAAATTATTATATAATTCAAATAGAGTCATTTGGTTAAATAAATTCCCAAAACCATCATGATCACTTATGCACTGACATACAAGTGATGTCTATATTGTCAAAATTAATGCATGGACACCCAATTATTCACCATATATTATAATGATTGTATTAATATAAAATATCATTAATAAATAAAAAAATAAAATCCCATTATCCTATGTAACTTATTATTATGACATGGTTTTTCTAGCTAAGATGCCACACATAGTTTTCATAATATGTTCAAACACCCAATATCAAACCTACCAACAACCAGTTATCTCATGTAAATGAAATATTCCATTGAAATAATTTTTTAGTAACCAACATTTACACAAAAATATCATTGAGATGAAATTCCACATATCCTAAAGTACACTCCTTGATCACCAGAGGCTAGTGACTATCATTGAGGGTCTAGGATATCTCGTAAAAGTTAATATAGCCTTAAATAATCCATCAAATAAATATACCAAAAATAATCATAAAAAAATTAATAATATAAGGGGATATTAATATCAATTTAATAATATTAGAAAAATATTAAAAAAATTACTACATTCTAATATTCCCATTTATGTCATACGGTTAAACATGTCACAAATATAAAATTTAAAGTTCAAATGAAAATAGTACAACTAGAAATAAAACCACAAAAAAGAATGGATAACCCTATATAAAATAGTATATGTAATTTACTTATATTTAAGATGTCACATGACATCAACTCATTTGATACATAGACATATAGACTTTACCGATAATGTCATGAAAATAATATATACGCACATGAGATGTGTATGCATAAGTAGTGAGAAAAAATTAATTTTTAATACCACAATATCCAATTACATCTCAAGGATCCATTATAAAATCATATATAAATTTTGTTATTTTTAAATGATTTAATAATTTTAGTTTCTAGAAGAGAATAATGTTTTAATAATGATCTGAGACACCCAAAAAAATTATACATACCATGGAAAAAATCAATACTTATAGAATCTGGTATCCAGACTCATGGATCATCACTATAAAATTTTCTAAACACAATACATCAATCATATATTGTCCCAGTTGTAGTGCATCAAAAATATTCTTGGATCGAACTCAAGTCCAATTCAAACCCTAGAATTTTTATGGATATCACATCTTTTCCATAACCGAAGGATCTACCAAGTGACAAAATTCATGGAAAATTATCATAAAATATGAATTAGAGACAATAATATCAATTACTACATTAATTTGCAATAAAAAGATAAATTCATCTCTAATATTTATAAAGAAGACAACATAATCACTTTTTAAAACACATGGAAGAACCAAGAAATATCATCAAAAAATTTCACACAAAAACACATAATATATCATTCATTAATGCATAAAACCCCCTTATTTTAGTCTCTATGACTCAATTAATAGTATAAATAACATTAGATACTGAAATAAACTTTTTTTATCTTCAATTGTTTCTGTTTAACCATAATTTATATCACACAATCACATAAAATAATTCCCCTTTTAAAGACACATTAATTAGTTACTCAATTACACAACATTAGTTAACTATTTACCCTTTATTATAATACTTTTAAAAATATTTAAAACTTGTGAAAAAACCTTTATAATCTATTATTTTATGGAAAAAATCAATAAAAACAAAAAAACATAACATTCTATGTTTATGTAATGAGTTTATCCCCTTTCCTCAAAATTTTTTGCCTAAATTAAAATTACTTTCAATAGAAATTTTCTAATTTAATCATATAAAACATTATAAAAACTATCTTAACTAAGTACTAAAATAAAAAATATAATTAAATGAATTTAATTTGTAGTGATTATTATATAATTCATCAATTTTTTCACTAAAACATCATTTTCATCCTACTTTTCCAAACCATATTTTTTTTTCATTAATATTAACATCAACACCACGTTTTATGTGGAAATGCCATCACTAATTGACCTCTTAAAATTATAATATTTCCATAGTGTTAATCACCCAAACAAAGATTTAATTATCATAGTGCCTTAAGTATATTTGGATCTCCTTTAAACATTTATTTCCACTTTAACAATTCAGTTTAAGAAAAAATAACCAAAAGAGTGTTCAAACTATTAATAAATTAAAAAACCACACAATAAATAACTATAATTTATTAATTTTTGAAATAAATTTCTAAAGTGGTGAATAAACCTTAACACTTTTACGCACCATTTTAATATCAAATTCTTCTCTTGCATTATTTTTAATAATCCAAATTACTACACCAAACAAATAATTTTATTATAATTTTCGCCCATAAAATAAACAATTTCATTCTGAAATAATATTATTTTCGTAATTAAATTTTAATAATTTCCAACTCATAGAGAATTGTTCTATAATACTGAAATGGATTATCTACATTAATTACTCTATATAATCATTAAATCATTTTAATTGATGAATAAATTATATAAAATCAAAAATAAATATATAGAAATGAAATATTTCACTTACCAGATACTAGTTGACGATTACATTCTATGAGGAAATTAAAAACCATTATTAAATCACTATAATTCCAACCACCAATAAATTATATCTATGAATTTCAAATTTAAATTATTATGATAATGTAACTATGTTACCTTCAAAAAAAATTCTATGCATACCTTTTACTCATTAAGAAAAATCAATCACCATTAATCAATTATCATTTTGATTAAAAATAAAGGAGAAATATAAGTGAGAATATGTAAAATTAAAAGAGGAAGGATATAATAGGAGAGAGAGAGAAAAAAAGAATAAGAGCACCCACCCAACCATTTTTTTCAGATGCATAATGCCTTGTTTTTTTCCTTGAAATGATTTTTTCTAAAATGATTAGTTATTTATTTACTATATATATATATAGGTTATTCATGTATCCCAAATACATGTTTCCAATTCCCCCATTTCCAAAACTTCCATGCATCATGATTCACAAGTGGTTTTCCCACATCAGAGTGTTTTCTCACTATTTGTAGGGTTATTAACCATATACCCAATCAACCTCATTAAGAAATATTGTATGGGACACCCTACCCTTTTACTCAACATAACCACTCTTCTCGGATAATCCAAACATTAATCAAACACCATATTTGACATTCCCATGTTTATAAACGGATGACACATGTGACAACCCTCTAGAATACACAAAAAACGATCCCACACAATGTCTTATTTAATATGTTCTTTTCTTTTACAACCAAACACACAATCATAACTGTATTTTTTAACCATAAAAACTATAATAATTTTACAGACTAATAATACAATAAATTATTAATATTATAACCTCAACCAACATTTATAATTTAAATTATAAATATACAGTAAATTTAAAATTGATTATTATTTCTCCCATTGAAAATAATAATAAAATAGGAATTATAATATAAAAATATAGGTTCATATAGTGATGATATTTTTTTACAGTGTGAGGCAGAAACAACAAGTTAATAATAATACCTTAGTACCAATCTCTATAAATTGGACAGATCCTGCATACAATTATTAGTAGAAAAACTATCAAGATATTTAAGTTATTGGGAAACACTCATGGGTCAAATATGAAGCCATCAACAATGTATTTAGATATTGATATTAGAAAATTTATATTATTCAAATTTTCTAAACAATTTAAGGAAATAGTCATCTATATTAGTAGTTAAACTTGTCAAAATATTATGTGATATTGCTATTTTATTTTTTTATTTTCATATGGTGTGATTGTGTTGTGTAATAAAAACCACTTCAACTAAACTGAACAGGTGCAGTGATTTGATTAAAAAAGAAATTAGTAAAGTATATCCATTCTAATTCACCCCCATAAGTATGAGTTCACATGTCCATTGGACACCTCAACATGGACAAAACAACATCCACATACCCATTATATATGTTATTCTAAAAAATAATGAATTTTATTTATACAATATCCTTTGTAAAATTTAGTTGTATTTTGTATGTATTTTATATGATTTGATTGAAAAAATCTAGGAGGAATTTTTTTAGTTCATGGAATATCTTTTTACTAGTCTATAAAGTATGAATAAATGGTAAAAATATACATTTAAATGAATATGGTTTTAAATTCCAAACAATTTGACTTCATTATAGAATTTTAAATAGTCATAAAGAATTTAATTTCAAAACATGAAATTGAATTTGTTAAATCCAATGTTGACATCATTGTGTCTTTTCAATATTTCACTTATGTAAAGAATGTTAGATTATTTTTTATGATTCTAGTTTTTAATTAAGTATTATAAAATATTTCAATAAAACATCCTTACCATTTTTTTCTCTACTAGAAAATATATATTGAATTTTTATTTGATTATTATTATAAAGATTCATATGCTGAGAATATGGGGTGTTTTATAACCCCATCAATTATCTATCCACTAAATAAGTATATTCTATTTAAGTAGATGTGTGATACATCCATTTATACTAATAGAGTAGTTATATTATAAATGGTTGATGAAAATAAAATGTTTTTGTGAATTCCATAATAATATAAGTTAAAGCCCATTTGATCTACACAATAGTATAGAATGAATTTTAAAATTATTTTTTTTCTGTTTAGAATATCTATTCTTATTTATTGGGAACAAAGGTTTTTTATAACCATAATATTTGACATATTTTTCGAATAATTTAGAAAAAAATACTATGATTGTTATGTGACAGTTTCTTCTACAAGAATTCAATATTTAGATCAAGGTTAATAATGATGCAACAATACTCGTGGTTGATTAGATGAGAGATCTATAACACAATTCAACAGTCAAAATTATTTAAATGGTACCTTTTTGTGATTCACTTCTAAGATAGAATATTTATAGAGTTTCAATTAATCCACAATGGTATTTGGATATAGTAAAATATTAAGACACCATAATTGTCTCTTTTAGATTTAATAAACATAATTTTTTTAAATTTAATGGTCATTTAATGGATTTTATTTAATAATATCAATATCTATAAAAAATATTTAATGATAAAAATATTATACATGTATTCTTAAATAAGAAAATCAGTCAATTTTTCTATTATTCGACAATTTATATTTTTCAACAGACTTTGAAACCATATTAACAATTAGAAAGTGTTTGAATCAAGAATTTATTGGTTTTCAATATTTAAAGATTCATATGAATTTTCTATAATATGTACATGTTTCCCATCTATTAGAATTTTTTTCAAAATACAAGACATTTCATACAAACCAATTTTAGTTTTAAACTATTTTTTTGTACATGGTATATATTTCATGGGTTTATTCACTAATATTTTCATTTTGTGTATACTGTATTATCTATTAAGTATCTTTTAAAATGGGTGGTATCCCAGAGCATCTGTAATTATAATTCCCTTATGGTGATAAATGTTATTAGGATAAACACATATTAAAGGTTTTAAATTCCTACATCTATCATTAATGATCTCATGATAACCTTTTTCAACATGTGAATCTATATTTGATGTTAAAGTATAGAGTTATTAACCAAAACATATACCTTATAACACCTACAGAAAAAATGACATATTGTGGTATCTAATAGAGTTGTGAAAATTATATAAGAGGCAAATTTCAAATAAAACATGAAGGATTGGGGTAATACGATGGATGATACCATTTTGAAATACAAAACAATATTTAAAACCCCAATAAGAGTATGCCCTTATCTATTTTTTTAGGGAAGATATTCTATCTCCCATTAATGAAACTAAATTAAGCTTACCGAGTAATTAAAAATATGAATATGGATTTTAATGAGTTGGAGGAACATGTATGTTACAAATGAAAGAGTTGGATGAAATTTATAATAATCCTATAAAAATCACAGGCATACATGGAAATGCAATACAGTACCCATTAATAAATAATAAAGAAGTAATTACTGATTAGACAAAATTTTATACTATATTGTTCCATATTAAATTTGATTTTATATAGAGTTCATTTAGGATTTATTAAAACTTATTTTTTACTAACTTTTATCTATAAGGTGTAGTGGGGATTTTATAGCACATATATATTTATATTATAATACATAGTTAAGGTTGAGGGTAACAGTACGCAAAACATTAAAGAGGAAAGGTGGTTTATAAAAATTATAAAAAAATTGTGGAAATCCACATGATGATACACCCAAAAGTAATTGAAAAAATCGAAAGGAAAAAACAGAAAGGAAAAAACTGAAATGACTTGAGACAATTACTACACCTTAATCATTTCCTATAACCAAATCCCAATAAATAACTCTTCAAAATTATGATTCATTTGATTCTAAACATAATATATTCTCTAAGGTTTGTTTTCCTTCATTAAATCCATGATGTAAGAGGTGATATTGGTATTGAATACACTAAGTTTGATCTATATTATGATAAAATTATTTGATACAATTAAATATTCTATTAATATCCCCCTTTGATGTGAGAATATAAAATTTCTTTTCTACCACCACTTTAATGTACATTAATTCCTTAAATTTCAAAGAAGGTGATTAAACTAAATTTATGAATACTGATATATCCCCATAACATTAAATTATTTTTCTTTAGTATTATTCGTCATAACTCTCAATGGATTAGGTTTACTTGTACAATACATGTTAAATATCATTTTTATGTATGATTGGTTGTTATATAGGTGATTTTTTTCATAAAGAAGAGTATGAAACTTGACACATTAATTACTGGATTATTTTATTTATTTCCCTTCTTAAATGATTGATTTTGAAGTAGATAATGGAAATCATGTATATTTAGGAATGTAATATAATCATCATTTGTGTGGTCAACACCATCATGTATCATAGTCAGTCGAAATGGCCCGAAGGCCTTCATTTTTTATTATTTTTGATAATCCTCCTTTCAAGGGATGAGGTAGAACCCCTACAAGGACTGAAGGCTTAGAGACAATTACATGACCCGTAGGACTTGGAGGGAATCACTCAGATAAGAAAACTTGGAACTTCTCTTCCCCTTTATGTATCATAGTAATATTACCTTTTTGTGAAGAAATAAATTATATTCCACTAATTCATAAGAAAAACCTAAATTACTATCTATACTATCCTCAACTGGGGATATAACAATCTTTATGGATGATTTATTTTATAATGGTGTAATAACTATCTTCAATAAACCACCATTTATAGGTTTTACTTCAACACAGACAACCATATTGATGAAATTATCTATCATTATTATAAATTGATACTTAACTGAAATTGAATTTTATTGTTTCTATAATTCCTTATACTTAGGAAAAACATGGTCCTCACCCACTATCTTTTAGGGGACTGGACTATTTCCCCTATTTTGAAGACCTTCTTTTATAGAGAAAATGACCCCAATATTCAAAATAGTGTTTTTACACCATTATGAATTGGTACCCCTATGTGTTGGATTTGTTTTCAAACTGTACATGGTGATCTGGATCATGTTGATTTTTTCTCTATATCAACATATGTGTAAATAAATTAATTACCAGATAGAGGGAATGAGGACATCAATTATGACAATCAGTGATACTGTGTTTTCAAATTGGAAAGTGAGATTTTATGAAGGCATATTAAAGCCTATATTTTTATCATGACCACTCTATGTATACGTGGTTTGAGGTTATATAAAGGATATTTAGGTAGTATCCAATAGTATGTGATGATTGTTTCTTTAATGAAAATATGTATGTGACAAAGATCCAATCATTAAAATAATGTGAAAAATCTTTCACGGTTGATAAGAATCATGATAGATATACATCATCAAAAGTTCATGATAATGTCTTATAACTATCAAGACCTTTATGTATTTATAAAGGTGGGATACTAGAAGAGTTTTAATTAATGTAGAATGTTTGAATATGGAATCACTACAAAGAAGGGATTAAATGAACATGTGGAGTTACACAAGTATCAAATGTTTTTATAGTGAAACAGGTAAATGATCTATTTTTAAAGGAGAATCGTGATCATGTATCCTTTATGTGAATCTATGTATAAATTTTGTGGGTAGTGGATCTTTAAATCTCTGACACCCAAGACCAAAATTTTAGAGTTCATTGATAATAAGAAATATTTTGTCATATTTTATATATTATATTAGATAGTATAACAAGAAGCCCAACATTAATAATTTATAATTACAACCTCATTTCTAAATACCGAGTCACTACATACTGAAGAATATTTTTAGGCTGAGAGAATTAGTGAATTAAACACTCTATTATATATAAAAAACTCATACTATATATTTTAAATGATTTTTCTTCCATTAATTAAAACCCTTAAAATACTACTCCAGTTTTGCGCAATGTAATACTCATAATTGACTATTGAATTCATAATAGACCATAATTATCATTATAAACGATTTTTTTTGAAAATATTGGATCATTATAAAATATTAGTAATAGTTTTTTTTAATAATAAAACACATTTTTTAAATTCATAAAAACTCTATAAATGTTTTTTTCATTAAAATATACTTTGACATTAATAAAATAATTAATTAACCTTTTTTAGAGTATATTTTGTTTAAATAAATTTTATACAAATGAATATTTTAAATAATATTTCTTTGGGAGGATATAAAAATAATTTAGTTTTATTTATTTAAAAAACAACATTAAAATTCCTTATAAAATTAGGAATTTCATTTAAAATATAATTTTTTCATTTAGAAAATATGTGTAAATTTTCTTTATAAAATGAAATAGTGTGAGATTCAATAGGATTATATAATACTTTTAAAAAAATAGAATATTTAATTTCAATATAGAGCTCACTGATCACTTTAGTGTATAAATACCATTGAGTATTTGGGTTTACCCCCATCTATCATCATTATTTAGCATCCATAAGTGCAATTTTTTTTAATAAATAGTATCTTACTTTTCATCCTATAAATTTAATTAAAATAAAAATATCATTAACATTAGTGTTAAAAATAATTTATTAAAAGGATGGTATGTATATATATTCATGATTATTCAATGAGAAATCAATTTTTTTATCAAGAAATACAGACACTAAAATATGGAATAATGGTATTCATTGGTTGAAACTTAAAATTCTTATAAAATTCCTTCAAATATGTCCTAAAATTAAATCACGAAGGGAATGATTTTAATAATTAAATTTCATGGTTTTCAGATGTATTTTTAGAGAAAAAATGTATGGATATGAAATATTTTAATCATAAAGGATGAGTCTAAATGAATCAAGTTTAATAAAATAAATTATTTAATGAAGTATAATAAGTTTACAATTAAAATTTCTGATTTTAGGGCCTTTGAAACTAATTTTGTGAAAAAATATGATGATATATTTTAATCTCTTTCATAGACAATTTTGAAAACAAGACATTGAGAGGGAATTTAATTTGAAAAATTCCATAGACAAAAAGATTTTACTTTCCGAAATCTACAAAAATAGATGAATTATTGGAAATTTTAAAATAGAAACATCTAAAAATATTTCAACTTACAAGTTTCTAAGAAAAACATACTGAATATATCTCTTAAAACGTACTCACTATCACTATATATCTCTAAAAAGGGAAATTTCATGATTTATTTAGAGATGTATCTTATAATATTCCCTTATTCTGAACACCTAATGATTTTAATTATATATCTAACCTCAACTATATATAATATTATTGGTTAAATATTACATAACAGTTTTATCAGTGATAGAGAAATAAGTGTGGGATTATTATTTATACATAAATGAATTTCTATATTTCTGTTATATATTTACTATAGAATGCATATGATTTAAATTTATTTCCATGTATTGGTAGAATACTTACTTATACTGACATCCTCCCATGAAGAAAAATGTCTACACACACACAAATACGATCTATTTTGTTACAACTAAATATATTTCGATATATAAATATTTTAATTAAATTAAATTTAAAATAAATGCATGTGATACATGAAACACTAAGTACAAATGAACTCTAATACTATTTAGCTTTATAACCTAGATGAAAAATTAGAGGTGTGATGTGGAATAAATAAATTTTTTAAATTATGTATAAAGGTTTTATATAAGGAAAATATATTTATTAATTTATAATAAAAAAGTATTCAATTTTCTGTAAGGACATTTTATGCTTCAAAATTGGTTTCTTTAAAAAATGATATTTATTAATATTTTTACATGGACATTACAATTAATTTATATAATGAACCAAATTTTTTAAATACAATTTCCCTTTTTGAATAAGTAAATTCCTTATTAAGAAATGATGTTATATACAACTAATACACTACTTTGTTTATTTTGAACCATGATATGGTCTGTCAAAATTAAGATACATTTAAGATTCACAAACATTTAAAATATATCCATTGTATAGTGACAATTAATAATCATATATTAAGGGTTATGATAAATTGTAATTGAAATATATGGAATAAGTTATGACCTCGACCAATAGGATCATACCCATTGAATCAAATTTATATGGCATGTATTATGAAATCATAAACGCACCCAATTGATGTATAAAATAATATAAAGTTTATCCATAACCAAATTGTTTTTACCCTTTTAGGTAATATGTTTTTAAATTATTTCATTAATTTTATAAAGATTTAAGGAATCCTAAAAAACCTATATTATATTTCAAGATTTTAAAATCCAGTATTTATAAAAATGGCACACTTCCACATCAACAAAGGAATTATTTTAATTTGATCACTTATTATCCTTATCAAATAATTAAAACCTCTAATATTTTGCTGAAAAAATGGGAAAAAACCATGGGAAGGTTTGTGTATTTGATTAATTTTTCTTATAGAGTCCATAACCTATATTGGGAAATTAATAATAAACTCTCCAATATTTTGATACATAAAACCACACAACCTCCCATTACTCTTCACTGAAAACTCTTATAGCATTACATTACTCTGCCTTTCTCTCTCTACAGTCCTCCCAAGGTGACCTATGTTATTATGGGGGATTCTACCACGATTTTAGAAGAATCCTCTCAAGGTAATAGATCTTATCGTTCTCCAATTTATTGAAGAAACATCTTTATATTATGACTTTTAATTTCTAGTTATTCATGTTTTTATATATCTTTACAAGTACCTCATTCTATACATATGATCTCTAAGTGATGACATACTACTTTCAATATCATTAATCTCTTCAATGAATCTTTATGTACCCATATTATGCTTCCAAAAATATCCTGTGATTATTCCATGACAATCAATTTTGTAGTGAACACCCATTCCATTTACAATAAATAGTATTCATATATATGTACCATTCCTTCATTTATTTGGGATTTCTATATATGTTACACACACTCTCTAATATTTATATTAAATGTGATAAAATATGATCATATTGTGAATGATCTATGTGGTAAACTTATCTATGTACATAATATGAATGTGAAGGGTGGGCCTGAAATTATATTTCCCTATAATGCATTATGTAACATTTTTATCTCATTATTTTAAATTTATAGTTCATTAGAGGTTATCCTAAGCATATTATGTTCTTATGTCTGGGTGATAATCCTTGACTTATGTTTATGATTTCTTGATTTTTGTTTTTTAACATTTCCTTGTTGTCTTTATCATATAATTCTATATCATGAATCATTGCTCAAGATTGTGCTTCTCAACGATCTTATTTTACCTTTATATACCTCTTTAATCACATGTAATACTTTACCATAAGCTATTATTATTTTTAATTCCCTTATTGGGTTTATAGCTCACCCCGTTCTAATGTACTCCCTCAGGTTATACAATGCAGTTTTAGAAGAACCATAGAATGTGTTTTCATGATTCAATATTTTTAGTTAATAATGTTGTATTTCTTTTTTTTTGTTTTTTCCCAATTTTTCTAATACATTGGGCCTCATCATCTTCTGGGGTTGTACTATATATATCATTATAAAATAAATAATGAAATATGGTGTATTAATGTTTTGGTTTTCATAATTTCAACCACTTTTAGAAATTTTATTTTCTATATATTATATACCTTTTTAAATCAAAATAGGTAAATTATACTAAGGTTAAATTTTGGGATTTTTCTAAAAAGATTAATTTTTTAGTGAATAGTGAAAAGTATAGATTTGATAAAAAACTACCTTCTAAATTTTAGGTATTCCAAATGTAAATTTTTATTTTTATTTATTTAAAGATTTTATTTGTTTCCTTTGGTTTAACGTAATATAAATAATGTTATTATAATTGAAATTATTCTTAGTTTTGGTATGAAAACCTATTTCTACATAAAAATGTATTCCCTCGAAATTGTTTTTCATCACATTTTGTGAGTTTATTTTAAATGTATTTTATACCAATTACAGAAATTGAATAATGTAAAAAGGATTTAATATTTTGAATTAAAATAATTAAGATTATTTAGTAATTTTAACTTAATTATTTTCCAGAGTGAATTGTAAAAACAGAAAACATTTGTTACCACAGTTATGGTTGAAATGGGTTTAATAGGGGATAATCTAAGATATATTAATTAAATAATAACATATACATGATTTTATTTTATTTTATGATTTTATTTTAACCTTATAATTACATTATTTAATGATTTTTCATATTTGAATCATTTTTATTTAGTATGAAACTATTTTATTTTAATGTTTTTAAAATTTCAAAGCATGTACTATCACTTCCTTATAAAAAACACCACCTCTCCTCTATTATCTCCACCACATTATCCTTTTATATTTGATAATTCATACTCCAATCCCTTATTATAGTCCCTCCACACATCCTATAGGTCTTGGCTTGACCATAATACAATCCTTTCAAGGATTAAGGTGTAATCTAAAGGAAGCTTCTTATTAAAGAGGTATAACTCTTAACCGAGTACTTTTAATTATTTTTCAACTTTTACCTCTCTAAATATATGTTATACCCAATAGAATAATTAATTTATTATATTAAATATACTTATTTTATATTTTTATGGTTAATTAACCATTTTCTTCCCCCTTTCTATTAAACTAAAGATAAAAAGTATCGCTTCTGCATATATGTGCACAACCGCCTTTATATAGAGATATGATTCATTATTTATCTCTATAATTAATTTCTTGTTATTATGATAAAATTAATGTTAATATATTAAATTTATTAAATTATTATACTTATGAATGTATAATGTTTATCTACCTCCTTAGCTATCTATATGCTAAAAAACAATAACATCACTTATGTTCATGTCTGTAGTACCACCTCCCTAAAGCGATGTGATTTGTTGATCCAATTTCACTTATAATTAATGGTAATAATGATTGATTTAATGAATATTAATGATATATATGATATAATAGTGAATTAGTTTTGGTAAATCACTACTTAACTTTATTTTATTCCAACCATCGAAAAGTTGAAGAATCACTCATGGATACATAAAACTACCATCTCCAGGAAGTTATGAAATTCATTTTTCGTAACCAAATTATATGAATAATTATATAAGTGTATAATATGAATAATATAATAATTATTTAATGATTATGAATCTACATGTGAATAAATCCATGACTAAGATACAAGTGTCAGAACCATTGAACCGAAACATACATGAAAAACATAACAGTTATCACTAAAAATTGTTTTTTAATAATGATTTATAAGTAAAATACTGATAAAATATAAAAATTACCTAATCATTGGTATTATATATATGAATATGGGTTTTAAATATATGTATAATAAAACTATATTTAATATTCAGTACATTTTAATGCATACGAAGCATGGAAATAATTGAGATATTGGATTTATGTTTCAATCACATCTTAATCGGAATTGATTATTCTTGAAATTTAATTAAGGATATTATAAGATAATTAAGTAATAAAACATTTTAATATTTCATATTATTTGGTTTTTTATTGAATTTTTATGTTTTAGTATCATTTATGTCTCTTGGGTTCTCAAAATAGTTTAAAAACTGTTTTTAATAAAAAAAAGACATTAATTCTCCTCTATTAGTCTGAAGAACTATTCTTCAATATAAATATTTTATTAAATGTTTTCAAGAATTATTTTTAACATTCAAAAATTATTTTTAATTTATTTTTTACCATATTATACTTTTTATAAATTGGATTGAAATTAATCGTCATTTAATTTTTTAAACAAGGAACTCTTTATAGAAGGTTTGAACAAAATTGTTTTTAATAAATATTACTTGAATCAAGTTTCCCAACATCATGATTTATTAATTCCTTGAATCATCCTTTAAAATTTTCCACTGGTCATTTCAAACAAAAATCCTTGTTATTTTGAAATTTTTTGGATTTTAAATAAACAATTCCAAAATGAAAAGTATATTTTCCATGAAATTTTTTTGATTGATATTTAAAATGATTATTTCAATTATGATAGCATTGTTTTATGTTAATTATAATTTAGTAGGGATATTATAAAATGTTATTGTACTTATTATAACTCTAGATTTTTTATGATTATGATAATGATATGTTTTTACAACCTATTTATTTTCCATGGGTTGTACTTTGCTAATATGACAAATGTTTAATGATATCGTGTCATAAATATGAATCAATTATGATTGTGTGACAGTTTGGTCTATTAATTCACCCAAATTAATTGAGTAAATTGATATTTATATCTAATGAGATGATGATAATAATCATGGATAAAATTGTGAAATGATTTGTTGACATTTTGATTCCCGAGCATGATTGGTTTCTAGCGATGATGACAAGATTATTCATGGACATGATTTTTAATAGCCTTGTTCAAATTTTGATGCATGAGTGTGATATATTTCAAGATACACTCAAATTTTTATGCATGGAAACTATTATTAATATATTTTTTTCAAAATATTATGTTTTCTTATGCTTATGGTCTTACATGCCTAGGCTTTGTCTCTTGAATGATGATTACAACATTACCCCATTATTGATCAGGAGTCTAGATATGAATTTATTATATATTTTTTGATAAAAATTTAACTAGGTATTATTACTTTATATCCAGAACATATATTTGAATATGTTATTACACACATATAATAATCTTTTTCTCTTCTGATTAATAAATCTCATGTTTATCATTACTGAGCATCTGAGATCACTCTTTATTTTGTTTTAATTCCCCAGGTTTTGATGGAAGGTTTGATGTATGGTATGACTAGATGGTTAATAATATGAATATATTTTTTCTTGGTATTTCAAATCATTTATGAAATATGATGTTTACATATACAGTGTCCAAAAATACTAAAATGTTATAGTCCTAGGTCTATAATTTTTTAATATATATTTAATACTCATCTAAATTGATATATTATTTATCTATGTTATTCTTTAGTATCCTTAGTTGGTATTAGAGTAAGATTAGTAATTTTGTTGAGATTAGGAATAGAGAAATTTATAGAAAACCCCTCAGATAATTCTATGTATATTATAACATCTTAATTTTTTTAAGTTATAGATTAGGTGGTTTTCCTAGTAACACATCCATGTATGGATACTAAAAGTGGATATTATTTTAGTACTAGTGCATATTGGGGTAATAACCCTAAATAGAGTCAATTGAGTATATCTTGACTATTATTCTAGTCCACTGTGAATAATCTCCTACTGCACACCTTGTGTGATATTCTCAAGGGATATGGTTAGGTGAATTCAAATTTTATCTATATACAATTTGAAAGGATTTTAATAGATGATGAACATGAATAACCTAGGTTAAACCTATAGTTTCATAGATTGAAAATTAAATATTACTATTTATACATCCAAATATTTATTTTTTAGAATATAAGACTGTTCACTTGTATATAATGATACTTACACTATGTTTTTGGTTTCAGTGAATGGATGAAACAAGAAGGAATCATGTGAACAATGAATATTACAACCAATGTAATGACAATCGTCAAGATAAACCAAATGGATTGGGTGTTGGGATGTAATATATTGTGACTATTCTCACTAAATAGACTAAATCCACGAGCAATAATACTAACAATTTTGGGACTATAAATTCCCCAAGGAGGGATAGACATTTTATTGAGTATTTTATGAAATAATTCCCACCCTCATTCAGTGGGTCTTATGATCCACTAGTTTATGAGAAATGGATAGATGCAATTGAATAATAATTTCCATTATTCAGTACTTGGACCCTGAAAAATGTGTATTAGTCTCCAATTTCTAGGAATATGAAGCTGATCAATAGTGCAATATTATCAAGAGAACAATGAATGGGGATGAAATAAACTCCATTATGTGGGATTAGTTCAAGAGGGTATTTTCAAATAAATAATTTCCCATAAATATTTGTACTGATATGGAATGAGACTTATTGGAGTTGAAATAGATGCATGATTAATCCACTGGTACATATAAAGAAATATTTACAAGCATTTTAATGTATTCTTTGGGTTTTATAATCATCTGTGAAATAAAAATTGATTAATTATACAAAGGAATAAAAACATGTCACCAAAAGGAATTATCCATAAGAGATTTTGGTGTCCATGAAGAATTCATTCATTGTTATCTGATGTCAAAAACAGAGAGTGAAAACTCCAATTATTCTTCTGGTGTTAGTGCCAAGAAGAGAATAATTGAGCTTCATGAAAACACAATTGGTAAATTTGAAGGGGGAAATAAATTAAAACAACATATATTCAAAAAATGTGTGGGAAAAAAATATGAAATTTTATAAATGGAATTTGTAAATTCCTTAAATGAAGAAGGTATCACCATTGAGATATTGATTGTCAATGGGGAATGAAAAGGTTAGAAAATGAAATAGAGGAGGAGAAGGATCCTACCAATGATGTCCGACATTTTAGATTCAGGGAGATTGCGAATTATGAGAAAAAATTACCTAAACTAATATATTAAGAGGATAAGGGGTCTCATAAACACCCTATGAAAAAGGATAATGGGACATACTTTAGTATAACAACTACAATTGGTTAAAATAATGATATGGTGAATGGTACACTTATCATATATGATGGAATTGTAAATAATTTATTTAATTATTGATCTAACCACTCTTTTATATCTAAATATTTTTCTAAGGGTGTCACATTACAACATCAATGATTAGATTTTACGCTAGCATTAAAAACTCTTTATGACATTGTAATCGTATCTCAATTCTATTGCTCCTATTTAGTTGAAGTTTGTAGGAATTTACTTCATGATTTTTTTATTCTCCATATAATTGAATTTGATTTGATGTTGGTTACAGATTGAATCTATCAACATAGATCCTATATCAATTATTGAGAAATGGATGCCACTTTGGATATTTTAAATCAACCTATGACTGTCGATCTATTTGAGGATGAATATGACCTTCCAGTGGAAGTTACTTACATTAAATGGTTTTTATTTTCTATTAATGAGGTATATTTCTCTAAAATGGATAGATAGAAACTTAACACCAAATATACACTTATTTTTTGTTAATATTTTGAAGTATTTACTAACTAAATTTGAAGTATTCCCCAAAATCCTGAAGATGAGTTTTCAGTAGAACTTATACCTAGTGCTACACTAATTTCAAAGACTCTATATAGAATGTCTACAATTGAGTTGCTAGAATTGATAAAGAAACTGTAGGAGATTCTTGATCATGGATTTATTCAGATTAGTTTTTTACTATAGAATCCACATATTCTATTTATTAAGATGAAAGATGGGTCAATGCATATTTTCATTGATTTACAAGAGCACAACACTACCACTTTCAAGAATAAGTGTCATCTACCCTATATGGATGATTTTTTTGATCAACTATATGGGTTCCATTACTTTTCCATGATCAACCATCTCTCTTGATATCATCAATTGATTTTAATGAAGGAGGATATACTAAATAAAACCTTTTTTATGAGGCACAATCATTATGAATTTATATTAATTCCATTTGGACATACTAATTATCCTGTTATCTTCATGGATTTAATTAATATTGAATTAATAGATTACATTGATAAATTTATGGTTGTCTTGATAGAAAATATTCTTATATATTAAAAGAGAATGTTTGATCAAGATGAAAAATTAAGTATATTCATAAAGACCCTGAGGAAGGACATACAAGATGAAAAATTTACGAAGTATGAATTTTAGATACAAAAGGTCTCATTTTTGGGATATATAATTTCAAGTGATGGTATATCGATAGATCCTTAAAATATGGATGTTATGGAACAACGACCTAGACCATCAATAATAGCTTTTATTTGTAGTATCCTTGTGTGAGATGTAAATTATCAATTATTTTTCAGAAATTTCTCTTGACTATCTTTTCCACTGACTAAGTTGACATAGAACAGAGGCAACTCTCGTTGGACACATGAATTTAAGTAAAATTTAAAGGACATGAAAAGAAGGTTGGTTAGCACACCTATAATTACATTACCCTGTAGTAAATAAGGGTTATTAATATTTAGTGATGCATCAAATAATGGTCTTAGAATCATCCTCATGAATAATGATATGGTGATAGATTGTGGATTGCACTAATTGGAAATTTATAATAAAAACTACTTGACTCATGATTTTTAGTTTAAAAATGTAAATTTTTAATTTAAAATATAGATATATTATTTTTAGGGTGAATAGAGAGAGATATATACAGATAATGAAACATTGAAGTACATTTTCACATATAAAGAGTTTAATATGCACTAGAGAAGATGGTTTTAGTTGACCAATATTATAACCCCTCAGTACATTACCACACTATAAAAGAGATCAATATTCCTAATTATCGAAGTCAGAAAGACCAAGATACATCCTATGTGGGGAATATTGATAGAGAACCAATAATTATGAAATTTTAATAGACATTTCTTGAAATCACGAGAATTGGTGACAAATCATATCTTTGCAAGATGAATGTGCAACCATCAATCCATGTGAGGATTAAATAGTAGAACAAAGAGGGTATACAACTAAAGAAGATGGTGTGAAACTTCCTCGAGATCAACCTTGATTATGATAGAATGATAAGTTATTAGAACTCTGTATTAGTCTCATCAATTCTAGACTTCAAGACAAAGCTATTGTATGAAGCTCAAGGTTCATCATTCTCTATTCATCCTAGATGTTTGAAGATGAATTGATATCTAAAACTACATTTCTTGTGGGATAACTTGAAAGGGATTTTTCATAGTACATATATCAATTATTAGTATGTCAATAGGTTAAGGATAAGGTACATAAATCAAAGGGTGTGTTATAAACATTACCTATACAATAATAGAAATGAGAAAACATTAACATGCATTTCATCATCAAACTCCTCATAACATCTAAATTGAATAATTATATTTCTGTTATATTTGATCTCCTAATAATATATGAAAATTTCATTAACATCAGATAATATTTATCTCATGATTCTATATCTAGGATATGAATTAAAGTAGTGGAATGGTTACATGGAGTGCCATAATCTATTATATCAAATTGGGACTTCAGGTTTACATCAAAGTTATAGATAATTCTCAAGCGTGATATAGAAATAGAGTTGAGTTTTAGTACTATATATCATCCTCAAGAAGATATTTTGTTAATGAGAAACATGGTGTTTTTTGAACCAAATAGAGAATGTGATGAAAATCCAAACCACCCTCATGATCAAAGTTCTATGGTGAAACCATATATTTGATGAGGTTACATGGGAACCAGATGATACGATGAGGTAAAAGTATCTTTAGTTTTTTGTATTAGAGTTTTATAGTTTCTATAATTAAATTCATTATATGGGGTCTATATCATAACAACCACATATTGAGTCATTTACATTTTTAAATAAAGTTAATTTCATAGATAGTTTGCGATTTACAGAACCCTGGGTCAAATTGAACCATAATATAATACACTACTCTATCCTAGACTTTAAATTGGTGGTATGAATATGAATAAAAACATTTTAAAAAAATATTTATAAAGGTTTAGTATAATTAAAATGTATTAATTAATTCATAATAAAGTAAAAATTTATCTATAGATATATTTAATGATTCAAAAATTTGTTTTCTTCAAAAATTATACTTATGATACTTTGTGCATGGATGTTTAAACTAATTTATGTCACTTTTAGAATTTTTTTTATAAAAAAGATATCATTTTTTGAAATATATATATACAAATTAGCTTAATGTGAATGTTTTGGTTTTTTTCTGAAAGGATTAATTTTTTAGTGAATAGTGAAAAATATTGATTTTATAGAGACTCTAATTTTCCACACATGTATTTATATAGCCACATTTTTCATTGAATTGTTCTTAAAATATCATTTGTTTTTTTGGTTGAACATAATCCAATTAATTAAATTACAATTGACATTATGATTAATTTTTTAATAAAAAATATTATCTACATAAAAATTCATTTTCTAGAAAACATTTTTTCATCATGTTTTGAGAGTTTATTTTTAAACTAATTTCATACACTTATTGAATTTTTTCACAAAAAATTCATGGTTTCCATTGTAAAATGACATTTAACCCATTCCATGGCATGGATAGAGGGTTATTCCAAATCCCTTTGGGCTAGAATCTAGTTCCTAAGCATCAAATAAACCCTTTGGGAATGAATTTTCAATATGAATAATGATCAATGTACACATAAAACATCAATAACCTATTTACATAAAGCAACATAAACATCATTCGTAAAATCTACCAAAAATTGGTATAAACTTATCTTGAATATACATTTACATTTTTAACCAAAACCATAATGATAAAAGTGAGAGATGACAAAAAAAGACTCCTTGTAGAATAGGGGACAACACTCACAATGTTACCACTATTAAAACATTCCATAAAATATACTGATAAAAAGTGTAACCACAAAAACCTAATGCGTCCTTTACATTACATGAATTAGATTGAACAAGGTCTATAAATACCCATTAAGTGTATATAGGCAATTATTTCAATTTCCTTATAGGATCCAATGAGGTGTTTTATGCATAGACATCATATGAAAAATACAAGTTTTTGTTTTGAATGAAGGAATACTATTTAATTTTAAAACATGATATAGCATGGAATGGAATTATAAATATGCATGAATAAATAAAATAAGGTAAAACATATAATAAAAACCATGGGAAACCCCTATGGAGATATGTTATTTGGATATTAGGATCCTCATTCTCTCAGCGATCAATCATAGAAATAAATTTCATTGAGCGTGAGCTACTAGAGAGGATGAATCCAAAGATCTATCAATACCTATAGTATCATCATATTATTTAGTTAATTTTGTGGCATTAACGTTATAAGGAGCCTGGGTTGAGGCCCTGTTGGATCACTCAATGTACTATTCCATAGTCCACCCATCTAGGTACCCATTGTTTCCAAGTGCTTTGGTTTATTTACAAACCATACCAACCCCCTTTCACCCCAAACTAACTAATCACATGCTAATGCTCGCCATTTTAAACCATATTAACTGGGTAACACCATTTTAAAATCCAACTAAGCACAAACACCTTTGAATAACCCATCTCTACACACAACACAATTTAGAAAACACATTGAAAAATATAGGGAAGAAAATATAAAATATCATATAACCTCACAGTATAGAACCACCTACATTATACAATGAAATATCCACAATCTTTTTGAAATCCATAGGAAAAGACTAGAGGATATCCCATGAAAGATGGAACACACCACAAAAACTAAAAACAAAGCCAAAATATTTAGATTCTACCCACTTTATGTAACTATAACCATTATAGTGAACAAAACTCAAGAAATAAAGAAGAAGTGTCTTAGAGAATAGGAGAGGAGACACTTACATGGAGATTCCATGATGATTCAATATCAAATCATCCCTGAAATTTAGACAATATGGGAGGTATTTGTAGGTTTATAGAAAATGTTAATGAGGAAATGAGGGGTGGAAGGGGATAACATCCGGGAGTAGAAAAATAAGAAAAATACATTATTTTTTGAAAAATAGGGAAGGCCATTTGATTTGGCCACAAAATGGTCTAAACCATTCCCAAAATTTGAAGGTTCCATATTTCTCAATAGATGAATGCTATATATTATTTTCACATGTTTTCTCAAAAAATGTTTTCATTCTAGTGCCACTATTTAGGCTACAAGATTTTCTATGGGTTGTACATAGTTTCTACTAACAATTCACCTACAGTTCACTACCCTCCATCTCCCCGAAATCTCAATTTCAATGAAAAACTCCTTGAAGTGAAATTAAATAAAAGAGAAACCCAGAATAAATGGATTATACCTAAAAAATAAAACAATGGACATGAAAATTTTCCCCAGCATGACACTTTCCATCATCATAATGTCAACCAATTGTCTGATCATAAAACAACTTGTTATACTTACCCTTGACCAAATACATCTATTCACATAACTTATGCTCATCATTTACATTATAACATAATACCATAAATATTTTACCATATTTCCCTTGATCTATATTCATATTATAATCCATAATTAAAAATAGATTCTTGGTTACTTATAGGTCGATTTCCATCTCATGTTCTTCCCAACTAAGCTCATAATAAGGGTCTAGGTTATACCTTTTCAACTACAAGATGTGAAAAATGTCATTAATTGGCATTAACTAAGAAGAAAATTTCAAGTGTTATTCCACCTTATTGATTTTCTAAGTAATGTCAAAAAGTTAAACTTGCCTCAGCATATGATTCCCCTAATTTCAAAGTTGGCGATGACTAAAGCGTGGTATCACCTTAAGAAACACTCAATAATCCATTGAGAATCAAAAATCCTAATTTTGATGATTAATATAAGACATATACTGAAAATGGGATATCATTATAAGTTTCTTGATAATCTAAAAATTTAAATTCATCTCTTTTATTATACTCAGTCTCAGTATGGAGGTCTCACATACTTTTACCATGTATATTTTAGACCGACATGGTCGACCATACAACACTACAAAGGGGTAATCCCGATCAAGTATTGGTAACTTTTAATATATTAAAATTCCAGTAAGCCAATATGGTTGACTGATAGAACTCCAAAGTATATGAAATAGTTATGAAGCATATCATCTAGAATCTAATTCACTAGCTCTGTCTAGCCATCTGTTTAAGGATTGTATACCATGCTATACTTAACCTACAACCCCATTGCCTTCTAAATTTCTTCCCAGAATCGGGAGGTAAAATGATATTATTTTTTAGAAGTAATAATATATGACACACCATATAATCTCATGATCATATAGACATTCAACCAAACCAGATCTTCCTTATTGGTTGTGTGCTCAACAATAATGAAATGGGAGGATTTAGTCAGATGATCAATAACCAACGAAATCAAATTCCTTGAACGAGGTGTATAGTGAAAATTGTTGACAGTTTACATGGATTCCTCATCCCACATCTAGTAATTAATGGGATAGGGTTGTAGAAAGAATGAGGTATTATGGAACTCAGACTTGCCCAATTGAAAATTATAACATCGAGATAGAAAATCATCTATATAACATCCCATACCTTGCCACCAGAATCAGTTTTTTCACATCCTAAAAATTTTTGTGGATCCAAGATGGACATCCTAATGAGACTGATTAAATTCCTGGCTCAACAAATTCAACTATAAAAATAGAGAAATTGAGCATCCGATAAAGGGGAGAATTATTTTTGGGGAAAAGAACCATTAAATTGGAATGTACCCACCAGTTATAAACTATGTGGAATGATCAAATAAATCATATCTTAGTTTCTGGTGCTAAAGTATATCTATAAGTGGAGGAGTCGACTACATGTTTTCCAGAAACATACCACCTGTACCTTATTTGGATTAAAGTTGTAATCAAGAAAGAATAACCATCAAATTCCACTCTCTACTAGACTCCATCATAGCATTGTTTGGGAACTTCTTTATTTGGGAATTAGAAATCACATTTCCCTTAACAAGGGTATAGAAAATATCTATGTAAAACCCATGATAGTACTCAATATATTGTCTGTACCTTAGGTTTGAAACATTCTAGGTGAATATATAGATGGTGATTTTGTGACATGAGTAGACAATAAAATATTCCCAAAAAAGATAGTGATTCTAGTATTTATGGTCATACATCACATCCAAAATCTTGAGGTTGTGGGTTGGGTAATTATTCTCAGGTGGTTAAAGTTGGAAAGAGACATAAGACATAACATGGTCACCCTATAATAGTATTCAAAGCAAACACATACATTAATTATCATAATATAACATGAAACCATGACCAAGATCCGGTAAGATCAAGATAGGGGTGGTGTATAGACACCACTTAAGCTCCTCAAAGATTTATTACATTCTTAACTCCATGGAAACTTCACCCCTTTTTGGGTGATGGATGTCATTGGTGAAGGAAGTTGAGAGAAGTCCCTAACAAGCCACCTGTAATAACCTTACAGACCCAAAAAATTCAAATCCCAAATAAATTTCTCAAATACACCCATAACATCACTTACTTGACCATCTATGGGTCAATTGAAACCCCATGTTATGATATCACATTTACCAAATACATGAATTCATTGATCTAGAGACTATATTTTGATAGTTTAGTATAAAGAAAGTGGTATTTCTATGTTCCCATAATAATGGTTCATTGTTGTGGGGAAGGGGTATTTATTCTTTATGGAGACATGATTTTGATTATGGTAGTCATTAAAGAGATGAAGGGATCCATCATATTTAATAGAAAAAATAAATGGAGTGGCCTATGTTGTAAAGACCCGTAAAATTCAAGGGAAATTTTTTCTTAAATTTCTTTGGGATTTTACAAGAACGCGGTTTCTGACGGAACTTGATTATGAGGCCCGGTGTGCCCGAAATTTCTATCCGAAGTTAAGCTCGGGTACGTTTAGTGAACGAGAGAACGGGTTTTTTCTAACTATTGAACCAGTGCTCGGAATCGAATTCCGAGGGCACCGATGAATTCGAAGTGCTGGTAATTGATTAGGAACATCTCTTCCGGAGTTGTGTTTACACGGGAGGAGTTGTTAAAAAATTGTGGAAGTTGATTATAAAAATTGAGCTACAATTTTTATTTCTTTCTAAGTGGTTTAACCTTTGAGTGGAAGTTGGGGTAACCACCCAACTTCCCATGGGAGGTTATGAGAGTGGTGGGGCCCACACGAACCCCACCCCTTCTTTTTTCCCTAACCTTCCATAACCCTCCATTTATTAAGACAACTTGAGTTAATTAATTGAGTGGATTAATTCAATTTTTAAATTACAAACTTAAGTCATGTTAATAAAATAAGTGAAGTACTTATTTTATTTTGGTTTGGACTTGTTGCGTTGAGAGGATTTTTGGAGAAAAGTTAAGGGGCTTGAAGATCTTCTTCTTCTTCGATGAAGAACGCGAAGAAAGCTGACCTCCGACGAAGGTCTAAAAGAAAGTCGGATCCTCGGAGATCAACAACGCTACGCCAATGACTCTCTCCTTCCACAACATCTTCTTCCGCGATGGTTATTTCCGCGACGAACCCTCACTCAACGAATTAGACGAGGTAGGGGATTTATGCATTTCTATTTATTAATTTATTCCGTTATCATTCCTCATACAATTGGACCACTTGTTACCAGTTAACGGGAGGGGTTCAGACCGCACAAACACGGCCGACCCCCTCCCCTTTTTCTCTTGTCTACCTTGTGGTCGAATGAAACGAGGATGGCACGGTGTCGTCGCACCGCGCGGGGTCATGCAGCAAGGAATGTGCGGCGCCGTCGCGCCACGCCGTTGAATCGAACAAGATCGCGGTGCTGTCGCGCCGCGTCGGAGTACCCCGAAGGCACCGCGGCCGGAGCGGGGCCGCGGCGGAGGGGCGCAGTGCCATCGCGCCGCGCCAGGCGGACCAAGGGCGCGGCCATAGGCCGCAACGGAGCATGGACCGGCAACCGGTTCTGGACCGCCGGCATCGAAGTAGGGGGACCGGCCAGCGCCGGTCCCGTGGCGGCAAAAGCCGGCCGGACGGAGCGGGCCGGCCGATCAAGGGAGGAGCCGGGTGTTCCAGCATGACCGCCCCCCCATCATGGGGGCCGCGATTACGAGACAGGGGGGCAGCGCCCCCCCCCCCCATCCGCTCAGCTGAATCGGTCGAGCCACCTGGCCCTGGCCAGCACGCCGGGCCGGGCCGGCAGCCCAGTCCAGGCCGGACTCGGGCCTGGGTCAGGTCGACCCGGTTTGGGCTGAACCAGTGGGTCTCGGGCCGGGTCGGTCCGGGCCCGAAACCCCCACATCCGGACCTCTCACGGTCTTTTTCCCATAATGTGGGATGCAGACCTTCGATCGATGCACCATCAGTGGCGATGCGATCCTTAGATCGAGAGGGTCGTTTCGATATATTACACTCATGGTTTCAGAGTACTTTGGGTTCGGCCGGGTTGGTTCGTACGTGAAACCAATAGGGCCCTCGGAGCAGAAACACTCATAACTTGAGCTTCAGACGTCTGATTGACGCACTGTCAACTTTGATGGATTCCTCTAAGTGAGACAGACCTTTTGGCTTACTACGCTCAAGTTTTGGACGTAGTTGGAGTACGGTCGGGTTGGTTTTGACTTAAAAACCAACCGGGCCCCTGGAACGGAAAAGCCAATAACTCTTAGACCGGGCGTCCGATTGACGCGTCGTCTGTGACGTTGAGTTACTGTTGAAGATACGGAACTTTTGGATACATCAACTCCAGACTGTGTGTCAGTTGATGTATCAGCCTCTCGGCTCGTGGAGCGGATCCTCCCGAACGAGCTTGCTGTGTGCGGGAACCCTAGAGCTGGCTGCGACTGTGACGATGATGACGACTGTACAGAAATCCTCCATGGATTCGAAGACGACGACTGCATCACTCAGTGATCCTAGGTGGATCAGTGCTACTGATCCTGTGTGGGTCAGTTCTTGTGTGGGTCAGCACTCAGCGGTCCTGTGTGGGCCAGTGCCTACAGATCCTGTGCGAGTCCGATCCTATGTGGGTCATTGCGGGGGTTAGTTACCTATCGATCCTTTGTGGGTCATTGCGGAGGTTAGTTACCTATCGATCCTTTGTGGGTCATTGCGGGGGTTAGTACCTATCGATCCTATGCGGGTCCGACGGCTTAGATTAATCAGTGGCAATATCTGATCATCTCTATCGTCTTACGAAGAAGTATACCAGTGTGAGCTGAATCTTGATTTTCAATCCTTATCTTTGATATGATTGACTTGATATCCTATGTGGATTATGTTTTCCTTTCCTTTGTGGATTGTGTTTTTTTTCCTGTGTGGACTGGGTTGTACTTGGGCTTTGATGTTGGAGCCGAACGAGAATTGATGACTTAGGTATATGTCTGGGCATATACCTAAGAAGTAACGGATGTTACTTCGTGTTTGTATCTTTCCATTTTGGATTATCCTTTGTGGATTCTGGGAGACCTTCGGGGGTCTCGGGGTCCCTACTGAGTATCTTATAATCACCCATGCACGGGCTATGCCTGCACTACGTTGTGTTGGTTGTAGACGATGGACAGCGCTGATCGTGGTTGAGGCATGCGGAGCAGGTCGGTACCTGGAGGTGGACCACTGGGCGGGACGTACTCGGAGCGAACGACTGGACCCGAGGAGCTATGGAGGCTATCTGTACACACCCTTCAAATGAGAGTACCAGAGGACGACTCTCTGTAGCGACTTTAATTTTCAGTTTCTATACTCCCTTTCAGTTGTACTTTACATTCAGTTTGGGTTTTTCTTCTGGCCCACTTACATTTCCGCACTTACTGTTGTACCCAGTTTTTACTTAGTGTTTAATTCTTCTTGCTTGCTCTATGGTGATTGTATACTTTATAAAGGAAATGCATTCCCTTTTTTACCGGGAATTACGCCTTGGTGCTACTCGCCAGCCCCTGGCCTATGGAAGCCGAGTTTGGGGTAGTCATGGTACGAGCCCCGAGGATGGGTTGTGAAAAATTGGTATCAAAGGAGTTCGGTTCTACCACAGAACTCAGGACTCTGATCTTTTTCTATGTGAAGAAATAGTGTTAAGAGTATTGAGTGTGGTTATCAGTCCAGGGAGTCCAGTGTTGGTGCGGCGGCCGACGTATCTGTACACCAGGACCCTGACTTCTGATTTCCGACTTAATGCACGAAAACATTTATTGCATGTGTGTTTCAAGTTTTCTTTGTGATTAATTTATGTCCTCTCACCAGGTATACTATTTGACCGTGGCGCACCTGTTTCGTTTCAGGATGGCCCCACGACGGTAGCCAGCTAGGGTTCCGAGCATTGTGCGTGATGAAAGCCCACTGAGCGACGAGGCATCGGTACAGGTCCCTTTGACAGTAGAGGCACCGGCGGTACCTCTACCCGCAAAGCCACCGATGCTACCAGCCCCAGCTGCTGACCATGCACATCGCCTTAGTGCACTGCACGAGTTTCATCGTCAGCAACCACCCAGGTTCTGTGGGGAGATGGACCCTCAGGCAGCCGAGGATTGGCTGGAAGCAGTTGTACGAATTTTCAGGACAGTGAGGACACCAGCAGACCTCATGGTGATCCTCGCAGTGAGCCTCCTGCACGCGGCAGTAGGAAGATGGTGGATCTTGATGCTCCAGGTGCACAATGAGGAATCTCTTCTCTGGATGAACTTTGAGAGCCTCTTCCGCTTGGAGTTCGTCCTAGCCACCCTCAGTTCGGTGCACATCCAGGAGATTCTATAGCTGCGGCAGGGCAGCTTGATGGTCACCCAGTACTCGACGAGATTTACCGATCTCTCGCGCTATTCGACGGACATGGTACGAGACCCATTCTTCCGGGCTCGGACCTTCGAGCAGGGATTGAGGCATGAGATCAGGGCATCGAAGATCTCCCTCAGCATACCGACACAGGCAGGGGTACTAGGGCGAACCCTTCTGATCGAGAGCTTCCTTGATGAGCCTACATCAGCAGCGAGACCTACCGCAGGGTGGCACATAGCAGAGTCTTCTACAGCAGTCAATCGACGGATGAATCATGGGTCCAGGCAGACTAGAACCTCAGGTAGACGACCTCAAGACACTGGCTCAGAGGTGCGGGGCACACAGCGCGGAGCCAGTCTTTCGAGAGGCAGACAGTGCTACGCATGCGGCGGGTAGGGCCACATGGCCCGTGACTGCCCAACCCGCTGTACCGAGGAGAAAAAGACGGTTGAGGGACCACCCAGGCAGAGGTAGAGGGTCAACCATTGCGGTCCGCAGGGAGCAGGAGGACGAGGGAGAGGAGCTGGCCGAGCAGTAGGTGGTGGGCGATGCTTTGAGGCTCTACCACCACCACCCCCAGGAGGTCCACACCGACCACAGGGAGCTGGAGGGCAGAGACAGGCAAAACTTCAGGCAGCGGAGGCCTATGACCACAGTGCGCCCGAGATGATTTGAGGTACTATCTGTGTCTATACCACCCTTGCTATAGTTCTTATAGACACAGGAGCGAGTCATTCTTTCATAGCTGCTGCCCTTGTTCGGAGCTCAGAGAGTCTGACAGAGCCGTTGGATCGATCTTTACGGCTAGAGACTCCTGCGGGAGAAGACTCGATGATTACGAACTGGTGTCGGCAGTGTGAGCTTACTCTAGGAGGCGAGAGCTTCAGCTGGGATCTTCTTGTAGCGGCGTCGAGGCTTACGATGTCATCTTGGGCATGGATTGGTTATCTACAGTCCATGCTCAGATCGACTGTATTAAGCGCAAGGTGCGGTGTGTACACACCGACGGGAGCAGGTTCACCTTCACTGGCGAGAAGGGAGCCTTCATAGCACATGATGGAATCTCGCAGAGGAGAGGACAATCCATCACTCATCAGTTGGCTAGCCTCATCCTATTAGTATTTGACATGCAGAGTCCTGGTTTTCCTACAGTGGTGGATCAGTATGTAGAGGTTTTCCCCAACGACGTTCCAGGACTACCTCCTCACAGATAGGTATACTTTTATATTGATCTGTACCCCGGGACAACCCTGTTATCCACTCCAGCATATCGGATGGCCCCCGCTGAGCTTCGAGAGCTACGGGTATAGTTGGAGGACTTGTAGGGAAAGGGATTCATCTGACCCAGTGTTTCACCCCGGGCTTCCCTGATATTGTTCGCCAAGAAGGCGGACGAGAGCTTGTGACTTTGTGTCGACTATCGTCGCCTGAACCAGGTGATAGAGAGGGACAAGTATCGGCTACTGAGGATTGTTGACCTCTTCGATCAGCTCAAGGGAGCACGGTGGTTCTCAAAGATAGACCTTAGATCAGGCTATCATCAGCTCAGAGTTCGGGACGAGGACGTGCAGAAGACGACCTTCAGATGTCGGTATGGCCACTATGACTTATTGGTTATGCCATTCGGTGTAACCAATGCTACAGCAGTGTTCATGGCCCTCATGAACAGGATATTTCAGCCATACCTTGACCAATTTTTTGTGGTCTTCATCGACGACATTTTTATTTACTTGACGACTGAGGAGGAGCACGCCTACCACTTGCGGGTTGTACTAGACACACTCCGAGATCACTAGCTTTATGGAAAGCTCTCGAAGTGTCAGTTATGGATACGCGAGGTCCACTTCTTGGGAGACGTCATCTCTGAGGTGGGAGTTGCTGTGGATTCTGCGAAGATTGAGGCAATTCTAGCTTGGGAGCCACGCAGGAGCGTGATGGAGGTGCGAAGTTTCTTGGGACTAGCTGGATACTACTGGAGATTTGTGCCAGACTTCTCTAGAGTTGCGGCACCACTCTCATTTTTGACGAAGAAGAGGGGACCCTTTCTGTGGTCAGACAGATGTCAGCAGAGCTTCCAGGAGCCGAGACAGAGATTGACCAGTGCACCTATCTTGAGGCTACCAGAGGAGGGAGTTGGGTACATAGTTTACTGCGATGCATCAGGGACCAGACTCGGATGTGTCCGGATGCAGGAGTGGGCTGTGATCGCCTACGGATCATGTCAGTTGAGGCAGCATGAGCAGAACTACGCTACCCATGACCTGGAGTTAGCATTAGTGGTCTTTTCTCTGAAGATGTGTCGATACTATCTGATGGGAGAGCGCTTTACAATATATTCTAACCACCAGAGTCTCAGGTACATCTTCTCGCAGAAGGACCTGAACCTGAGACAGTGGCGATGACTCGAGTTCCTCCAGGACTATGACTTTGCGATAGTCTATACTCCTGGAAAGGGGAACGTGGTAGCTGATGCTCTCAGCAGGAGGACGAGTATTCAGCTACTTGGGGAGGCGACAGAGCATCTAGCCACTTTTTAGATATCCTTCGTGGATAGAGATGGAGTAGCCTTTCTTCAGTCACTCACAGTCACTCCTCCACTACTGCAGTGAGTTAGAGAGGCACAGCGTGAGGACGCCGACTATGAGACGCGGTGTGCACATATATCCTCAGGACATGCACCAGATGGATTCTCCTTAGGAGGAGAGCACATCATCCTTTTCAGATGACGTACCTTGGTACCAGTTTCTTTACGGGAGGAGGTGTTGAGAGAGTTTCACACATCCCATTTGGCGGTACATCCTGGAGTGGCGAAGATGTACCAGGATCTCAGATGACAGCACTGGTGTCCGGGCATGAAGAAGGCTATGGCAGAGTTCGTTTCTCGATGCCTCACCTGCCAGTAGGTGAAGGCAGAGCACCAGGTACCAGCAGGCTTGGTACATCCCTTGGAGGTCCCGAAGTGGAAGTGGGACGGCATATCTATGTACTTCGTGACTGGACTTCCACGCACTTCCAGAGGTCACGACTCCATTTGGGTGATTGTCGACTGACTCACCAAGTCGGTTCACTTCTTACCCATTAGAGAGCAGGGCTCAGTGTAGATCTTGGGACGTCTTTACGTTCAGGAGATTGTACAGCTTCATGGTGTGCCATCATCTATCGTCTCCGATCGAGATGCTCACTTTTCTTCCTATCTCTGGAAGGGGTTGCAGGAGGCATTCAGGATGCAGCTACGTCTGAGTACCACCTTTCACCCTCAGACAGATGGTCAGACGGAGAAGACCATTCAGACTCTTGAGGACATGCTCCGCGCATGTGTCCTAGACTTTGGTCGTAGGTGGGAGGACCACCTACCCTTGGTGGAGTTGACGTAAAACAACAACAACCACTCCATCATCAGGATGGAACCATATGAGGCATTATACGACTGACCTGGCAGATCTCCTCTGTGCTGGACAGACCCTGGGGAGTCAGCACCTATGGGACCAGAGATGGTCCAGGCCACTACGGAGAAGGTCCAGGTCATCCAGGAGTGGATGAGGACAGCTCAGAGCCGGCAGAAGTCTTATGCTGACAGGAGGCGGAGGCCGCTGGAGTTCGAGGATGGAGACCACGTCTTCTTGCGGGTCTCACCTCGACGTGGATTACAGAGATTTGGTCGAGGCAGAAAGTTGTCTCCACGCTTCATCGGACCATTCTAGGTCCTAAGAAAGATTGGCGAGGTGGCTCATCACCTGGCTCTACCACCTCAGTTTCACCAGGTGCACGACGTCTTCCACATATCCCAGCCTGAGGAGATACGTGTACGACCCGACGCACATCATTGACCATGGGGAGATGAATGTTGATGATGGGGCGACTTTTGCGGAGGTCCCAGTAGAGATCGAGGATCGACAGGAGCAGGTCCTATGTGGACGGTCGATTCCTCTAGTGCGCATCAGATGGCAGCACTGGAACCTCCAGGAGAGAACTTGGGAGCAGGATGCTCAGATGCCTGCACAGTACCCACATTTGTTCCCATAGTTTTTTATGTATCTTTATGGTGACATAAAGCTCTGAGGTGGGAGTAATGTAAAGACCCGTAAAATTCAAGGTAAATTTTTTCTTAATTTTCTATGGGATTTTACAAGAACGCGGTTTCTGATGGAACTTGATTCCGAGGCCCGGTGTGCCTGAAATTTCTATCCGAAGTTTAGCTCGGGTACATTCAGTGAACGAACGAGCAGGTTTTTCTAACATTAGAACCAGTGTTCGGAATCGAATTCTGAGGGCACCGATGAATTCGCAGCGTCGATAATTTCTTAGGAACTCTTTTTCCGAAGTTGCGTTTACACAGGAGGAGTTGTTAAAAAATGGTGGAAGTTGAAAATAAAAATTGAGCTAAAATTTATATTTCTTTCTATGTGGTTAAACCATTGAGTGGAAGTTGGGGTAACCACCCAACATCCCATGGGAGGTTATGAGAGTGGTGGGGACCACACGAACCCCACCCCTTCATTTTTCCCTAACTTTCCATAACCCTCCATTTATTAAGACAACTTGAGTTAATTAATTGAGTGGATTAATTCTATTTTTTAATTTCAAACTTAAGTCATGTTAATAAAATAAGTGAAGTACTTATTTTATTTTGGTTGCTACATGTTGCGTTGAGAGGATTTTTGGAGAAAAGCTAAGGGGCTTGAAGATCTTCTTCTTCTTCGATGAAGAACGCAGTGAACGCTGACCTCCGATGAAGGTCGACAAGAACGCCCGATCCTCGGAGATTAACGACGCGACACCAATGACTCTCTCCTTCCGCGAGGACTTCTTCCACGATGGTTATTTCTGCGATGAACCCTCACTCAAATAATTCGACGAGGTAGGGGATTTATGTGTTTCTATTCTTGAATTTCTTCTGTCATCATTCCAAGTACAATTGGACCGCTTGTTACCAGTTAACGGGAGGGGTCCAGATCGCACAAACACGGCCGAACCTCCTCCCCTTTTTCTCTTGTCTACGTTGTGGTGGAATGGAACGAGGATGGGGTGGTGTCGTCACACTACGCGGGGTCATGCGGCAAGGAATGTGTGGTGTCGGCGTGCCGCGACATTGAATCAAACAAGATCGCGGCGCCATCGTGCCGCGTCAGAGAACCCCGAAGGCACAGCAGCCGGAGCGGGGCCACGACGGAGGGGCGCGACGCCATCACGCCGTGCTAGGCGGACCAAGGCCGTGACCATAGGCCGCAACAGAGCAGGGACTGGCGGCCGGTTCCGGGCCGCCGGCATCGAAGCAGGGGGACCGGCCAGCGCCGGTCCTGTGGCGGTAACAGCCAGCCGGCTGGAGCGGGCTGACCGGTCAAGGGAGGAGCTGGGGGTTACGACCCCCGGCTGGCCAACATGAGTGTCCCCCCATCATGGGGGCCGCGGTTACGAGACCGGGGGGCAATTCCCCCCCTTCCGCTCAGCCGAAACAGCCGTGCCACCTAGCCCTGGCCAGCGTGCCAGCACGCCGGGCCGGGTCGGTCCGGGCCCGAAGCCCCCACTTCCGGACCTCTCACGGTCTTTTTCCCATAACTTGGGTTGCAGACCTCCAATTGACGCACCGTAAGTGGAGATGCGATCCTTTGATCAATATGGTCATTTAGATATATTACACTCAAGGTTTCAGAGTACTTTGGGTTCAGCCGGGTTGGTTCGTACACGAAACCAACCGGGCCCTCGGAGCAGAAATGCTCATTACTTGAGCTCCGTATGTACGATTGACGTACCGTCTACTTTGATGGATTCCTCTAAGTGAGACGAACCTTTTGGCTTACTCCTCTCGATGTTTGGATGTAGTTGGAGTACGGTCAGGTTGTTTTTGACTTAAAAACCAATCGGGCCCCTGGGACGGAAAAACCAATAACTCTCAGACCGGGCGTCCGATTGATGTGTCGTCTATAACGTTGAGTTCCTGTTGATGATACAGAACTTTTGGATACATCATCTCCAGACTATTTTTTAGTTGATGTATCAGCCCCTCGGCTCGTGGAGCGGACCCTACCGAATGAGCTTGTTGTGTGCGGGAAACCTAGATATGGCTGCGACTACGACGATGATGATGACTTTACAGAAATCCTCAGTGGATTCGACGGCGATGATTACAACACTCAGCGATCCTACATGGATCCGTGCTACCGATCCTGTGTGGGTTAGATCCTATGTGGGTCAGCGCTCAGCGGTCCTGTGTGGGCCAGCGCCTACAGATCCTATGTGTGTCCGATCCTGTGTGGGTCATTGTGGGGGTTAGTCACATATCGATCCTTTGTGGGTCATTGCGGGGATTAGTTACCTATCGATCCTTTGTGGGTCATTACAGGGGTTAGTACCTATCGATCCTGTGTGGGTCTGACGGCTTAGATGAATTAGTGGAAATATCTGATCATCTCTATCGTCTTATGAAGAAGTATACCTGTGTGAGCTGAATCTTGACTTTAAATCCTTATCATCGATAAGATTGACTTGATATCCTCTGTGGATTACATTTTTCTTTTCTGTGTGGATTGGGTTGTGTTTTCTTGTGTGGACTGGGTTGTACTTGGGCTCGGATGTTGGATCCAAACGAGAATTGATGACTTAGGTATATGTATGGTCATATACCTAAGAAGTGTCGGATGTCACTTCGTGTTTGAATCTTTCCTTTGTGGATTATCGTTTGTGGATTCCGGGAGACCTTCGAGGGTATCAGAGTCCCTACTGAGTAGCTTATACTCACCCCTGCACGTGCTATGCCTGCACTACGTTGTGTTGGTTGCAGACGACAGACAATGCTGATCGTGGTTGAGACTTGAGGAGCAGGTCGGTACCTAGAGGTGGACCACTGGGCGGGATGTACTCGGAGCGGACGGCTGGACCCAAGGAGCTGTGGAGGCTATCTGTACCCACCCTTCAGGTGGGAGTACCAGAGGATGGCTTTCCTAGCGGCTTTACTTTTCAGTTGTTGTACTCCCTTTCAGTTGTACTTTACTTTCAGTTTGGGTTTGTATTCTGGCCCACATACTTTTTCTCACTTACTGTTGTACCCAGTTTTAACTTAGTGTTTATTTCTACATGCTTTCTTTGTGGTGTTTTTTACTTTACAAAGGCAATCCCTTCCCTTTTTTACCGGGATTTATGCCTTGGTTCTAGTCGCCAGCCCCTTGCCTATGGAAGGCGGGCTTAGGGTAGTCACGGCACGGGCCCCGAGGACGGGTCGTGACATAAGTAGAGACAGTTATAAAAATATAACCTTTAAAATATAAATTGTATAACTATATAATTAATTCCATCAATTCATTGGTTGTCATATGATATTAATTAAGAGATATTGGTTGTGTCCCAAATACTAATTCTATGATGAAATCCATGTCCCATTCAGGAGGTAGACGAGGGTAATCCTCTAGGAACACCTCAGAGAAGTCACTCACCATGGGTATCTGGCCACTCTCCAAGCCTTCTCCAACATTCTCCAATAAGAGGGAAGACATTTGACAAGGAATCCTTCCATTACCAAGATGTGGAGGTCCATCTCATCTTTGTTATGATTCCCATATTCATTGATAAAGAAGAGTAATTTCATCTTCTGAAGTGAAAGTCACCCACCAACGATAACAATCGATGTGGGACTTAAAGAACATCATACAATAAATCTCTTGGAAATATCAAGGAGGTCCATCTCCATTAAAATAAAATCATGTTTCATATCATCCTTTGATAGGGAGATAATGAATTTAGGGTATCATAAACCCCACTCCTTTCTCTTTACAAGAGGGGTAACAAAATTCACTAAATACAACATAATATTGGTTGAGAGTTTCAAAAACTGCACAAGGAAATTATTGATGAATGATTGAGTAACATTAGTATCAATCCAAGTTATTACTAGGGTATATTCAACAAGAATATTTCATATAACTATCATTGGGACTACATTAGATTCCTCCAGTGCCTAATCTATAAAATGCACATGGTTCACATATGACTGGCCCTGGCACCAATTACTGACTTAGGCTATTCATTAGGCTTAATCCATCCATAAAAATATCCATTCTTTCCACCAATTCCACCTAAATATGACCCCCTAAATCTAGATACATAAGATTGAGATACAATTCTTTTGAAAATCATAGAGTTTTCAATACTCTATGAATGTGAATCAATCATACAAAATGATTGAAGGTGGGCCCTGTTTCTAAACTATTGGGACAATCTAGGCGTGGATTGGTCATATGGTACACGCATGCCCATATTTCCCAAACTAATGGAACATAATAGATCCCCCTCATGTAGCTGTTGAAGAAGGTAGTCAGGGTCTATATTTTAAACTACGACCACACATCCTCCCCTATTCCTTTCACTTCATATTCTTTTTAAAAATGCTAATCCTACTCTATCTCGGTGATGGATAAATCCTTGGTGGACCTGACATATCATCCTAGTCAATATCCCCCAAAAAATCTCGATTAACCTCCTCAATATAAGTCTTCAACAAAAATATGAAGATCGGAGATCAAACATCCTGATATAACCACATTATGAACTGATGGTATTTCATATATTCATTTGTAATTAACTCAATAGAAAAGAGGACCAATTTAATGTAGTGGTTGGAATTATCCATCACGGAAAAATATCTCTGATAGATAGAGATAAACATCAAAGACATGGTGAGGGATAAAGTCACAGGGAAAACTAATTCAAGAAGAAAATATTCATTTCCATCCATCCCATCTTCTCATGCTTCCCTGCTTGAATGACTGACTCCCACCACATGTGAATGTGGCCTTCAAATGTAATTGTTGCAAACTTCGACTTAACAAATTAAACTATTTTTAGGAACTAAATGATCAAATCAATATTTTATACATACTCTTCCAATTATCATGGTTTCATGTTTACCCATATATAATGGGGTTAAATCTACATCATTCTTGGGTCCTAGTTCAACATCCTTAGCCTGATTAAGACCATAGACAACTCCCTGATCCAGGGCATGGACCACCTGAACCATTCCCTCTAATAATATATGATCAAATAGTTATATATAACTCTATTTAGCCTCATCCCATGGATGATCATGATGTCTCTTAGTAATCATGATACAATACTGTTGAAACAAACATAAGGAAGAAACCTTCATTACATCAACCATGGAGATTCAACAAATAACAAGGTATAGTGATAAGATATATAAAAAATAACCAAAAAAACTCAAAAAATAGTTCAAACCACTCTACCAACCCTCTATACCCATGATAAGTACACATCCTATGCATTAAACCATAAATAGTATTTAATCAAATTCCCAAAATCCCCTAGAAATCCAAGGCCTCTTCCATGTTGTGTTGACCAAACACCTCACTCAAAATCAGAACCTCTAGATTTGATATTATGAGATCATATCTGTCTAGAATTCCACCAATAAGAATACCTAAGAAAGGGGTGAAACATCTCTAATGCCAATTTTCAAAAATTTCTCATGGATTCCTTCCTAAAATGACACCAGACCCGACCTATGGTATGGACCAAAAAGATGTTCGTGATCCCCTTAGGCATGGAACTAGTTCATAGGTGTTGAGGGAACCCTTTGAGAATGGGTTTCCTAAAACAATAAGGATAAAAATACACATCAAGAATCAATACCATACTTTTATAAATAAACATAACCATCATATAATCTGACTATGAAAAATGGTTACATACAAGTGTGAAATTTATGTTTACATGTTTATCTAAAACCAAAATAAAAAAAGTGAAGATAACCAATAAAATAAGGACAAGAATCCTCATGGAATGAATGAAAAACCCTCCATTTCACGATTATAAATACCTACCATCAAATATCCCACTAACATGAGTAGTATCTACCACAAAAAATGGATTCTCCTTTACCTGAATATGATAGAAAAAGGTCTACATACACCCATTGGGTGTATGTAGGGTCTAATCTTACTTGTCTAATAGGATCCCACCATGGGTTCCAGGAATTTCTATTATAATAATTGTAAAAGTTACAATTTTGAAAGAATGAATATGGTTTAATTTTAATGTAAGAACCCAGATCTCTTTTGGTTTTTGACCGTCTGGAAGCAACCATACGACAGGATCTTCGACGGGCTCCCGCCTCATCGTCCGTTCTCCGATTCGAGCACGGTCAGTTGCGTTGGAATCATAGCGATCTACATTGTTCTAAGAAGAATCTGTTGTCGAGGTTCACGTATACTGATCTTCTAGGATCGAGGTAGGTGGTTCGTGCCTTTCCATAGAAATTTTATGAATATTATGTGCAAATTCCACCAATACCCATGAACGGGGTATTGCGTGTTTCCTGTTTTTCCCTTGTTGTTTCCCTACTTTTCTTGATTGATTTAGTAGAGGTTATTGCTTGTGATTAAAGTATTTTGTTTGTGCTCAGATTGATTTTCCATGCTTGTTCTGCCTGTTTGGCATTTTTACAGATTCCATGCCTAGTTGTACGATTATGGATTGTTGCCTTGCTTCGCTGTTGAGCCTTAGTTCATAGACGAGTAGTTCTTGAGGTTTACTTGGACGATACACACACGCTGAGCATGTTTAGTTATACTCAGGACTGTGAGAACCTAGAGTAGTAGACCAAAGGGAGAATTTATGGAAGGTCTTCTCCAGAGTGTATTTTAATTATGACGCGAGACTAAAGGGGGAATTGACGTTGAGTGATTCCCCAGAGAGTCTGTAGATCCACGACATAGGCCAAAAGGGGAATTGACGTTGCCTGCTTCCCCAGAGAGCCTTTAGCATGACACAAGACTACAGGGGGAATTGACGGTGAGTGCTTCCCCAAAGAGTCTTCTCAATTACATAGCTGAACCAAAGGGGTGAGACTGTGTGTTCCTTCCAGAGGGTTTCTAGTACTTAGAGGTTGAACTATAGGGGTTAGACTGTGAGAGCTACCCAGAGGGTTACCTGTTTTCTTCTTGTTTTTGACTACTTACTTGTGGGCTTTACTTGTTAGAACTGTGTGTTGTAGCTGCTTGTGCCTTTCTGTTACTGCTTCTTGTTTTGTTACTTCCATGTATTCATTGACTGTTAGGCACAAATCATTGGGTGATTTCTTATTGGATTGTATCTCACACCCTGTTTGGGCCATGATTTTGGGCCCAAGAAGACTATGTTACTGCAAGTATAGATAAAGGCATGTGCCCTTCTACTTCGGGACCATGACTACATCAGGATCTGGGGAGTATGGGACCGAGCCGTGGCTCACGATGCTAAGGAGCTTACTTTGTTTTTCTTTTTCACTTGGTTTCAGTTGTATTTCAGCACGTTTTTGTGTTTTCTGTTTTCCTTAAATACTTGTACCTTCTGCATCATTGTCATCATATTTATATATATACATTGCTTCCGCTGTTTGGTTTCTGTTGTTATGCATGTTGTTTACTGCTTCTGCTGTTTATTGTTGTTTTCTTACCTTGTATACCTTACCGAATGAGGTCATAGTTTCCCCAACGAATCACCAAGGCCCTCACTACTAGTCGGAAGCCTCTAGCGTTTGGGGAAACGCGCTTGAGGTCATGTGGTGAACCAGGTACATGGCACCAGTGGAGGGGCTCCAGACTCGGGTTGTTACAAAGTGGTATTAGAGGAGTTTCGTTTATGTTGATTACTGTTTGGAGACTTTAGCCAGGGATAGGATGGATTCGGTACTTGGAATTATGTTGTGATTGGGAGTAGCTAACCCGTGTATAGGGAAAAGCCATACTACCTCGTTAATTGAAGTTTTCTGGTTTTGGGATTTTATAGTTGATCTGATTTCACCTAGAGTGATTCACATGACTTGTGCAGTTATTGTTTTGATATTTCGGTTCTATTTCAGTCACATCCCAATGAGATGAGGGTATGCAATCTCATGCATCATATAGGCACTTGTAGAAATCACATGTCATGCATTCTGGCCATGCCATGATGGGTGCATTAGCGATTGCATGCTGTTGTGATAGACTTTGTGTAGATTATGCATGCTGTTGTGATAGTTGCTTGATAGATTTTCTGCTGCTATGTTAGAAACTTTTTTTTGTTCTTATTTAAAGTGAACTCCAAAATTTTGGTTCTTGAGGTGTTATGGGCCCTCACGGATCAGATTTTGGCATCTTTTCGCCATGTTTTTGTGTTCTGGAATTCTGTGCAGTTTCTCAGCTACTGCCCAGAAAAACCCAGAATACACGGCGTGTACTTTTTAGATACACGCTGTGTAGTTTTCCGGCCATGTCACTGACCGTGTGAGTAGAACACGGTGTCGTAGGAGTAACTTAGGGAACACGCCATGTACCATTGGTACACGCCGTGTGAGTTTAGAGCCGTGTACCTGACCGTGTCACTAACAACACGGGCCGAGGAAGCTTAGGTAGAACATGCCCTGTCCGTAGGGAACACGCCGTGTAGTCCTGTCCAGGTACCCAGCCGTGTCACGAACAACATGGGACGACATGAACTTCTTTTCCGCACGACATGTTTGTTCGGAACACGCCGTGTAGTCTTGCCCAGGCACCCGACCCTGTCACGAATAACACGGAACGGTGTCGCCTTCGCCTATACATGCCGTGTTTTGTTTGGAGCACGCCGTGTCAGGTCTAGCCGTGTAGATGGCCATGTACTCAACAACACGGACCACCGAAGACTTATCTAGTACATGCCGTGTTTGTTTCCAACATGCCGTGTAGCCTCGGGTTGAGTCGGACCATGTGGGTTAGCCATGTAAGGAGACTCGGGCAGGGGAATAGTTTTCAAGTACACGCCATGAGTGGGGGTCAACACGCCGTGTATTTTGAGGTGTACACGACTTGTAGGGCAGGCGTACACGCCCATGTTAGTGGTTTAAGAAGACACGCCGTGTAGTTTTATACACGTTGTGTAGTCGTGTTTCGCAAACTTGTGTGTTTTTCTTCCCTTGTTCTCGTTTTGTACTCTTGTGTTCTCTGTCCTTGTTTTCCTGATCTAAGGTGTGCTTTTGATCTTTTAGAGCTATGCCTCCGAGAAATCCTCTGGTCATAAGTCTGTCGTCAGGCAGTGATCAGACACCAGACAGGGCTGATCAAGGACTTCATGTCGATCCCCCAGCCGAGCCAGCCTTGGCACCGGTTGTCGTACTAGTTGTAGGTACTGATGCGCAGTACATGGAAGGTTTCATGAGGATGATGCAGGCCTTCCAAGGAGCACCAGCTCCTTCCTCGTCTATGGCAGACTTGACGCGGGTTTTCCAGTAGCAGCATCCTCCCACATTCTCAGTGGATGGAGGACCTTAGGCTGCAGAGTCATGGCTGGAAGCCATGCTGACTATCTTCGAGCCCTTTAAGACACCTCAAGAGAGGTGGGTCATGATCACCACTTACATACTCTAAGACTCCACCAAGAGGTGGTGGGACGTGATCTCACAGGCGGGTCAGTAGCAGGATATGTCTTGGGAGGAGTTTCGGCGCGTGTTCTACGACTACTTCTACATAGAGACCCTATGGGCTGATCGAGCCCGGGAGTTCATGAGCTTAGAGCAGGGTACTCTATCTGTCATAGAGTATTCATATCGTTTCACTATGCTGCAATGTTTTACTCCCCTTCGGGATGGGAGTGGGGTGTTTTTGGCAAGGAAGTTTGAGGATGGACTCAGACAGGAGATCTGCTCGCAGGTGAACATCATCCATCTGACTTCCATTACTTCCATCGTCAACCAAGCACTGATTGCGGAGCACAATCTAAGAGACTCTGGAGCTGCGATCCAGGGTGGTTTTTCTTCCAGAGCTAGCTTTCCTTCAGATGACAGTAAGAAGCGCCGTAGGGAGCCTACTCATGGTGATTCGAGGAAGCAAGATGCCTCATTAGGCATCCAGGTGACATGCTATCAGTGTGGCCGGACATGGCACATGAGGCTGCAATTACAGAGGGACCTAGTGGAGTGCCGATCATGCGAAAAAATGGGTCACCTTCAGTGCTTCTGCCAGTTTTTCTCACCAGCAGCTGGTGACCGGGGTTCTTCTATGACTCCTCGTTCAGGATCAGCACCGCCAGCTTCTCACCAGTCGGGGAAATGGAGTTCTTCCGGCCGTTCGGGCTGAGGTGAAGGTCGAGGCCGTGGTGGTCAGCCACCAGTTCCTCAGCACCAGTAGGGAGGTTCATCTAAGAGTAGTCAGCCAGGGGCGCAGGGCCGTGGCACAGGCCAGTCTTTCACCGTAGAGCAGACTTATCTGGAGCATGATCTCTACCCTTCTACAATTCGAGGTACGATTTTACTAGCCTCAGTTTTATCTTCAGCCCTTTTCGATACTGGTGCTATGCATAGCTTTATCTCTATTGCTGTTGTGGAGAGCCTTGGACTCTGCGTCTTTTCTTCTACCGACTCATTGACACTAGACACACCTTTGGGAATGAGGACACCTAGTTTACGCCAGTATAGAGAGTTCACTCTCGAGGTTGTAGGGTATCGCTTCTTCTGGGATCTCTATGTTCTAGAGATGATAAGCTATGATGTCATCCTTGGCATGGATTGGTTGATTCCCTTTCAGGAAGTTGTTGACTATTATCACCGAAGAGTGAGTTTCGTTTCACTAGAGGGTGAATCTTTCATTCATAGAGGCGAATGGGACGTTCGGGCGAGTCAGGCGGGACTCGGGCATCTTGGGCTAGGAGGGGTAATAGCCCAGATTGCTAGTCATTATCTGGATGATCAGGGGACTCCACAGTTAGACTTTCCTCCAGTGGTGGATCACATCAGGGATGTCTTTCCAGAAGACTTTTCAGGTTTGCCTCCGGAGCGTGAGGTAGACTTCTCTATTGAGCTCATGCCAGGAGCGACACCAGTGTCCATTCCTCCCTATAGGGTGGCCACACCTGAGTTGCAGGAGCTCAAGAAGTAGTTGGAGGAGTTATAGGCTAAGGGTTTTATCCAACCCAGTACTTCTCCTTGGGGTTCTCATGATCTGTTTGCGATGAAGGCAGATGGTACCCTTTTGCTTTGTGTGGATTATCGGAAGCTGAACCAGTTGACGATAACGAACCGATATCCCTTGTTGCGGATTGATGACCTTTTTGATCAGCTTTGAGGATCCCGGGTGTTCTCGAAGATCGACTTGAGGTTTGGTTATCAGCAGTTGCACGTTAGACCATCAGAAATACCTCGGACAACCTTCAGGAGCATGTATGGTCTATACGAGTATACAGTCATGTCGTTCGGTCTCACGAACGCCTCTGCAGTTTTCATCGCACTGATGAACCGAGTGTTCCATCCTTACTTGGAATATTTCGTCGTGGTCTTCGTGGACGATATCTTGGTGTACTCTCACACTCTACACGAACATGCCACACATCTTGAGATTGTTCTGAGTACACTGAGAGAGCATCGACTTTATGCTAAACTCTCGAAGTGACACTTATAGATGGATCAGATTCACTTCTTGGGTCACGTCATCTCAGAGGCAAGAGTATCAGTGGAGCCAGAGAATGTAAGAGCTGTAGTTTCCTAGGAGCAACCGAAGAACGTCTTTGAGGTACGGAGTTTCCTAGGGCTGGCTAGATAATACAGACGTTTCATTCAGGACATTTCGCGTCTAGCAGTGCCTTTGACAGGACTGACCAAGAAGGGGGTGAAGTTCTCATGGTCAGATTCTTGTCAGTCAGCCTTTCAGGAGTTGAAAGGGAAGTTTATGTCAGCACCGATACTAGTCTAGCCGGATCCAGGCAAGAGCTACACTGTTTACTGTTATGCTTCAGGAATCGGGCTGGGAGCTGTGCTTATGCAGGGAGATGGAGTCATTGCGTACGAGTCTCGGCAGTTGATGAAACATGAGAAGAACTACCCTACACACAATTTAGAGTTAGCTTCTGTTGTTTATGCCTTGTGCTGTTGGAGACATTATCTTCTGGTAGAGCACTTTGTTGTCTTCACTGACCACAAGAGTCTCAAGTATATCTTCACTCAGCGTGATCTGAATCTGAGGCAGCGCAGGTGGGTCGAGTATCTTTATTCTTTTGATTTCTATCTTGCCTATACACTGGGAAAGGGAAACGCCGTAGCTGATGCGTTGAGAAGGAGAACTCAAATTCTTGCAGTTCAGGAGGCCAGTATTGAGTGGAAACTGATGGCTCTGTTCTCTAAGATGCATCTGAAGGTGCACGACAGACGGGGACAGACCTTTCTATCTTCTGTAGCTGTAACCTTCACGCTACTTTATTGGGTACGGATGAGGAAACTATCAGACTCAGAAGGCTTAGTCCTGCGGGAGAGTGTGTCAGGAGAGGACCCTCTTCCTGGATGGACAGTGGGTGAGGATGACATATTGCATTTCCAAGGACGCGTATGGGTTCCAGCAGACATACGTGAGGAGCTGATGCGGGATTTCCATTCCTCTATTTGGGAAGTTCATCCTGGCGTCACCAAGATGTATCAGGACCTTCATCGCCAATACTGGTGGCCAGGTATGAATAAGGATGTTGCTAGTTTTGTCATGATATGTTCTACTTGTCAGCAGTGAAAGCAGAGCATCATTGACCATCAGGCCTTTTACAGCAGTTACCCATTCCGGAGTGGAAGTGGAATGATGTTGCGATGGACTTCGTGACCGGGTTGCTGAGATCACCTTGGTGGAACGATGTTGTCTTGGTTGTCATCGACAGACTTACGAAGGTTGATCACTTCTTGCTGATCAAGTAGACCTTAAGTGTCGATGATCTGGGATGACTTTACATTAGATATATCATTCTTCTGCATGGAGTTTCGTGCTCTATTTTTTCAGACAGAGATGCACGCTTTACCTCTCGGTTCTGGAAGGGACTTCAGAAGGCCTTGGGTACGCAGGTAATTTTGAGTACATCATATCATCCCCAGACTGATGGCCAGTCTGAGTGCACGATCTAGGTGATTGAGGATATGCTCCGAGCTTGCATCATTGACATTGGTGGTTCTTGGGAGAAGAATATTCCTCTGGTGGAGTTCGCCTACAACAACGGTTTCTAGGAGACCATTCAGATGGCGCCATACACGGATTTTTACGGTAGGCCATGCCGATCACCCTTATGCTGGCTGGAGGCAGGAGAGGTAGCTTTGCTGGGACCTCGTCTCGTTCAGGAGACTTCAGAGCAGATAGAGCTTATTCAGAAGAGGCTGGCTACAGCGCAGTATTGACAGAAGTCTTACGCTGATCAGCAGAGACGACCTATGGAGTTCGAGGTCAGTGATCAGGTTTTCCTATGTGTCGCACCGAGGTTGGGACACAAGAGGATTCAGAGACAGGGTAAGCTTTCGCCACGGTACATCGGTTTGTTTGAGGTCCTGGAGAGAGTGGGGTCGGTTGCCTATCGGTTGCAGCTACCTCAGAGGTATCGGGCCATGCACGATGTCTTCCACATCTCTCATCTCCGATGTTACTTTTCATACCCTTCTCACGTCTTTCAGCCTGAGGAAGTTGAGCTTGAAGTAGATGCGTCGTTCGAGGAGTATCCTATCCAGATTTTCGATCGCAGTATGAAGGTTCTCCGTGGGTGGTATGTTCCTCTGGTACGAGTGCTATGGCAGCACAGGAGAGTACAAGACGAGACCTGGGAGAGGGAGGCTGATGTACGATCGCAGTGGCTGGAGCTGTTCGGGGTTTCTCCTTCTCCACCTCATTAGGGAAATTCGGGGATGAATTTCATTAAGGGGGGGAAGTTTGTAAGTACTAGGATCTCTTTTCAGTTTTCGACCATCCGGAAGCGACCGTACGACCAGATCTTCGACGGGCACTCGCCTCGCCATCCGTTCTTCGATTCGAGCACGGTCAGTTGCATTGGAATCATAGCGATCTATGTTGTTCTTTGAGGAATCTGTCATCGAGGTTCATGTATATCGATCTTCTAGGATCGAGGTAGGTGGTTTGTGCCTTTCCGTAGAAAGTTGATGAATATTATGTGCAAATTCCACCAATACCCTTGAACGGGGTATTGCGTGTTTCATGTTTTTCCCTTGTTGTTTTCCTGCTTCGCTTGATTTCTTTTGTAGAAGTTATTGCTTGTGATTAGAGTATTTTGTTTGTGCTTAGATTGCTTTTCCATGCTTGTTCTGCCTGTTTGGCATTTTTCCAGTTGCCATGCCTAGTTGTAGGATTATGGACTGTTTCCTTGCTTCACTATTGAGAATTAGTTGATAGCCGAGTAGTTCTTGAGGTTTACTTGGACGATAAACACGCGCTGAACATGTTTAGTTATACTCAGGACTGTGAGAACCTAGAGTAGTATACCAAAGGGAGAATTGACAAAAGGGATTCTCGAGAGTGTCTTTTAATTACGACGTGAGACTATAGGGGGAATTGAAGTTGAGTGCTTCCCCAGAGAGTCTTTAGATCCATGACGCGGACCACATGGAAAATTGACATGGAGTGCTTCCCCAGAGATCCTTAAGCACGATACGAGACTACATGGGGAATTGACGGTGAGTGCTTGCCCAGAGAGTTTGCTCAATTACGTAGCTGAACCAGAGGAGTGAGACTGTGTGTGCCTCCCATAGGGTTGCTAGTACTTAGAGGTTGAACCATAGGGGTTAGACTGTGAGAGCTACCCAAGGGGTTACTTGTTTTCTTCTTGTCATTGACTGCTTACATGTGTGATTTACTTGTTAGAAATGTGGATTGTAGCTGCTTGTGCCTTTCTGTTACGGCTTCTTGTTTTGTTAATGCGATGTATTCATTGACTTTTAGGCACAAATCTTTGGGTGACTGCCTACTTGAATTGTATCTCACACCCTTTTTGGGCCATGCTTTTGGGACCAAGAAGACTATGTTGCTGCAGGTATAGATAAGGGCAAGCGCCCTTCTACTTTGGGATCTTGAGTGCATCAGGAGCTGGGGAGCATGGGACCAAGCCATGGCTCGCGATGCTGAGGAGCTTACTTTGTTTTTCTTTTGCACTTGGTTTCATTTGTATTTCAGCACATTGTTGTGTTTTCTGTTTTCCTTAGATACTGTTACCTGCTGCATCCTTTTCATCATAGTTATATATATACGTTGCTTCCGCTGTTTGATTTCTGTTGTTATGCATGTTGTTTACTGCTTCCGCTGTTTATTGTTTTTTTCATACCTTGTATACCTTACCGAATGAGGGCATTGTTTCCCCACCGACTCACCAAGGCCCTCACTGCTAGTGGGCAGCCTCTGGCATTTGGGGAAACGCGCTTGAGGTCATGTGGCGAACCATGTATGGGGCACCAGTGGAGGGGCTCCAGATTCATGTCGTTACATTTAAATCATTATTTATCTTTGAAAGGAATGAAAAAGATGAAAGAATATGTCAAATTATGTAAAAATATAACATAATAACCTTTGAAAACATTTATGTGGCTAGGTTATTAGTATTCTAGGATACTCATACCCTTAGTGATCAATCATAGATATACATATCCTAATTCATTATCCACTAGAGTGTTTGAAACCAATGTTTTAGTGGTACCCATAATATTATCACATTGTTCAGTTAGTTTTGTGGCATAAACATTGTAGAGAGAAGGGAAGTGACCCTTCCAGATCTCTCATTATAGTAGTACATAATCCACCCTCCATGGAATCCTTGTTTCCAAAGTTCATTATTGAATTTTCAAATAATACCAATCATATTTCATCATAAACCAATTAATAACATTCTAAAGAACAAATTTTTTAACCATTACCATAAAGGAAGAACCATTTAAAAATCCTTCCACACACTAACAGCTTTGAATAAACCATTTTAATACACTGAATAATTTATGAAAAACATTTAAAAATAGATGAAATCAAATTGAAAACATAAAATAATAACACAACATGGAACCACCTACATTTTTCTTTGAAATTACCCCAATATTATTGCACCCCACAATCCATTCTCAGAGGAGATCCTACGAAAAAAGGCCACCCCAAAAACATACAAACCTAAGAATGTTTTTCGATTCAACCAGCTATAGGTCACCAAAACCACCAGAGTGAAGGAAAATCACGAAATATAGAGGAATAATTAAATAAAAAAGGATAGGAGACACTTATATGGAGTTTCCTTTAATAAAAAAGATCAAATCACTCAAAAAATGTAGCCAATTAGGAGGTGGATTAGAGGGGAGGAACACATAGTGTTAGAGAAATCATGAATAAGGAAATAAGGGGTGAAAAATATTTAAAAGAGGAAGTGTAAAATTTGAGAATTTTCTTTATCTATATAAGTATGGTCATATAGTTAGGATGAAAAGGTCTATAAACTGTTAGAAAATAGTGTGGTTTCCTCTATCACAACATATAGAGGTCACACAATTTGGGATTCAGGGTTTCACTAACTGTGTAGTAAACTGTGCGAACATTCCCAATCAACTATCCATGATGCATGTTTTTTGGGGTTAGGATGTAGTTTTTAATATTTTTTCACCAACTTTGTAACAACCACTTTCTTCCCAAAATATTTATTTTCAGAAAAAGAACATGGTAAGGCTACAAAATAAAAGAGAAACAAAAAAATTAAAAGATACTTGAAAAATTTCACTGTCTATGTAGAAAAAGTGAATCTTGTAAAATGGATTCAAAATTTGGAATTAGCATAATTAATATTATATAATAAGGTTAACCTAAATATTGGTCCCAAATAATAATAAAAATAGTATTTTTTACAACAGTTATGGTTAAAATGAGTTTATCTAGGGGTTATATTAAGAGATGAGGTTTAAAATATCACAAAATAGTTGATTTAATTTGATCTAACGATGTTATTTTGACCTTATCCTTTATATATTTTGATAATTGGATTTATAGAATCATTTTTCTTGACTATGACATTATTATATTTTAATGTTTTCAAAAATTCCAAGTGTGTCCTCTGCCCCCTTATAAAATGACACCACATATCAACTCTTATACAAAAATCTTGACCCTTTTAGATTTAAAAATAACTATTATAATTCCTTCATAAAATACATCCATGCTTACTATAGGTCTTTTTTTGATCAAAATACCATCCTTTCAAGTCTTATGGTGTAAACAAATAGATTTTTCTCAACAATGAGGCTTAAATCTTGACCAAGAACATTCAATTTTATTTTTCTATTACCTCCTCTAAATCTATGGTATAAATTATAAAATAATTTACTCATTATATTAAATATACTAAAATTTTTATATGATGACGGATTAACTATCTTATACCTCTTTTTCAATAAATGGGAAATTATATGTATTTCTAGTGCGCATGTGTGGACAACTGCATCCATGTAGTGAAATGATTCATTCTCCAGCACCATAATTCATTTATGGTTATTATAGTGGATTTGAGGTTTATATATTATATTTATGATATAATTATAATTACGTAATTATATTATCTTATCAACCTTCATAAAATTCCTTACATTGAAAAATGATAACGTCACTCGTGCGATCATGCAGACTACCACCCCCCCGATGTGATAAGTTTTTGTTTGTCATTTTTTCTTTATATGAATGGTAATTAGTATAGATTTAATGAATATATAATGTATATATGAAATAATAATGATTATATAATGGTGAATTATTAATTACCTATATTTTTTGACCATCTAAAATTGGAAACATCACTCATACATATATATACACTACCCTATCCACGAAGTGATGTAATTCACTTTTCGTATCAGATTTGTATGAATAATTACAAAAAATGAATATGTGGAAAAAATATTATAATTATATCATGATTAATATTATTTATATGATAAAACTATGAAAAATATATAAGTACTATAATGATCAAACTAAAATATACAAGAAAAACAAAGTAGTTATCATCCAAAATAGGGATTTTTATAAATAATTGTATGTAAATTGGAGATAATATGTTAAAATTAAATCATATTAGGTATTTTATTAATTAATATGATTCTATAAAACATATATAACAGACACACACACACACACATATATATATATATTATACTAAATATATTATTGTGTATGAAGCAAGATTGTACATGAGGTAAGATAATTATGTTTCATTCCCATTTTAATCAAGATAACTTATTCATGAATTTCTATTGAGGAAATTATATGATTTTTATCTAATAACCCCATTTAATTTTTATTATCATAGGGTTATTTCTATAATTTCTATGGTTTATTACATTTTCCCCTTATTTGGTTCACAAAATGGTTCTGAAATGTTTTTATGAAATGAGGACCTTAATTATGCTCATTTGGTCAAAAAACATTTTGTTCCCTATCCATACCTTCTAAAATGATTTAACAATGTTTTGTGCTATTATTAAATTATCATTTTTTCTCATTTTTATTAATCATTAAATTTAATTTTTTCAAATAAATATTCTTTTCATTTTTTTAACAATCTAGTTTCATCGAAGGTTTTAATATAATATTTATGTAATGATTACAACATGAATCGAATTTCGTACCATCATGTACGCTTTATAATTTTCCATTTTAATTTCAAAATAAAAAATTTTCAATCAAATTTTGATATTATTTTTTATTTTAAATAAGCGAATTGAATATAAAAAGGGTGTTTTCCTCAAGATGTATTCCAATGATATTTTAATAAAGTTTTATATCTATGTTAACATCCACTTATGTTCATTATGATTTACTATAGACATGATCCAATTGTCCAATACTTATTATTTCTCTGGATAGTTTTTAATTATGATGATGTTTTTTCGGAAACTTTTTATTTTCTTTGGGTTATGCTATGATGTTATAGTGAATGTTTCTAGATCTCAGGTCATACCTATATATATATATATTATAATTGTGTGATTATTGGAACCATAAAAGACATATAATTCATTTCTTAAAGTGATATTGATATATAATGACATGATAATGATAATCTATGACATTATTGTAAAAATATTTGTTCACATTTTGATTCATGAGTATGATATCTTTTGTATGATGCTCACAAGATTATATGATGGCATGGTTAAAAATAACTTTGTTTATATTTTGATGTGTGGGTATGATCAATATAAATCTATGATCACGAGATTATGTGTTGAAATGATTTAAAATAGATATGTTTAAAGGATTATTTCTTCATATACTTATAATGAAACATTCTTTTGTTATGACTCTTGAATGATGATTTCTACTTTAGAACCCATATTGATCATGATTCTGGATATGAATTGATGAGATAGATTTATATCTATGTTTTTATATGTATGAATATTTTATATTGGGAACATTCACTTGAATATGTTATCATACCCTTATGATCATCTTATTCTCCTATTATTTATATCTTCTATGTTTACCCATACTAAGAATCTGAGCTCCCCCTTTCTTATATTTTCCTATCATAGGTTTTGATGGAATAATTTATGTATGTCATGTCTAGAATGGTACAAATATGAATATATTTGTGGTTATTTTGAATAACATTCATGAAATAAGAAATTTATATATCTAGTATCCAAAAAATCTAAACCTTTAGGATCCTAATTCATGTAATATTATAAAATGTGTTGAATATTTATCTAAAATGATATACAATTTATTTATGTTGTGCTCGGGACACCTCATGTGACCATGAAATGGTTTTATACCTAGTGTAAGATAGTGAATTATCCTGAAATCAATTACAGTTCATAATTTTTTAACCCATCCCTTCCCTATTCTCCTATCAAAACGCCTTAATAAAGATCACTCCAAATGAGACTTTTCCTTACTATCGAAGTAATGTGGACACAATTTGTATAAAAGGTATCCCAAAAATTGTCTACCTTAGGTGAGATTGAATATGATAGTGTAAAATCATTTTATGGTTTAGAATTTTATTTTATCCCTTCACACACTATTTTAATATCCAGGATCTTACTCTTTCAGGTAAAAATGACATCTTGAAAAATATTTCACAATAAACATTCTAAAGAGACTGGATTCCTGATTAAATTTAAAATTTAAATTCCTAAATTATAGAAATAAAATTTGATAAAAGATATTTCATATTTGAATCAATTATGTGAAAATTATCTTTGAGGAAATTTTCTTGTATGTTTTTGAAATAGTTTATTTTTAGGTGAACAATGAAAAAACAGTTTTTTCCAAAAACTATAAATTTATATATTCTTGTAATAGAAGTATAAAATTTATTTTAATTAATATAATTTTGAATAAGTAAATATATATATATTTATAATACTATGGTGTGTATAGGAAAAATATGTTTAACATTTTAAGATATAAATAATAAATTCCAAAATAATGATTTTTTGGGATTTTCATATAATAAAATCTTATTTTGGTAAAGTTTAGTTTTGGATTGATTTGGATTTAAAAATTTATTTATTTAATTTAAAAAATATTTAGATATGTTATAAATACAAAAAATATTCAATTTTACAACACATATGAATTTTATGTTTAAAACACACATTTTCTAAAAATGATTTTTTTACACATTACACGCCCTAGAATTAAAATAAAAAATTTAATCATTTTAGGAAATTGAATAAAAAAAATTATTTTCATATTGTTAATTATCATTTTCAAATTAGGTAATAATGAAAATTTCATTTGAGGGAATAAAAGTTTTCTACCAAGGTAAATATTAGGTACCATGGTAAAATAAATATTTTTCAAAGAATTAATCACTTTCTAAATATTTTTTATTTTTTAAATAGATATAAGTGAAATTTAAGACTATAAAAAGATGTTTAGAAATATATAAACAAAAATTAACACACTTTTAATTGAAAAAAATATCTAAAACATATTATGCACATCTAACAATTAAAACAAATTTCTAAAATTTTTTTTTCTTACACATTATATATTTTTAAAAAAATGTTACTTTTCTCATCTTCAGACATTATTGATGTTAAATGGTGGAAAAATTTATATTCATATCATTGAATTGTATTTATAAGGGTCATATTATATTTTTAGTGATAAAATAATAACCATGGTTAAACATTTAATCATGATTAATATGTGTAAAAATGGGTTATCTAAAGTGGCCCAAATTTTACAAAATCAAATTGAAACATAGAACTTTTAGAAAACATTTTTTAGTTTACAAGGTAATACCTACATTTAAAACCAACACTTCCTCACCTAACTCACCAAATCCACCAAACCCCTATATTATGTAATTCTTACCCCTAAGCTTACATTAGATTTTACGGAAAGCCTCCCTTTTTAACTTATAAAAGGATCTCACTCCCATCCATTATATCATCTCTCACCGCCCAAATGAATGGATCCTGAACTTCCCTTCCCTATCACTCTCTAAATCCCCCTCATGGAGTTATTATGGTTTTAAGTATTCCTCCCATGGTTCAAGAAGATACTTATCAAGGTAATGGTTTTAAAACCTCACATTTCATTTCAATTTAAAATAATTTTTTATAATACCGTATACACATATTTCACTTATTTAAATTTTATGGTATAATCTAAAATTGTATATTTTGTTAATGAGAGACTAATTACCCCCTCTCATTATATCCTTTTCTTATTTCGTTATTATTCCAACATAAGGTTTCTCATTCATCCCTTTCCACTTTTAATTACCAAACATTATTGTAATATGATAATTCATGTAATTATATATAATTATCAGCCATTTGATATATTGAGATTGATATTTCTCTCATTAAATCCATTTAATATGCTATCATCATTCCCAAAATTCCAAAATTCTGGAAAGTAAAAATTGTGTGATTTTCCAAGAAATGATACTGTTATCTGGATACTAGTAAGTTGATGTAGTTGTGGCCCAGATACACTGAGTGGTAATCACCCAATAAAAGGATGAATTAGTTTCATCTCAATATTTACTCTGGTTCATGATGATTGGTCCAAATACTGCACACATGGCTAAGTATTTCTAGGGGAAATTCATTGGATAATTCACATGGTATTTACAAACTTTAATTAATGATCTTTATAAGATTTATATGGTCCCCTATGAGTGAAAAATATTTAACTTAATTACTATATTTTATTGAGATCCCAAAACATTTAATATAACCATCTATACAACCTTTTCTTTATTTCTTTAGTAAGTTTGATTCATATACATTGATAATACACTATATTTTTTATGTTCACTATGTATTGTTTAATAACCCACCTTATTTATCTTGAAGTCTTATATCCATTTTATACCACTTATTGAATGAGAATTTATTGACATTCCTTATGTTTTAATAAAAATATATATGTTTATTGACTCATAAGAAAATTTTATTATAATTTTTATTTATATTAATGTATTTTATATGGTGAATTAATTGAAATTAATGAAGTGATAAGTGGTATATAATATTATATATCCCCTCAATACATCAGTTTTTCACATGTGATAAAATTTATGCGAATATACTGTATGAAAACCGAATAAAATACTGATGCATTGGTTATGGCCTAGAAAAAATGAATAATGTCTTGGTTTGGCCATAATGTTAAAGATCAAGATGTAAAACATTTTGAATTCCATCACAATGAATTTAGTTATTCTTATAAATGTGATTATTTTCATTAGAACATTGTCCAAGGATATTTTTAGTGATTATGAAATATATAATTTTTCATATTTATTGGTTATCTAATCTAACATCATATTTAGTCCTTCTATTATAGCTTTAATTGTGCTTGTACCCCTACTAATCATTTGATCTCACCCATCTTATGTTTCCATTTTCTTCGGTCATCAAAAAGTGATATATGAATAAATAAAATGATGAAATAAAAGGAATAAAAACGTTTGAAGAAGTTTTTTATGTTGTATTTTTATAATACATTGTAATATATAAAATTTGAATACATATATATTTATATTCTCTAAGGATTGATAAACTATTCGGTCCTTTGTGATGCAATCATCTAATTTTTGACCAATGTACTAAATTTACTTCCAACAATGGGTAATTAGAGTTCAAGTTTTAAAGTTTGTATGAAAATAAGTTTAGCAGGAACCCTCAGAACTAGATTTTATAAGACAATACTAGAAAATAGGTCTATACCCATGATTTTTCAAAAAACCGTGGGTATAGGGAACCCCTATACCCACGCTTTTCCAAAACCGTGGGTATATGTCACCTATACCCACGGTTGTACCAACAACCTTGGGTATAGTTTTTTATAAGACCTATACGAATGGTTTTGGAGACAAATGTGGATATAGGGTATTATTCGATGACCTATACCGACGGTTCTTCAAAACCGTGGGTATTGGAGTTTTTTTGAAGACCTATACCCACGGTTCTCCAGAACTGTGGGTATAGGTTTCTCGCATTATGGAGGGGAAATAAAACTAGGCAGGACACAAATGTTTTTGGGCGGGAATACATTTTTTCACAGTTTAGATTAATATATTTACTTTAATATATATATATATATATATATGCTTTCAAAAATACTTCAACTCGGTTGGTAAAGGCTAGTCTGTGGGTGCTGTAGGTGGTGGGTTCAATTCCCGTAGTTTACATTTTTCGAAACACGGATAAAATTAATATATATACGTAGATGTAAGCATATAAAATTAATGAAAAAGATAGCTCGGTTGGTCCATTGATGAGGTGCGGGCGTGAGGCACTTTATTAGTCCCAGGTTCGAATCACAGTAGCCGCGTTTTTTGAAATACCGCACTACATTATATTAATGTATATTTGCAGATATATGTATATATAACAATTAAATATCATAGCTCAGTTGGTCTGTTGGTGGGGCGCACCTGTGAGGCATAGCTTGAGGTGTGGGTTCGATTCCCCCCAGTGCTGTAATTTTTGGATTTAAATTCCCCACAACATGAAAACCATGGGGTCTGTTGTGTGCCGCACTAGAACATCGTGTGCCACATTTGACTCCCTTATACCCACAGTTCTCCAAAAATGGATTTAGATTCCCCACAATTTGAAAACTGTGGGGTCTGTTGTGTGCCACATTGGAACAACGTGTGCCACATTTGACTCTCGTATACCCACAGTTCTCCAAAAAGGTGGGTATAGTCTGAGACCCCTATACTGATGCCATTCCATCCCAAGGTTCCCAAAACCATGGGTCTAGCCTATACGCACGGTTTTGGGGGCTATACCAACAGTTTTGAACCGTGGGTATAGGTCTTTTTTCCCGTAGTGAGAATATATCTATCATAATCATTGTTATAAACCCTTTAGATGAGTTATAACTTTTACTTGAATAAGGATATTTATGTATCCATATTCATATTGTTATGAGATAATTAATTATATGCATTTTTTTGGTATATAACCAACTAAGGGGAAGACACATTATATCATCACCCATAACAGGTTTTAGGAGTTACATCCAGAGGAAATCCACATGGATGGTGTTGGAAAAATGAAAATTATTGAAATTTTCAGGTAGGTGAATCAGGTTTTGAATTATAACCTTTCTCTAATTGTGAAACCTAGTAATACACTGCATATTGAAACAATGTTGGACCAATTAATGTGATGAAAACATTCACAGTTCAATGGGACTACTAATCTATTAGTAGAAAAAATGGACTATGTATTTAGAGAATTTATTTATTAATTTTGAATGTAATGAATGAGAGAAATTTTTCATAGTGTTTTATCATCTCTGGGGATATACTATTAATTGGTTACCATTGACTCAAAATACTATGGAGGGGCACAATCTCCTCAAAATATTATATCATATGATGATATATGACCAAGCATAGTCAAGAAAGAAAAAAAATTCTTTAACTATTATATTTTCAAATTAAGTCAAGATATACGGAGGATTTCTAGTAACCCATAAAAAATGAGACCATAAAGAATAATGGAAATATGAGACATCTATTAGGTGATGATTTTGGAATGAAATACCCTAGGACTTTATTAAAGTGATGAAGAGTTGACTATAACTGTGATGTCAAAAACCAACCTGGATTCCCATCATAAATGGTACCCAAAGTTTCCAAAACAAAACCCTATAGATGTTCCCGATCCCCATGTACTAGAACCTAGAACCTAAGTATCTAGAAACAATAAAAAATAATTATTTATCCATAATAACAGACAATTAAGAGAAAATAGTGAATATGAATCAATAAATAGTTAGCATACCAACTAGAATACAAGAGTGAATCTCTCCAAGATTGAAAATCCCCCAATACAAACATGATATATCTATAAAATGCATCACATAACAATGAAGACATAATCTTATTTTCTCTACATAACTAGTGGATCACATTCTACACTGGTCATAGCTAACTCCCAAGGTTCTGATAATCAAGAGCATACACCTCCTCTAAGTAGCGCTTTCCCTTTTCCTAGACATGGAATAAAAAAATCTATAAAATCTAAATGGAAAAGATAAGGTGTGAGTAATAATTTCCTTATAGGATTCTACTGAATCATTCTAAAAGAAATAAATAATAAATAAACAATATTCTAAATTCTAAATAAAATATGTTGTGTTATTATTTTTTAAATTAACATCAAATCCTCATTCTCAAAACATATCAATTGATTGAATAAATTAGGTATAAATTTAAATTTTTATCAAACTGTAATGAATAAAAATTTCTATCAAAATGTACAATAGTAAGTCATTCATCAAATTTGAATATGTAATTCATATTCATGAATGTGCTATCAATCATAACATATTTGTTAAGTGACTAGAGGATATGTTTTACTGGTATTATCATACATCTAAGTGAAGTAAGAATATTGGTTTTCATTCATTCTTAGGCCCTAAATCTCTAGGGAAGAAGGGAAAACCCAAATAAATAAACACTATGCCCTCAAGTATTTTTCAACGTATTTTCACTATAAATCCATTTCTAGATAGGTCTAATACATTTTGATTATGTGTTCTTCCAACCTAATTACCCATGATCTCATATAACACAAGGAAATAAATCATACAAGGGGATATCATTGATTTTAATTAATCTCAAATCATATCAAGAAATGAACCAGATCATCAAAAATATGTTCATGTTTAAAAAACATGTCATCTCATTTTAATAACCAACAACCAATAGTTTTTCATCAAAACCCATTTATTTAAAAAAAATGAATTTTATTTCAAATCATAAAAATCGTCATACACATATTTTTTCATGATTCATTAATAAATAATTTCTCTACTTCAAATTCATTTTCGCAAAATCAATACTTTGTTTGAAAATATGTACCCAAAATTTTCAATTCACACACACTATTCTATTAAGAATGGATTAATAAGTTACTCCAATAATGTTTTTCAAATCAATAAAAAATAAAATTCAAGAAATAAAAGAATAAAAGGATTTAATTTCTAAGGGAATACATTAGGAAACCACTTAACTAAATCTAGATCAATAATTACCCAACACATGATCCACTAATAGTGAATTAAAGGCTTGAATAATCAAGAGAGATTCCTAAAAATATAATTCCAAAAATTTAACACAAATACATAAAATTAAAAAGGTTTCATCACTCTCAAATAAGGATAGAATGTAGGAAAGAAGGGTAAATAATCAACTCATTATTAAACATACAATAAGGGAATCAATACATCCACTGATACTTTGATCCATGAAGAAATGTGGTAGGGAGAGACGAATTCATATCTAGAGAGTCTCCAAGGTGATTAGGGTAGAATGAAAATTAGGGGATGTTTTCATAAAAATAAGCAGGATATTAGAAGATGAAAATTTAGGATAAGTACTTAGTGTTTCTCATCCTGAATGGAATCAACCTTTATCCATTGAGCTCTACCGGCTAAATGGGGGTTCTTAGTAGAATTTCTAACATTCTAGAAGTCACACCTCTAGGATGGTTGTAATGACCCAATATTTTGATTAATTTTTGTTTCCTAATTTTGTGTGTTATTTTAAATTATACTCAACAAAACTATATTATTTAATTAAGGAAGTGAGTATAATTAAATGAGACTATTGTGTTTTGACTGTTATATGAATTTTGGTCAATAAAATCATTGTAAACTAAACACATAACATTACAATTATTGTTTATAAAGACAAGTGATCAAGGTTAATTAATACAGAAAGAAGATATGATGGCCTCATCCAGTAGACTCGGGCCATTTGAAGCCCATCTGACAGAACTTGGGTAAGAGGTAGCACCATTGGGCTTTGATCTGGACCAAACCCATGATGAACTTCATCATGTGAAGTAGGAATAGAATTTCCTTCAACAGAAGTTCAAGATGATAGAAATTACCACTCGGACAGTGTTGGTTGAGCCGCCCCAAGATTCTATCACCGTATCACACCTTACACTTAGGTCCTATGCTGGGGTTATAAGGGGCTATGTAACGAGACCCTAGCTTATTATGTAATCCATTTATATAAGTGAAAATTGTTGTTTCTTCTTATGATGTCCGGATAAATATAGGATGTATATTATTGATGAATTTTGGAAAAAGGATATTTTAAAATATTTATGTAGACCTTAAATAATTAAAAATGTGTAATGATTTTCAAAAAATGGTCTTCTACAGTTTTGTTCAGAAAGAAATTTAGAGTCCAATAAGATCTACTAAATTTTTTATGAATTGTAAATTATGAATATTAAATTTACCCTTATGAATATTAATATTACCAAATGGATTAGTAACCTCGCTTATGAAAGTATTATTATAATTTAGGAACCTTGATTAGGTAATCTGATTCAATAAAATATGTATATAACTGTTTCAGAAATTATTAGTTATGTATTAGTTTTCATTCAGGTGAATATTTTATTTAGTTAAAAATTAAATTAAAAGTATTTAGAAATTTATTTTCATAAAATGGAGTTCATTTTTGAATTTAGAGCATCGATATTAGGTTAAAGTTAATTTTTGGGATTTTTCTGAAAAAGTTGAATTTTCGGTGAATATTGAAAATAAAATTTTTAGTTTCTGGTGTTCAATGAAATGATTAAGGATGTAATAATTATGTAATAATTCTGGTCTACATATGAATAGTAAGATAAGTTATGATGTGTCTCAAGTGGCCAATACCGTGAAAAAATACCCTGGGAAAGCCCATGGTTCTGCCAATACCACAGATGAGGAGTCCCTTGGAAATTAATGCTTTGTTCCCTCACTTATCCTATAAATACCAAGCCATTAATTCATACATTTAATTCCAAAATCCTTATAAACGAAGTTATGGTCTCTTCAACACCCATGGAGTCCTCCCAAGGTTCCCTCAAGCCTCCCAAGGTCCCGACCTTCATGCTTTTAAAGTTACTTTTCAAGGTAAGTGATCCTTTCACCCTCCTCTTTTAAGTCATGACATCCTTTATGTTATGTCTTATAGTTCCATTTTATTATGTGAGGGATTTTTCTTCTATATCTTTACTAATTTATATTTCATTTCCAAATGATGTGATATCCTTTATTCTTTCATCAATTGATTTTATGAATTTTTATGTGACGCCGTTAGACTTGCGAATTTCTGTAAAATAAATCACACTTTCTCTTACCTTCCACGTTTCCTTTTCATGTGGTGTGTCATTAAAATATACACAACATGTTCTTATTTCATTTTATTCTATCCCTATAATGAAAAGTCATCCATTTATAGATGGTAGTCCCTTTTCCCCACTCTTTTTATTATTTTATAAAACCAAGTTATATAGCCGTTATGCTGAAGAAATTTCATCTCAAAATTTATCTCTCTTTCTCTCAAGAAATTATCTTTTTTATATATATGAATACTCATAACTATTTAGTTTCTGTGGGTGTTAATAGTTACAAAAATATTATATATTTGATTCTGTAATTGACATAGATATAACCCTCACTCCCCTTCTGTTGGTTAAATGACATAACGATTAAGTTTTTAAGTACTTTTTAAAACGTCACGATTTTGAAATGAAACCCATTTCATTTATTCTCTATGGGTTATTTATTAAATGTTTGATTATGATATATGTGGTTCACATGAATGTAAAGAAATATTATGTGTGTGAATTTATAGCGCTCCAATTAATTGAGTAAATAATTAATCTCTAGAGATGATAAGTTTCACGATACCTTGGTTAATAACCTTGGTAATTTTTTTCTGAAACCTTGGGGATGGACCTTTTTGATATGTCTATGAATGTATAAATGAAATGTTTTAGCCACATATTCAAGTTATGTTTCATGTTCTTTTCGTTATGATATTCCTATACTTCCATTACTCATGTATTTATGTTTTTATTCAAGTTCTTATTGATATCACAAGTACATTGATTCCCTTGTTCACCCTTACTGGGTCTTCTGCTCACCCTTCACTTTGATGAATGTCTCCAGGATATGAGACACAATAATTTTACATAGGATGAACATATGATGAAGCCTTACAAGTGGATTATAAGAATGTTTTATTTTGTTTTCATGGTTTATGTCCCTGATATCCATGACACTAAAATTTAAGGATCCTCGGGTTGTTAAATGTAATGAGAAGTTATGTATTAAAAAGGCGGGATGCCACAGTTGGTATCAAAGTATAGTTTAGTTATTTATGGAAATTAGTATATGAAAACGTTAGGAATAACACTATATAAAATAATAAATATAGGAAAACTTCCTGGTATTTTGGTTAATATTGAGTATGTCTTTCATCAAACAAATACATCCCTGTCTAGATACGAGTAGGTAGAGGCAGCTCCGACAAAGATGTAAATAGGGGTAAAACCCAAAAACACCACTTTGAGCTAGACTCAAACAGGAACTGGTGCACAAAAACGGGCCTTGTTGTACTCTTGGTTGTGACACTCAGGGGGGGGGATATTTTTGGTTAATCACATGATTTTTATAAATCATTATGAAGGAATTAGTGAGAAATGTAAATGTTTAAGCATGATGTTTTTAAGAAATTAAATTCTTTATAGTTAAAATATTAATAAATTAAATAAGTTTCTAAATAAGGTTTTATTCGTTTAGAAAATGTCGAGAAATAGGAGAAACCGTGAAAATGGTGACCACAAAGACCACGGGCTGGGGGACCTCCTATGGAAGCCAGAATGGAAACAGTCATGCGAATGATGAACCACCTGACTCATGTTATGGGAAATAAATTGAATCATGATGAGAGACTGATCTCACCGTGATGGGAATAACATTTTGTTGATTCTCTTATGCACCAACGACCACTAAACTTCAGTGGATCGACCAACCCATTGATTTCTGAACAGTGGTTCAGCTTTATAGAGAAGATCTTTTCTGTGCTATGTTGTTTAGAGTAAGAGAAGGTCACCCTGGCTATCTATCTCTTAGAAGGAGAAGCTGATCCATGGTGGAAACTGATCAAAATCATGAGGCCAATATTGGAGGTTGAATCTATGGAGTGGGAAGAGTTCAGAGGGAAATTTTTCAATAAGTATTTCCCTCGTTCCATGAGAATAAGAATGGAGAAGGATTTTCTCAAGCTGAAGCAGAAGGAGAAAGAATCTGTGGGAAGCTACGAGAGGAAATTCACAAGGATTTAATGATATACCTCTATCTTTTTCAAGTATACAAATTCGAAGGTTTATAGATTCATTGGTGGACTGAGACCTCATCTATGGAAGAATCTAGCAAACAGAGACTATGATAGCTATGAGGAGATCATGCAAAGTGTGATGAAAGTCGATCTGGAGTTTGCTGTGATGCAATAGTCTCTTAAATCAAATGACTAGAAGAGATCAATGTTGCCCAGCTTAGGGAGGACCGTTGATCAAGGAAGAGGAGACAATAAAGTGGAACTTCCCATGTGTAATAAATGCGGGAAGAAGTATTTGGGGGAACTTCCAGCTCTTTAGTGGGAAATGCTACAAGTGTGGAAGTGATGTCCATATTGCGAGGAATTTCCGTAGTGAGTTGAAACCTCAACTTCCAAACACTAATGACAAGGGGAATATGGTGAATTCCATACCTGATGTCCAATGCTTTATGTGTGGACAACGTGGGAAATTTTCTAATCACTTTCCAAATCTAAGGGTAGTGGTGGGGAACCACCATCATCCTCAGAAATGGCCAAGGGAATAATTCCATGCTTTTGCATTCACGATAGCTGAAGTTGAAGCTCCTAATGATGTGGTATCATGTACTCTTGTTGTTATTTTAAAGCTAGAAATTACTTTGTTTTATTTTAGTTCTATGAATTCCTTTATTTTCTCCACGTTTGAAAAGAATTTAAAATCAACCCCCAATTTTCTAAAAGTAGAGTTATCAGTCAAGAATCCTGGTGGGATAATTCAAGAATCATCAGTGTTTAGAAACACTAGTATTTACTTTAGTGAGCATAATATTATTGAAAATCTAGTCTTCATTCCCATGCTGTAATTTGACATTATTCTAGGAATGGACTGGCTCTCAATGTATAATGCTAAGATGAAATGTAGAAGCAATGAAATCTCATTAGTCTTGAATGGAAAACCTACAGTTATCTTCCAAGGAGAGATATCTAAACCTGATATTTTTCTAGAAGAACCCCATATATCCTTTTTTATGGAGCTGATCGGTTAAGAAGAAGATGAAGGTGATGAGAGTATAAGGATAGAAAATGTCCCCATCATCCAGGAATACAAAGATGTATTTCCGGAGCAGTTACCTAGACCCCCCCAATAAAGAGAGGTAGATTTATCCATTAAACTTGTACCTGGATCTCATCTAATATCAAATACCCCATATAGGATGGAAAATGTAGAGCTAGAGGAATTAAAGAAACATCTCCAAGATCTTTTGGATAAGGGGTATCCGACTGAGTGTGTCTCCTTGGGGAGAACCGGTTCTTTTTGTGAAAAAGAATGATGGATCGATCTGACTATGCATTGATTATATATAATTGAATGGGATCACAGTAAACAAAAAATACCTTCTTCCAAGAATTGATGACTTATTTGACCAACTTAATGGGTCTCAATTCTTCTCAATGATTGATCTTCGATATTGTTATCATCAATTGAGGTTAAAGAAAGAAGATATTCCAAAAACTTCCTTTCGATCAAGATATGGGCATTATGAGTTTGTTGTTATTCCTTTAAGACTGACTAATGCACCTGCTATTTTTATGGATTTTATGAATATAGTCTTTAAGGACTACCTTGATAACTTTTTAGTAGTCTTTATTGATGATATTATGATATATTCCAAATGTCGCGAGGAGCATGAGGAACATATAAGGGCTATTTTCCAAAATCTGAAGAAGGAGAGGATTTTGGGAATGTTTTGTAAATGCGAATTCTGGTTACAAAAAGTCTCTTTATTGGGGAACATTGTGACCAATGAAGTAATTACAGTTGACCCTGCAAAGAAAAAATTTGTTGAGGATCAGCCTCAACCCACAACAATAACTGTGATTCCATGTTTCCTTGGATTATAGAGATATTATAGGAGGTTTGTGAAAAACCTTTCGTGAATTTCTAATCCATTTACTAAGTTAACTCAAAAAGGGGTCAAGTTCATCTGGATAAAAGAGTTTGAGGAATGTTTTGAAGATTTAAAGAAGAGATTGGTTACTGCACCCATGTTAACTCTGCCCTCAAGTGGAGAAGGATTTGTTATTTTGAACGATGTATCTCTCAAAGGGATTTGGTGCGTCCTCATGAAAAATGACTAAGTCATTGCTTATTTATCTCAACAGTTGAAGAATCATGTGCAAAATTATCCAATTAATGATCTGGAGTTGGCTACAGTCACTTTTTCTCTGAAGATATGGAGGCACTATCTTTATGGGGATAAATGTGATATATAAACAGACCATCAAAGTTTAAAGTATATTTTAACACAAAAGTAATTGAACATGAGACAAAGGAGATGGTTATAGCTTCTTAAAGACTATGATTGTTCACTTAATTATCATCCCGAAAGAGAAAAAAAGGTTGCTAATGCATTAAGCAGGAAATTTCTAGTTGTTCATTCCATGATGAGGATTCAAAAAGATATTTTGATCAATGAGCTAGTAAAGCTGGACATGGGAATTATATGGGATGGTACATAATCAACCCTAACCCAAATTATTTCTCAACTTTAATTACTAGAGAAGATCAAGAAATCTCAAAAAAGATCCTTTTTTATAGAAGAAGTTTGAGGCTATAAAGTATGTGAAGTTTTTTTGTGTTTAATATTGATCAAGAAGGTGTACTAAAATATCGTACAAGGCTATGTGTTCCATCTATTCTAGAAATAAAGAAGGAGTTGATGGATGAAGATCATAGATAAAATTTTTCTATACATCCAAGAAGCACAAAAATCTATAGGGACCTTCATGATCATTTTTGGTGGGATAATATGAAAAGGGATATTGCTGACTACACTACAAGGTGCCTAGTCTGTCTGCAAGTGATGGCAGCATGATGGCTTCTTAAAGGGGTGTTGCAACCACTACCCATACCAGCATGGATGTGGGAAAATATCCCTATGGGCTTTGTCACTGTTCTCCCAAGAAAATCCAAAGGAAACAATATGATATGGGTTTTTGTAGACCGTATCACCAAGGATGCCCATTTTATCCCCATTAGGGAAGATTTATCTCTTGATACAATTTCCAGGATTTACGTGACTGAAGTGGTAAGGATGAATGGAGTTCCAGATTCTATCATATCTGATCATGATCCAAGGTTCAAATCAAAATTATGGAGAAGTCTTTAACATGCTCTAAGTGCTGAATTGAATTTCAGTACGGCCTGTCACCCCCAAACTGATGGCCTATCTAAAAGGACTATTCAAACACTTGAGGACATGTAGAGAACATGATCAATGGAATTTAAAGGTGGATGGGATCAACATCTCCCTTTAGTTGAGTTCTCTTACAAAAATAGCTTCCACTTGAGCATTAAAATGGCGGCCTATGAAGCTCTATATGGGAAGCGATGTAGAACTCCTAATTATTGGGATGAAGCTGGTGAGATAAAGCTTCTTGGGCATGATCTTGTGCAAGAGATGACCGAAAAAGTCCATGCCATCCAGCAACACATTAAGGCTGCTCAGATTCGACAAAATAGCTATGCCGACAACCATCAAAGGGACATGGAGTTTGATGTCGATGACAAGGTCTTTCATTGAATATCACCTTGGAATAGAGTCATGAGGTTTAGGAAGAAAAGGAAGCTCACCCATAGGTACATTGTCCCCTATGAAATCCTTGATCATGTAAGAGTTGTGGAAAATCGACTTTCACTTCCTCCAAATATAGCACAAGTTCATGATGTCTTCCGCGTATCCCTCTTGAGGATGTAAATACCTGATCCTTCACATGTACAAAAACCAGAGGTGGTACAACTGGAACATGACATCTCTTATGAGGAGTAGCTGGTGGAGATCTTAGATTATGGAGACAAGGTTCTGCGTAACAAGACTACCCACCTTGTTAAGGTGTTTCAGAGAAACCAAAAATGCGAAGAAGCCATGTAGGAACCAGAGGAGTCTATGATGCAAAAGTACCAACACATTTTCTTTTCTTAGGGTACAAGTTAAAATTTCAGGGGTTAATTTTCTCAAGGGGGGTAGAATGTAATGACTCGAAATTTCGAATAAATTTTGTTTCATAATTTTGTGTATTATTTTAATTTATACTCAAAAACTATATTATTTAATTAACAAAGTGAGTATAATTAAATTAAACTATTGGGTTTCGACTATTATATGATCATTGGTCAATATGAACGTTGGAAACTAAAATCATAACATTAAAATTATTGTTTATAAATACAAGTTATCTTGGTTAATTAATACAAAAAGAATATTTGATGGCCTCATCCAGTAGGATTTGGCCGTTTAAAGCCCATCCGACAGAACTTGGGAAGGAGGTAGCACCACTAGGTATTGCTCTGGACCAAACCCAAGCCGAACGTCACCGTGTGAAGCTGGAACAAAATCAACTTTGGGAGAAGTTCAAGCTGATAGAAATTACCACTCATGCAATGTTGGCCGAGCCACCCAAAGATTCTATCACCTTAGAACACCTTACACTTAGTCCCTATGCTGGGGTTATAAGGGGATATGTAACGAGACCTTATCTTTATTATGTAATCCTTTTATATAAATACAAATTGTTGTTTCTTCTTATGGTGTCCGGATAAATATAGGATGTATATTATTGATGAATTTTGGAAAAAGGATATTTTAAAATATTTATGTAAACCTTAAATAATTAATAATGTGTAATGATTTTCAAAAAATGGTCTTCTACAGTTTTGTTCAGAAATAAATTTAGAGTCTAATAAGATCAACTTAATTTTTGTTGAATAATAAATTATGAATAGTAATTTTACGCTTATGAATAGTAATATGACCAAATGGATTAGTAACCTCACTTATGAAATTATTAATATAATTTTGGCACCTCGATTAGGTAATTTGATTCAATAAAATAAGTAAATAACTATTTTAGAAATTATTAGTTATGCATTAGTTTTCTTTCAGGTGAATAGTTTTTTTAGTTAAAAATTTATTAAAAATATTCCTAAAATTATTTTCATAAAAATTAGTTCATTTTTGAATTCAGAGCATTTATATTAGGTTAAGGTGAATTTTTGGGGTTTTTCAGAAAAATTTTAATTTTAGGAGAATAATGAAAATACAGATTTTAGTTTCTGGAGTTTAATGACATCATTTAGGATGTAATAATTATGTAATCATTATGGTAGAATTATGAATAGTATAATAAGGTATGAGGTGTCCCAAGTGGCCAATACCATGGTTAAATACCACGGTCAAGCCCATGGTGTTTCCAATACCACAGATGTGGTGTCCCTTGGCAATTAATGTTTTTCTCCCTCACTTCTCCTGTAAATACCATGCCATTACTTCATACATTTCATTCCAAAATCCCCCTAAACTACGTTCTGGTCACTTTACCTCCCAAGGAGTCCCCCTAGGGTTCCCTCCAGCCTCTCAAGGTCCCGAACATTATGGTTTTGTTGTTACTTTTCAATGTAAGGGATCCTTTCACCCTCCTCTTTTAAGTCATGGCATCCTTTAGGTTATATATTATAGTTCCATTTTATTATGTGAGAGATTTTTCTTCTATGTATTTACTACTATCCATTTCATTTAGAATTATTATATATCCTTTATTCTCTCATCAATTGATTTTATGAATTTTTATGTGACATCGTTAGGCTACCGAATTTCCGTAAAAGAAATTGCGCTTTTTCTTTCCTTTCATGTTTCCTTTTCATGTGGTGTGTCATTAAAATGTACAAAAAATGTATTTTTTTTTATTCTATACCTCTACCGAAAAATTATCCATTTATGTATAGGATACCCTTGTCCACGTTCATTATATTATTTTCTAACACCATGTTAAATAGCCATTATGCTGCAGAAATTTCGTCTCAAAATTTATCTCTCTTCCTCTCAAAAAATTATCTTGTTTTATATATGTGAATACCCATACCTATATCGTTTCTATGGGTTTTCATAGTTTTAAAAAAATGATATATTTGATTATGGAATTGACATATATATAACCCTCACTCCCCTTCTATGGGTTAAATGACAAAACAATTATGTTTTTAAGTACTTTCTAAAACGTCATGATTTTGAAATGAAACCCATTTAATTTTTTCTCTATGGGGTTTTATGAAATGTTTGATTATAATCTATGAGGGTCACATGAAAGTAAAGAAATATTATGTGTGTGACTTGATATCTCTCCAATGAATTGGGTTAAGAATTAATCTCAAGAGATGACAAGTTTCACGATACCTTGGTGAATAACCTTGTTAAATTTTTTATGAATCCTTGGGGATAGACATTGGTGATATGTCTATGAATGTTTAAATGAAATATATTAGACACATATTCAAGTAATGTTTCATGTTCTTTTTGTTATGATATTCCTATACTTCCATTACTCATGTCTTTAGGTTTTTATTCAAGTTCTTATTGATATCACAAGTACATTGATTCCCTTGTTCACCCTTACAAGGCCTTCTGCTCACCCTTTACTTTGATGTATGTTTCTATGATATGAGACACAGTAATTGTACATAGGATGAACATATGATGAAGCCATAAAAGTGTATTAGAAGAATGTTCTATGTTGTTTTCATGTTTTATGTCCCTGATTTCAAGACACTAGACTTTAAAGATCCTCGGTTTGTAAAATGTAATGAGAAGTTATGTATTAAAAAAGCGCGATGCAACAATGGTGGAGATCCAATGTCAGGATAGTGGGATAGATAAAATTAGTAATCCATAATAAACTACATTGGTGGTTTGGTGAAGTTCCTGTATGAATTCTACACTACTATCCATCAATTGGATAGCCAGTGTTCCTCATCAATAGACCGATGGACCTCCTGTAGCCATTTTGGCTACAATCCATAGTTCACTCTTGTGTTAAAATACCCAATCTCCCCCCAACCACTAAAAAATGATCATAAAACTATCAAAAACATATCTTGAAGATTAAACTAGTGAAAAATAAGCAGCAAACAATAAGTATTACAAATAAACAATGGAATGATCTAGATATCATCATTAAAAAAAATATAAACAAGAAAAAAACAATGTTTTACCTTAATGTTGGTAATAAGATGTTCTAATCTCCCCACCGTAAATGATTTCTACCCCCTAAAATCTAATCAAGAAAACTATATATATAAATAATGATCCCAATTTTCTCTAATCAGTTCCTCATTCACCCATGTATCTTTTCTATAAGATTAATGTTTCTAAATGACCAGAACTAAGGGGATAAATTTTCCATGATGAGGACTTATATGAGAATCAATAATTCGAACGAATTATTAGTAACAGCTTGTTAAATTTCAACATTAAGTTCATTCCAACTCAAAACCGAAGATGATCTAGAGAGATACTTTTTGAGATTTGATATATGGAACATGTCATCTATTGAACACATTTTAAGTGGAAAATCTAAACGATAAGACACATTCCCAATATGATCTATAATCACAAATAGTATCATGCATCATGATGATAACTTCACCTATTTTCAAAGATGTCAGTGATACATCCAAGGTGAAACTCTAAAAATAACTTTGTCACAAACTGATAACTCCAAACGATGTTGGAGAAAACCAACACTGGATTTATATTGGCTTTGTTCCATTACCACTATTTATTAAATCAAATGAATCGTCATCATCATCACTTAGACCCAACTAGGTCCCATTATGGATGCTTCACCAACCTATGACAAAAAAATCATATATCTACAAGGTTAACCATAGAAGGCTTCAAAGGGTTCCCTCATAATGGAAAACTGGTAGCTGCTATTATAGGAATACTCAACCATTGCCAAATGGAAATCCCATGATCCTCAAAAGTAAAGAACAAAAGCATGAATCATGTCTTTCAGACTCTATAAATTCATTTTTGTCTAACCATATACGTGAGGAAGGTATTCCCAAATAAAATTTATAAGGGATATTTCCACCTCCGAAAGGAATATAAATCTATCTTGTAAACATAGAATCTCTATAAGAGGCAATGGTTGATAAAACCCCATAGAATATGAAGTTCCCTTAAACATACATAATTACGAATTCATCAACTTTAGTTGAATCATGAATGAGAATAATATGTGCTGATTTGGTTAACCAATAAATTACCACCCATTTCACAATTATACCTCTAGTAGTACATGGTAACCCAAAAATAAATTACTTTCATATCTTATCCAACATTTAATTTGGAACATGAGGGAGATGAAGAATACCTAAGGGCCCAGTAAGCTTGACTTTGACTTATTGAAAAGTATAGAAATGAGAAGCCAAATTAGTAGTTCTATATCTCAAATATAGACACCAAAATTGGTGTATCATATTATAAAACATCTCTATCAGGATTTGGTGAACTGCCCCTAAGAAAGATGAAAATCCCCATTTAAATCCTCTTTCCTAGGTACTGAAATGACATAGTTGTATCAAAAGAAATGTACACCATACGATTATTGAGACTATTCAATTATATTCTCCCCAAAATATAATGAATCACTAATTCCTTATAACTCACCAAACTAATACGAAACCCGCATTTAATAGCACTAGTATTTATCATCAACAGAAAGAAACATTGATAAATGGAATATTTATCCGTGCTAAGGAATGGGATGGAATCTTTAACCTTTTATTAGCCTTTTTTTTGTGTAGATAAAGGGTAACCCTTTTTAGTGCTTTATTTATAGCTCTAATAAAGGGTTCCCTTTATAAGCACTTTATTTTTAGTGATGATAAATATTTATTTCATTAATGATTTTTTATTATTGATAAATATATGAATAAATAAAATGAAATAATTAAAAAAATAATAAATTAAAAAATGAGTTTATTATAAGAAATATTACAAATTTTATTAATTAAACAAATATTAAAAAAAATGAATAAATTTATTATACATTATTAAATATTAAAAAACTTTTTAATGAGATAATTATGATAATTAATGTTATTAAATTGTGTATATTAAATACATTAATATATACTAATGTATATAAATATGATTTATATCTTAGAAAGTATTTATGCACTTTTCTTTATATTGTCATATATTAAGTAAATAGTGGGTTATAATAAAAAATTAACAAGAATAAAAAATATTAACTAATTGCATAGTACTCGACATATAATTGAATGTTGTTTGATTTTACAATTTTACATATATATATAATGTCTATGTTACATTTATAGCACAAATATGTAATTAATGCAATTTTATGTACAATAAACACAAATAAAACATATCTATTTTTTCAATATTTTTAAATTGTACTTATTATTAATTTATTCAATTTCACTCATCTTCAATATATATTCATTCACTAAAAATTAGATATTATTAATAGTATTAAAAATATATTTATAACAAAAAGTTATAAATAAATATATTTACAAATATACATTTACTATACCTATAAAATAATATATTTATAATTATAAAAAGATAAATATTTTTTAAAAAGTATTTATATTATTATAAATAAATAATTATGTATATTGAAATAATTATTAAATTTATGATAAATTTAATTAAATAATGAATACATTTACTATATTTATATATATATATTAAATATATATCTATAATTATGTAAATATATATATATATAAATATACAAATATTATTTTCTAAAAATATTTATTTAATTATAAATAAATATTTATAAAATTACACTAAATATATTTAAAAAAGAATATATTTACTATATTTATATTTAAATAAATTTATTAAGTGTATATAAATATTTAAATATTTTTATTTCTAATTATAATTATAAATCCTTTATCAGTTCGTATGAAATAATCATTGATAAAAGAATCTTTATCAGCATTTTTTCGTGCTGATAAAGTGGAGGCTTTATTACCGCTAAAAGGAGAAATGATAAAATTAAAATTTATCACTATTATAAAGTGCGTATAAAGAGTCGTGTTATCATCGCTTATGTAATATGTGCTGATAAAAGGACTCCTTATCAGTGCTTATTTGTAAGCATTGATAAAAGTGTCCCAATCTAATTAAAAAACCCTAACTATTTCAGAACATGTCATGATATCATAAAAATTACACGAAATCCACCCTCTAATGGAATTCCACCTTAGTGAATGTTGCCTCGAATCACACCACCCGACTACCTCTCAAAAATATTGTCTCACATCTAGTGTTTGATTGAAGTTAGGGCATCCGAAGAGGGTTTCAGATTTTCTTCAACATAGCGAGGTAGGAAATTATATTTTCTTTGTTTATTTTTTGTTTTGTATTTAATTTTCTCTTTGACGATGTCATTATTTTTGGTCCAGTGATTCTATACTACTGAGGCAGGCTTCTGATTTTCTAAATTTCCAATTTTGATACAACTCTTGATTTATCATAGAGAGTTTATTTTTTCTGGACATGAGGGTCACACATGCAGTCACATGGAGTTTAGTTGGTTGTTTTATTTTGTTTATAGTTCCCAAATTTATTTCCCTAATAAATCATACATATTTTTCAATCATTGTCTTATAAATGGTATTCCATAAATTTGAATTTTTTCAAATTGAATCTAAGTATTTTTTTGTGCAAGGGAGTTGAAGGTAGGTTAAAGGATTTATTTTATATTATACTGATTCATATCTTCTCTTTTTCTTCTTATCTCGTTTGATGTGATAATCCAATGTACAGATGCATCATGGCAGTTTTTATTTAAATTATTTTCCAACATTTTTTATTTATTTTTTGGGACAAATCATTCCCAATGTGTTGTTTTTCATGCCATGGTGCTTATTGCTAGCCTGAGGGGGATTTAGAAGGCCCCTTCAACACTATCATGAAACAACTCGGGTTTTTGTTATGTGGTTGTCTTGAGTTTTTTTGGAAACTACATCTACTATTAATTATTTTTTATACTTTTTCTCAATAATCCAACTTCCTATGGCTGTAGGATTTTATAAAAATATATTTTACTTTTCTCCCTCTTAATATTAATCAAAAATTATTTATAAATAATTTTATTCAAAATTGATGAAATATTATACCTTGATGATATATACTATTTTTGAACTACATTATAATTTTTCATCGTCATCCTACTCCCCCACTCTTAATAAATTAAAAAAATATCCTTTAGTCGTTACCCATTTCTAGTTATATAACAGTTTTTTAACCAATATACCATTATAAGAAATTATAAATTCCTTCTTTGAAATTTATATTTTCATGAATTTCACACCCATTTTGAGTAATTATTTAAATAATAACAAGTGTATTTCAATGGAATCACTTTTATACCTAACTATATGACATGTAGAAAAATAGTTTTTCATGCCTTTTTACTATCATAATATTTTCCATATAATGAATATCCCACAATCCATGATATAAATTAACATTCCATCCCCATAAATTGAAAATTTTATTCAATTTTCAATGGGTGTCAACATGGGTTTTCAATCCTCCTTTTGAAATATACAAAAAACTTCCCTCACAAACATGTATTGTGAAATAAATATCTCATTACTTCCATGAGTCACCTATAAAATAAGGAAAATGTAAACTCACAAATCATTAACATTTAATCATTATTAATTGTTCATGTAGAAAATAATTATCATCTTTCATTTCTTGGACCTCTATATATTATGTCATCCATATTGAGAAACACTTTAAATATGTCAATAAAATTATTTTTTATGTAATGATTATGACCAATTCTACATTTTTTTAAATTAATGTTTCTATAATAATTCATCTAACCCTCAATACCAAGATATTAGTTATTATTTCAATTCATAAATCATATTTTTAAATTTAGAAACACTATTCTCATTTGAAATAATGATAAAACCATCAATTTGTTTGATGTAAACTTACTATTCAAGTAATACATTAGTAAATGCTAATTTTAAATCTTGTTGAAGTACCTTTAATTTACTTGGGATGGGTTGGAGTGGTGATATAACATCCCAAGAGTCTTGAGATGTTTTCAAATATTTATATACGATTAATTTTAAATGCAATAATTCCTTATGTTGCTACATCAATTATTCCAATATAGTTTTTTATCTTCAAGTTGATAGAATGAGATTTTATTATTCTTGTTTACAATATGTTTCCTTCATATTACAACTTAATTTCCTATATTATATTTTAATTTTTTTAGGGTATTGATAAAATATTTTATGTGGAGTAATTATTATCATAACTTCAAATACCCATTTTCTTCATCATACTAAAATTATTTGAAACAATCAAATGTTGAGTTTCCCCTATTTGAATTTTCTATAAATTTCACTTTTGATAATGAATATATTGTGTGTATTTATTTATATATTGTATAAAATTAATCATTTATGAACCCAATAGGATTAATATGAACAAAAAATGGATGAATTATAATTGATTGATAGACAAATATGAATATGGAGTTAAAGAGTTCATCAAGTTTGCAAGATATCATGGAGACGACCATTCTAAAATCCTATTTCTGTGTTTACGTTGTTTTTATTCATGAAATATTACTCCATCTGAGTTGTAATAACATTTTATTATTCATTCAATAGATCAAAGCTATAAATTTTGGATGGAACATGGGAAAAATTGAATGTGGACATCGATTAGGAAGATACTATGGTTTATGAATCATTTGATATGAATACCATTGTAAAAGATGATAAATATCACAAGGATGAAATAAAAATTGCAATTAAAGATGACATTCGTGATTATCCAAATTTTATTGAGGAGCTAAACAGTTGTTCCAAGAAACTATTGTATACCTATTTTACTAAATACACAACATTGTCAACTGTATTGAAGTTATATATATCAAAATCCTGAAGTTCATGGAGTGACATTAGATTTATATAACTACTTGGTCTTCTGAAAGATATGCTACCAGAATAAAGTAAACTACAATTCCAAAGATATGATGAATACAAAATCTTACGTTAAATGGACATGTTCTCTAAAAAATATATTCTTTTCCAAATAATTTCATATTGTTTCTCAAGGACCATGAATCACTCATAAAATTCCTTATGAGTTGCGCATATCAATAAAAAAAGAATCAAGTCCTTCAAAATTCATGTGGTACTTTACTATCTTTCCAGGGTTTTAAAGACTATTTAGATGTGATGAAACCACAAGACACTTACCATAGAATTGAGATACAAGAATTAAATATGGTAACCTATGTCATCCAATAGATTCTCCTTAGTTGAAGAAAATTTATTAGGAGAATCATGAATTTTGAGATGAGTTGAGATACTTTTGTCTTTCGTAATCTACTGCTGGAAAAATTCATTTGGGTGTAAAAATTTGTACTCTCAGTATATGGAATGTCATGTTAGAAAATTATAAGTTTCCTCCATGGTTATAAATTAGTTGAAAATACATTATGTTGTCTCTGCTTATATATAGGCCAAAGAAACTGGGTAATAATATTTATGTCTATTTGGATCTATTAATCAAAGATATGAAATTGATATGTGTTAAATGTATTAAAATGTTTGATGTTCATAGAGGTGAGGAATTCAAATTGAGGTCCATTTTTATGGAAGAATAAATGAATTCCCGCTGATTACAATTTATCACGCTATAACATTAATGTAATGTTGGGGTGTCCAATTTGCGAAAAACACACATACTCAATTCAGTAGAAACATTCCTCAAATTCTATGTTTTTAGGAAATAAGAAATATTTACTACGACGACATCAATACTGATCCTCGATGACAAAATTCTATGGGAATATCAAACAAGGTACAACACTATATTCAACAAAAGGTGATCAGATGTACAAAAAAGAAAAAATCATTAAAATTGTTTTCATGAATGTTTTTTAGAAAAACCATAAAAAATCTTGTTTGGAGAATAGATCAAATTTCTTTGAATTACCATATTGTAATTGTTTATATGTCGGACATTTTCTTGATGTCATTAATGTAGAAAAAAATGTATTTCATAATGTTATTGGTATGTTACATAATGTTCTTGAAAAATGAAAGAGGGAATCAATGATAGGTTTCACTTTATGGAAATAGGGATAAGAGAAGAGTTGGAACTATTGTAGGGTTCACAGAGGAATTTTCTTTCTCTAGTAGCTTACACTCTATTCATAGAGGAAAAATTGGAAATTTTCATTTTCTTTTCTAGTGTAAAAGTTCAACATGGGTATTTATCAAATATTAATAATGTCAGGTAAATGAATAATTTGAAGCTACAAGGACTAAAATTCTACGAATATCATGTTTTAGTGAAAGATTTATTGCATATTTTGTTCCCATTTCATTATGCATCAAAATGAACAATATACATTGACCAAACTCTGCTTCTTTTTCAAATCCATATAAATTAATGTTGTAGACTCGGAAAAGATTATCATCATGAATAAGGAGATTGCAGTCATATTATGTGAATTACAGATATTCTTCCCACAATAATTCTTTGATATAATGGCCCACCTAAAAGTTAAATTGGTTAGAGAGGTTCAAATATGTGGTTTGGTCCATTATATATGGATTTACCCCATTGAACTGTATATGAAGATAATGAAAGGGTATGTACAGAATTGAAGTAAGCTAGAAGGTTGTGTTGTAGAATGATAAATTTTTGAAGAAGATATTAAATATTGCATAGATTTCCTCTTAGATATTGAATTTTTCAATCTCCCAAATTATTATCACAATGAAAAATTTATGGGAGAAGGGATTTCTGAAATATATGTTTTTACAATTACCTTGATAGAGCGGGATAATTCACATCATTACATATTACATAATAGCGATGAATTTTATCAATATATTAAATCCCACAATGAAATTATTAGACATTTGAGTCCATTAAGGGATGAAGGATGGATAGAAAATATACATAATAAATAGTTTATATGATGGTTCAAAGATAAAATTTATAAGAAGTTATTTTAAAATCCAAATTCAATGGCCTAACGACTTCAATAAATAGACATATTAGCGAGTGAAAATGTTAATTATTACACTGGTTTTGTAATCAATGGTTATATGTTATATACAAAAGAACAAAATGGACTTAGTATGTAAAAAATAGTGGTGTTACACTTGTGGATGATGCGATGTACATATCTGGTTCCAAGTATTGAAAACCAATTTATGAAAATATGATATATTTTGGCATTTTCAAATAGATATATGAGTTGGATTATACAACATTTCAAGTGATTATTTTCCATTGCAAATGGGTTGAAAATATCTATGGAGTGGAAGCTGATGAAATGGGCTTTGTGAAGGAAAATTTTAGTGTGGAAGGGAAAAAAGAAGAGCCATTTATAATTGCATCACAACAAGTGAAAGTCTTTTATGCCTCTGATCCAATAAAAAAGAATTGTTCAATTTTCCAACTGGTGACTAAAAAACTGTTGAGTTAGATGAAAAATCAACAGAAGATGACCTTTTCATTGGGACCCCACAATTTGTTCATGTTGGTCCCAATATATATAATGTATTGTACGTTAGAAGGGATCACAAAGAGGGTATTCAGATTCCTGATCGATGAAACAAATCATGTAATCCTTTTAAAAAATAAAGAGGGTTCAATGAGAAGGTAAAAATGTTTTTTAATATATTATGGGTTTCTTAATAATATTATAATTTCTCTATTACAATAATATAATGTAAATTAAATGTTGGAAAACTCATGCAGACAATATATTCTGAACATGATGGAACAACAAACTATAGTTAAGGAAACCCTTATAGAAAGATGTAGAGGTAATGTTATGAAATACTTTCTATATTTTAATGAATATTAGATAATGAAAAGTTGTTATAATTTTTATTATTCTTTATAGAGTTCATTAATTTTAGAATATTTCTGTTCATGTGGCATGCCTTCATTGGAATAGAAATGTTGATGTCTCTACTCAATTATAGAGGTAATATTGATGTTTTCACATTAAAATCATTGTATATAGAATTAATGTATTATTTCATATTGATGATTAATTTATTTCTTTTTAGTATTACTCAAATAATAAATATTTTCTCATATTGGTTGATTCATTTATTTATGTTGGGGTGCTCTATCTAACTTTCCTTCTTATAATCTATTAAAACATTTTCAACCATGTAATGGTGCATTTATCACTTTTTTTCAGGTTATATCCACTACCTTTTCAGGAAGAGAAATGACATTACTTCTGCTAAATTATAGAGGTAATCTTGATGTTTTCATATAAAAATCACTATCTATGGAATTAATATATTATTTCATATTTATGTATAATTTATTTTGGTTTAGTATTACTCACATAATAATTATTTTATTATATAGGTGGATTCTTTTTTTCGAGTTGGGTGATCTATCAAGATTTCATGATTCTTATCCAATAAAACCTTTTCACACATGTAGTAGTGAATTTATCAGTTTCTTTCTTGTTTCTACACCACCTTTTTAGGAAGAGAAATGATGCTACCTCTGTTAAATTATAGAGTTAATATTGATGATATCATAATAAAATAATTGTCTATAGAATTTCGGTATTTTTTCATATTTATGTTTAATTTATTTTGTTTTAGAATTACTCACATAATAATTGTTTTCATATGCATGTGGATTCAAATTTTTGAGTTGGGGAGCTCTGTCCATATTTCACGCTTCTACTCCCTTAAAAACTTTTCACAACGGTAGTGGTTAATTTATCACTTTCTTTCAAATAACCTACAGTTCATTTGTAAGAAGAGAAACAACACTACTTCTGCTCAATTACATAGGTAATATGAATTCTTACATTGTAAAATAATTGTCCATATAATTAAGGTATTATATTATATTATTTTTTATTTATTTATTTTTAGTATTACTCTCATAATAACTGTTTTTTAAAAGGTGTATTTTTTGGAGTTGGGTGCTCTATCCAACATTCATGCATCTTCTCCATTAAAAATATTTCATGCCAACAATGGTGTATTTATCACCTTATTTCTAGTTACCACAACTACCTTTATAGAATGAGATAAGACACTGCGTATTCTCAATTATAATGGAAATCATTATTTATTCATAGTAGAATCATTTTTCATAGAATTGATGTATTCTTTCATATTTACGTTTAATTTATTTCTTTTTAATATTAATCACATAATATTTTTTTTAATTATACAGATGGATTCTTTTTTTTTCAAGTTGATGTGGTTTATTAGAAACTTCTTAAGTAGTATTGGATGTTAGAAAAATAATGTCAATGGAAATCGTGGTAACATTAACAATTATATTTTTTTGATACATTGGGATGTGTAGGAATCAATCACACGTCAATCCCAAAAAAAATCTAACCAGTATAACTCAAAGTACTTATTTTTAATATAAATTGAAATTAATATCAGTAAACAGACAACTAAATCAATGTGTCCATTATGAATTTAAAATCGTTATTTGAATTTAAAAATTTTAAATCAATAAAAACCTATAAATGTACTCATACTATTTTGATAATTTTCGGCATGAATTCATAAATCATTTGGGATGTGTAGGAATTTATCTCATGTAAAAATGATACACTATGTGATCCTTGTGAGTAAAAATGTGTGTTTTATGATTGAAAATACATTTTAGTAAACAATGCAAGTGATGTATTCAAAACCGAGAAAAAAAATCATATTATTATGATACCTTAGGAAAAAACCCCATATGTTATTTGAAATGTGTAGAAATTAACTGCACCTCAATCCGATGCATGTTGTGATTGGTATAACTCTAAGTGTGAATTTATTTGAAATTAACCTCAGTTTTAGTAATTAAATAAACTAACCTACTCAAAACAGAACAAGAACATTCATATTATTTGGGTACTTTAGGAGAATGATCCATATGTGATTTGAGACATGAGTGAATTATCCAAAACTCAATTCGATGCATGGTGTGACTGATACAACTCTAAGTGCATGTTTTTATTTAAAATTGACATTAATTTTAGTAAAAATAAAAACTAAACTACTCAAAACCAAGAAAGAAGTTTCAAATTGTTTAAATAATATATGAAAACTATCTATATGTCATATGTGGTGTGTAGGAATCATCTTCACCTCAATCGGATGCACAATGTGACCAGTATGACTCAAAGTGATTAATTGTTTTTAAAATTGACATTAATTTCAGTAAAACGTACACTTTCTATTAAGTTATATCTTTATATTAATACAAATATAAGAATTTGTTTCTTATATAGGTGCATTTGTTTTCTCGATCAAGGGTGGTTTGATCGAATATAAAATGATTTTCATCCGGAATAAGAGGACCATCGATGTTTTGGAATGTATGTAATAATTTGTATTTATGAAATTTCTTGAACCAATGTTTGAAATGTTTATAATATAGTGTTTGTTTCTTGTGTTAGTGTAGAAAACTTCATTTCATTTAAATGATATAATGAGACATGTTTTTTTGATATTTTGTTTGTTTTTGGTGCTATTGTGCATTATTACAACACATTGTAGTGGTGCTACAATGTGTGGTTTCAACACAAAGTAGTATGGATGTTTATCATCAATTTTAGAAGCCCTGATAAAGGACACATTTATCAATGCTTTTAAAAGTTATGATAAATGTCTACTTTATTATCTTTAATAGAAATGATGAAAAAGTCTATTTTATCATATCTTTTATAAGTGTTGATAAATGGTTCCTTTAGTGGTGAAAAATTAAAGCACTGATAAATGGTTCCTTTATCTATTTTTTTAAAGATTTGATAAATTTCCCACTTGTCATCTTATGTTTTGTGCTAATAATGTTACCCTATATCAAAACCTTTTCAGCATTGATAACAGACCATGTATTTTAACCTCACTCATGTAGTTAGTGCTTTTTTAGCTCGGATAAAGGTCATTTCTTATGATGTTAAAGGCCAAATTTGTAGTAGGGTGACAAATATATTGATCAAAGAGAATAATATTAAGGAGTAAGGATGCCAACTGAATTACCATCATTGTCATCCCAATCTCGTCATCCTAGACTCCCAATTTTATATGAGAAAATTGAGCAAATAGATTCCACTCATTTTAATATTCTTTCGTAACATTGTTCAAAATATTCCATATCAAAGCATAAATGAAAACGTTTCCCATACCAAGGGAATACATAATGTCAAAATTAAAGGATTTTAGGTACTCATACCATCATCATTAATTTAAATACCTTTGAGAGAATACATTACTAAAGATATCCTGATTTGAATAGATAGAATAAATTTCTATGAATAGGTATTATTTTCAACTATTAAGTGCATGCATAACTTCTGTATATTTTAGGTCCTAGGTGGGACAATTATTCTCATTATGTCAAGGTTTATAACAACTATACACCAAAAAATGACCATCCTGTATTAAAATGCAACACAATGCTAAACATGATTCATCATAGAAGACCACATAGCCTTGAAATACCTCTATAAGAGTAAAAACAAGTGTTAATGAAAAATGATTCCTTAACATGCCAAAATAAACCTAATATTTTTAATCCCATAAGATATTCACTTTATTTTGAGTGAGATTTTTCAATAGGCAATCAATATTTGAGAAATCCATTACGAAATAATGGTAAAACTATGCCAATCCCAAGAATATATGAATTTCAAAGACAATCTATGGATCCTCCCATGACATAAAAACAGTGAACTAAATATAAATAATTTAAATACCATTCAAAAAAACAAATTTCCCCAATAATATTACCTATCGATTCAATTAATTTCACTTGGATAGCTTAGCATAAAGTCATCGATTTCGCAGGATTTCCAGAACTTCCCTCAGGTGACGAACATGTTCCTCCAATGTTTTAGAGTAAACTAAGATTTCATCTATGAATAACACAATGAAATAATCTAGGTATTAATGTAAAATACAATTCATAAATTAAATAAACACAATAGAAGCATTGTTTATATTAAAAGGTATAAAAGATACTTTTAATGGATACAACTACACTTGAAAGCAGTGTTAGGGATATCAGAATCCTTGATAAAAATTTAGTGATAAACATAATGTAGTACAATCTTTGAAAACCACTAAACCCATTTCAAATGAATAATAAAATCATTAATATAAGGGAAAAAATACTTGTTCTAGATAGTAGCCTGATTAGGCTTCTGACAGTCGACCAACAAGTAAACGGTCCTATTGGATTTCATAGAAACAATCACTTGTGATTCCCAAGGATACACACTAGGTTGAATGAAGCCGTTGGAAAATAAATCATTCAAATGACTGTTTAACTCCAATAGTTCAGTAATTCTATTTTGTAGGAGGGGTTTGATAGAGGCTTGGTACCTAACACCACGTTGATAGAAAACACCACCTCCCTCTCTAGCGGCATTCTATAAAAGTCCAATGGATTAAATTAAAAAACTCATCAAAAAATTGAGCATGATCAACACCTATAGGTTTCATATTTATTACAAAAGAACACCAGGATATCATTCTATCTAACTCCATAATTGTAGGGCTCTTTTATGTCAATATTGATTCCCAGACTCCTAAAAAGACAAAAAACACCCCTAAATGGTAATAAATTTTACCTATTTAAGATAATAGTCAATATCATATTTTTGAGAAATCTTCTAATCTATCTTGATAATGAAATCCAGTGGTTTCATGTCATGAACTAAATAGTCTAAGTCATCTTCAATTCTTTTTAAATAGAAAGTACTGGTGGGGCTTCGAAGAACCTAATCTGAATTCATACATAGATTTATAACAATATCCACTATATATAGAATGAAATCCATAGAAATATTCAGAAAATATAAAATATGGGTTTTTATGAAATAATAAGAAGCACTATTATCAAATGATGGACTCACTAAAGACAATGTAGTGGTGATGTAACCTCTAACTATCACTAGTCCCACATCATTATCTATTAGAGACTCATTCACTATATGAAAAATATTCAATCTTGATTCATATGGATGTAATCCATTTATTCTTAAAGAATATGACTACACTACAATGCCTCTTGGAACTGATGAGTACATATGACTACACATAGTGGTAAACACATAGAAAAATCGCTTTAATTGTCCTGAATGTCTATACGAAGTAATAATCTTCAATTCGTCCATAAAATTACACAATTTGTGTCTAACCATGATACATTGAAAGAAAGTAATAAAGTAATTTTATAGACATTGTGGAGGATTTAGAATATTTATTGTACAAATTTTCACCACTACAGTTACCACCACATGACTCAACCTACTTCTTATTACCCTTTTAAAGACCACCAGAACTACCACTAGGCGTATGTGGATCTCTCATCAAGCCTAGATTTCCTTCATAACTATGTTATTCCCTCAAAGATCTATCCAGAACATATTAATAAGTAAGATTTAACCTAAAAACCAAATATTGGATATCAGGTCAGAGTCCCATCTCAACACTCATAGAATTCACTTTCTCAATCAATACCATATCAGAGTAAAAATGGGTGAGTAGAGAAAAGTTGTTAGCCTACTGAGTTAGGGTCTAATCACCTAGTAAATTTTGAGAAACTCTATTATGTTAGATAAAACCATTAACTATGGAGTGAACTTATCCACAAAAATATTCTTGAATTATTTCCACTATAATCCTTTATTATTATATACTATGATAATAACATCTCACCATATCATGACTCACCCTTCAAGTTTGAAGATGAAACATTTTACCTTAATAGAATTCCATTTTTCCAAGAACTAAAAAAGTTTCTCAATATTTTTCTTCAAGTTATTTACATATTAAGTATAATTTGAGTCCCATAGGGATTGCAGATTCTTTTAAGAAAATCCTAAGATTCATCTTTATTATCACACATCCTAGTTTCCAATAATAGAGCATGAATGAGAATGGGTGAGAACACTCATACCAAATCATGAACCACACATACCACTATTTGAAGAATGTTCTGGTTGACTAGAGGGTTTAATTGTTTTTTTTTTCACTAGAAGACCCCTCCCAAGGCCTATTTTATCATCTTATTAGGCACTAGGTACTATAAAATAACAATAAAAAAATAAGAATACCTCAGTCAGATGACATTTGATCATCAAATATTATCAATTAGAATCATCTTTAGAAGAAAATTCTCTAAAAAAATATTGTTTAATGTCTAGAATCAAATAAAAAACTATTCAAAGACACTTTTATAGAACAACCCATGATATCTTAAGAATTATTATATTGAGGGATATCTAGGAAATAACTCATAAACTACCCAATATGTTCAAAAAATATTGTCTCTTATGTTTCAAGAAATCCCATGGTGCATATTGACATTTAAGAAAGAACTCAATATATATTTAACATAAATTCTTGTGAACCAACCCAAATAACACATTTAAATGGTACCAGAACTAGTCCTAGCATAGTCAGAAGGGAATTCTAGATCCCCGCAGAAATAAAATTAGCTCATGGGAATCATGAAACTACAAAAGGAAATTATTTCAATACAAGGAAAACTCATAATGATAAAAAAGAAGAAAATAATCAATTGATAATTAATATTACATTGAGAGAACATGTGTAAAAATATCCTAGATAGAATGTAATAAATAAAAACACATTATATCAACCTATGTCACCACCTAACTATCAAGACATGTAACCATGATCTTTGTTTAATAAGTGGATTACATGCTCTTTTGGTCACCAAAATCTCCAATGGTTTCTCTATTCATAGAAATCCACCACCTCTAAGTGGTGGTTTTCCTTTTCCTAGATCTGGTATAACAATATATGAAGATTATCAGAGGAAAATGATTGATGTGAGGAACCATAACACAATGTGAACCATACATATAATTCTATAATAAATCAATAATAAATAAACCAAATAAACACAATTTTAAATAAAACATGGAGTTGTGAAATTTCCAATTAACAAAAAATCATGATTCAAAAAATTACTTGATAAAAAATGGTATAAAATTAAATTTTCATCAAAAGTTTTTAAATATAATTTATATCAAAATAGATTTCATTAAATAATTCCACAAATTCGAATTTTTAATTCATTTCTATAATGATTTATCAATCATAAAAACATGGTTACAAGACCCAATGATAGATTTAGTAGGATTATCACATATCTCAGGGTTGTATACCACATTTTTTCACACATTCCAAGGTCTTAATAAAAATGGAATAAGAGAGAATCCCCAAGAATAAACAACCAATCAAAAAGTAGTTTTAGTATCAGTGTAATCCTCAATCCATTTCTAGGTAAAGCAATTACAATCCTTGAGTGTGTTATCACACTAAACATCCCTGGATCCCAAATGTTTTAAGGAAAATAATCATACTATGGGATATTATTAGAAATCCTATCACCTATAAACGAAATCCTGTTTTTACATTATTTCATTTTCATAAGATATGAGGGATATCGTACTAGTACTAATCAATTTATTAGTCATAGAAAACCAGATATATACATGATTCCCCTATTACTTTGGAAGTATAAAATACATAGTAAAATAAAAACTCTAAACTCATTTATAATATTCATTATATCCTAATTAATATCTTATGGGAGGGAAATAAAATAAACGGTGATCTAATATTCTTAGTATGTTTTATTTACAAGAGAAGATATCATGAGTAAATTATGAATAATAAATATTCCAAGTTAAATAACAAAGAAAACAAGCCATTTAATTATTAACATGAGAATAAAATATATCTATGGATAATATCAATAAAGTAATACCATGGATATAATAAATAAATTATCAATAAAGGAATTAATTAATGTTTTATAATATGATCCCATAATTCATGATATCTTTAACAACAATTCCTTATTCTAAAATAGTTTTATCAATGGGTGGGTATATACCAAAAACCCCTTTAATAATTTTGGAAAAATGATTTGTCTCTTAAAACCCATAAATTTATCGTGGAGATATCTATAACTAGGATACACCTTTCACTGCATGTCTAAGAACATCCCTAATAGATTTAAAGATAATTTTGTTGAATAAAAAATATTTTTTTTCAATAAATAACAACATTTATTAACTAATATGGAATATTAAGATTTAACCATTAAATAAAATAACTTTATTAGTAAAAAACTTATATAAAAATGGTATATAGTATTGATAATAATCAAATCCATGTTACAAAGAATATATGTATTAAAGGGAATTGTAATTTCAAATTAAAAACAATCATATGAAATTGAATGTTTTAGGAGAAATTTAATGACCATAAATTTAAAAAGAGATAAAATATTACCTTCAATTCATCAGAAATATAGGTTTTGTAATAAAATATTTTCCATTAGAGAATAAAGGAAAATAGTAGAACACCAATAACATAAGATTTTTTAAAGTTTTTTTTACACCAAAAAAAACACGTCGAGTAAGCTAGACAATATAAAAGTATTATCTTAGCAGGAGAATCCATTAATGTCACATATGCAAAAAAAATTCTTTTTTTACTTTCTATAAATATGTAGAAAATAAACCTTTTATAAAAAAATTGAAATATTCCATTGAAACACTATAAAATAAAAGGGATATCATAAAATTTACTTATTAAATAAATTAAGCATATAAAATTAGTTTTTTAATTTTTTTTGAAAAATATAGACATGGATGAAAAATAAACCCGACCAAGAATAGAAATAAATTTAGGTTTTATTATAGATGTTTCATTGCTTGATTGAAGTGAAAAAGAGGACAATAGTTATAATAAATAACGATACCTCCTCAAATATTTATAGGATAATAAAATATACAGAGTCTATGAAGGATAGATTATTATATTCCTTTAATGAAGTTAATAGTAATAAAAAAATGAAATTTAAAAATAAATTCTTTCCACTTTGGAAACATTTAAATTGTAACCCCATGAAAGAGAAAGATAATTTGAAACTTTAGTCATATATATATATTTATTTTAAATTTAAATATGTAAAATTTTTACTATAAACAATACATAAGAATAAATATGGGCATGACACTAAACATGTCTCAAGGAAGTGAGAACTGAGATGAAATCTCTTACCTCAAGTTCGACTTTGCTCATAAATGATCCAACCTCATGTACAATAAATTCTAATTTATTATAATTTTATACTATAGTAATTTTAATACTTATAATATCATAAATTATTCACTTATTACAATTAAACAACCTTTTTGTTTAATATCCCCATGTTAGAATCATTATTTCTAGTTGTTTAGTGTTTTATTTTTCTTGTGAATTTTGGTCTGCTAGTTCCTGTCATTGAATATTAATTTTGGTTCCATAATCTATAGAATACTAATAATATCATAAATATAATATAAATTCATTATATCTATATTTTCTATTGTATATAAAATGTAGATAAATAAAAATGAATTACACTATTCACAGAGATGGTAACCGTACTTAAGCAGTAATGTTATTTTATCTTTTTAGTGGATGGAATTAAAGAGAGGAAAATTATAAATATACTTTATATAATAATCATTATATCATACATATCATATTTATTAATTAAATATATCCTTATTACCATCCATGTAAATTTTATATGAAATTTTTTTCACATCGCTTCCTAGAGGTGGCAGTCCACACGTATACTTGAGCGACATTATTGTCTCCCAAAGGATTGGAAGGTAAGAAGGTAGATATGATATTATTATTATAGAAAAATAATTAAACCATAAATATATTATATATTAATTATTTACATAATTATAATCATCAATATAATGTGGTTATGAAAAATGAATTACACGAACATGTGGAGATGATAATCCATACTTACATACAAGTGATATGATCACATTTCATAGCGTGTAAAAGTGATCAAAAAAGATTTTACCATAATAATTATTACATGATATTATTTTTATGATATTATAGTTATTATTTTATTATGGGTTCAATATATTTAGAGGATATAATATAAGAAATAAAATTTAAGGAGTCGATAATGATGGTTACCTCTTCTTAAGTAGTGTTCCTTTAGATTCCCCCTTAAAGACCCTTACAATAGTCCGTTAAGAATACTAATGTTGATTCAATAAGGTCTTCATTATGACGGGACCATTACTTATTGTTTTGAAAATCACAAACACATTATCTCAAGGAAAATATCATTTTACCCTGTGTTTTACTTTTATAAGAAAAAATTTCCTTCCCCAAGGAAATTTATCCTTTCCTTGTTTTTCATTGTTCATTATCTTGTCTAAGTGTAAAATTTGGTTTCATGTCTAAAACCTTGGAATCATATAATACTTTGATAAAGAGAATTTTTTTTCAAACATTAAGTTCAGACTTCGAACTCTTCTATGTTCTGACTCCGAGTTCTCAGAATTCAGACTTTGAACTCTTCTGAGTTATGACTCCGAGTTCTCTGAATTCAGACTCCGATCTATTTTGTGTTCTGACTCTGAGTTCTCTGAATTCAGACTCTGAAATCTTCTTAGTTCTAAATCCGAGTTATCCGAATTCATACTCCGAACTCTTCTGAGTCCTAACTCCGAGTTCTCTGAATTCAGACTCCGAACTCTTCTGAGTTCTGACTCCGAGTTCTCTGAATTCAGACTCCGAAGTCTTCTCAGTTCAGACTCCAAATTCTCATGAACTCTGACTCCGAACTTTGTATGTTCATGTTCCAAATTCTTGTGAATCCAGACTTCGAATTTCCTTGAAATTCAGACTCCGTAATTCTATAGAATTCAGGTTTCTAATACCTTAGAAAAATGAATCTGAATATCCTTGCATTATAGACTCTGAATTCTTTTTTGGTTAGACTCCAAACATTTATTTGATTACATTCCAAATATTGGATTTTGGTTGTGTAAACATGTTTTTTATTACACTTGTTTTTTTGTTATAAAACGATGTCTTGCATTCAGTTATTAACTAACCTTTGTTTGAGTGACACATACATAGGTCCCTCTAAAATTCAAGGAAACATATGACCGTTGGAAGAGGGAGATGAACGTTATTGTTGTTCCTATAAAAAGGAGCTCGTTTGAAAAGAGCTCAACACAGTTATTTTAATCTAGAGATTACATTCTGTCGAAGTGATTTATAGAGAGAGACTATCATGCTTAGTGTGCGCTGGATATTTTGTTTAGATTTACTTAGTGCGACTTCGAATGTTGTTGAGTACATTCGAGGGCTTCCAGGGATCAGAAGAAAGAGGTGTCGACTACCTTGAAGTTGAGGGCTTCCTTGCTGGGGAAGACAAAGGTACCGACTACCTTGATGTTGAGGGCTTGCGAGGATAGAAATACAGACTCTGATCTTAGTATCGAGGGCTTACCCTGGTATGGGTAAGACAAACTTTCAAGAAAGTATAAATGAAAGGACCTTTATCCAAGGTTGTTGGATACCCTTTTATTTGGGTTAGAAGACATACTACTTGTTAATTGTTTGGTTCATGTTTTCTGCATCATTTTGATTGTTGAGGAAAGTATAACTATTTGAAACATCATTATACTTGTATACTATGATTTAGTAAGACTCTATGTACTTTAAGGTAGAATCTTTATCTTTTTAAACTTTCATTAAGTTTCATTTTCCCGAACCATCTTTTCAGAATCATTTTCTCGGAATCATATTCCCAGAATCAAGAAAGTGTCTAGAACCAGAGGTTTTGTGAATTACCTTATTTAACCTTATTAAACATAATCTTATTTAAATGTTTCAAAGGAATTTTATATGTGTACAATTCACACCCCTCTTGTATTTTGAGCATCATTATATACTGCAAATAGTATCTATATTATTTTAATCCTACATTTGGTATTATAGAGTATATCATAAATCACATACCATCTCAATAATTGTTATCAGAGGATTGGTTCAATCTGAATTAATCTCACGATTTGATTCAGAGGAGAATTCATCTTATTCTTATTTTTAGAATCATCTTTTCAGACTCATAATGCTTGGATTTATTTTTTCTTAGAGATACTCTTGTTCTATATTTTTTCTTGCTGAGGAAAATTTTCCTTATTTAAATTTTTTTTTACTAACAAGTTTGTGTGGATAGAGTTTTTCTTTAAGATGGAAGGAATCAATGTTGGTTCCATAGACAATTTAAATCCAACTAGACCACTTATTTTTGATGGTAATGATTATGAATATTAGAGAGATCACATGAAGGAATTTATTATCAGTACTGGAGTGGAAAATTTTGTTATACTTACTGGAGGATATAAAATACCTCACAAGGAAGTTAGTACCTTCACCAATCAAGAAAAGCATGAATATCAACTGAATTATAAGGTACACAATACTTAGCTTTGTTCCATGACTAGAAATATATATAGATAAATTTCATCTTGTGAAGCATCAAATTTTATATGGAAGAAACTTAAAGTTACTCACATTGGAACTTCTAAAGTCATTTAAACTAGAAAATCCATGCTCAGAGCTAAATATCATGGTTTCTGATTTCCTTATGGAGAACCCATATGTAAGGTGAAACAAAGATTTATGACTATTGTTAATAGTTTAAAATCAATGGGTGAGAAAGGATTAGATGATAAATCCCTTGTTGACAAGATCATAAACATCATGCCCAATGAGGGGGAATCCAAGAGAACTACTATTGATGAGAACAAGAAGGTTACTCAGATTTCTCTTGATGAACGTTTTGGAACTCTTCATCAACACGAGACTAGAATGAAGAGAGATGCTGATAACATAAAGAAGAAGAATGAGAATGGAAGTGTTGCTTTTACTACAACTTCAAATCATATGAATTCCAAGACTCCGGAGAGAGTTACTAGATTGAAATCTAAAAACTATAGTTATCCAATCTGAATCTAGTGGAAGTGAATCTTTTGAGAATGAATTTGGAATCTTTCTCTAAGGATGAACAATATTTCTTGATAGAAGAACATTAAATCTAGATATAAGAAGAAGGAAAGGAAAGATAATAAATATTTATTTGTTACTTGTTATGAATGCAAGAGAGCTGGACATATAAGACCTGATTGTCCTATGCTTAAGAGAAAAGAAAGAAAGGAAAATCATTCTAAGAGAAATATAAAGAAGTACTACAATAATAAAGCTAAGAAAGTCTAGAATGATAATGACACATGGAGTTCCAGTGGTGGAGACTCGTCAGATGAATCATCAGATTACGAATCTTATGGATAGAATAATCTTGGTCTATTAGCCAGACTAATTATTGACGATCATTGCTTAATAGCTAAGGTACACAATGCTGAATCAATGACCAATGGTTCTTTGAATTCAAACTATAGTGATAATAAATACTATAAATCCTCTGAAGAAGAATCTTCTTTAGATGAAGACAATAACTTACCGACCTATGAAGAAGTTTATAGGGTTTCCAAACTCCTTGAGACTGAGAACTCAAAATGGATGAAAAATCTCAATAAGAAAAATTCTAGAAATACTATTTTTACTAAAGAAATATCAGATCTTTCAAAAGATCTTGATAATAAAAATGACTATTTAGAAAGTATTTCAAAAAATCTTGAGGAAGTAAATTTTGAGAAGGATAAACTTTCTAAGGATCTAAAAAAAGTAATTTCTATGAAAAATGTTTTCGAGCCTAACTCTAGTTCAAAATCAAATGTTTGGGAAGACAAGAAATTAGTTATCAAACTAAAATCCAAAATTTTTTCCTTAAGGAAGTGTTTTTCAAACATTACCTTAGGTACGGAAAATTTTGATAGAATGTATTCTCAAATCCTACCTCTAAGGAATAATTTTGGATGTGGTTATACTAGTTCTAAACCGGGTTTTAGTAACAATTATTTTGTTCCTAAAAGTTCTCCATTCTTTACTAAGTGCCAGTGTGGTGGGAATTGGGAAAAAAATTGTTCCTTAAATAAAACTCAGTCTCTAGGATTTCATAAAGCCTATTTTTCAAAGAAAACGTTGGTGCCTAAGATTTCGCTTTATGAAATTTCTGTATCCAAGAAAATTTGGATTCTGAAAACCTAACTCTTTTATTTTCAGGAAAATATAGAAAGTACCAACAGAAATACATGGTACATGGATAGTGGATGTCCTCGGCATATGACTGGTAAAAAAAACTACATTGAAAATATTATCAAGACGAAAGGAGGAAATGAAACTTTCAGAGATAATGATCAGGGAGAAATTCTTGATATAGGTAACATCATTCTTCTTGAAAAAACGTTACTTTCAAATGTTTTATTTGTAAATCGTCTTAAGCACAACCACATTAGCATAATCCAATTTTGTGATGAAGGTTACCTTGTGAATTTTGGGAAAGAAAAGTTCCTAGTACACAATTACAAGGAAGAGTATATTCTTTCTACCCATTGACAAGAAAATGTGTATGCACTAAACTTAGAAGACCATAGGAACCAAGACTTACCTTGCCTTAGTTAAATAGAATATCATTATTGGTTGTGGTATAGAAGATTAGGACATTGTAACCTTAAGAACTTATGCAAAATCTCAAAGAAAAGAGTAGATAAAGATCTACCGGAGTTTAGATTTGATTATTCAAAAGTTTGTGATCCTTTTAAATATGGAAAGAAACATAAATCTAGTTTTAAATAAATCGGTGAAGTATCAACTACTAATGCATTACAGTTAGTGCATAGGGATCTTTTTGGTCCTACAAAAACTCGAAGCAATGGAGGCATGTATTATGTATTTTTCTTAGTCGATGATTACACTAGATTTACGTGGGTCTATTTTCTAGCAAAGAAATATAATGCTTTTACTTATTTCAGTAGTTTTAGAGCCCAAGTTAAAAATGAGAAAAACCTTCCATTAAAAACTATTCATAGTGATCATGGAGGAGAATTTCAAAAAATTTATTTTGAAACATTTTTTAGTAGAAAATGTATTACTCATATCTTCTCAGCACTGAGAACTCTTCAACAGAATGGTGTTGTTGAAAGAAGAAATAGAATTCTCTAAGAGATAATAAGAACTATGTTGACTGAGTATTCTATAGCCAAAAGTTTTTGGGCTAAAGCTGTAAGTACTACTTGTTATACTATAAATCGAGTTTTAATTAGACATTTTCTTAATAAAACTAATTATGAGTTATGGAATTGTAGAAAACCTAGAATTTCCTACTTCAGGGTTTTTGGTTGTAAGGTATTAATCCTGAATAATAAAGATAATCTACATAAATTCGCACCAAAATCTAATGAAGGTATTTTCTTAGGCTACTCCATAGCTTCTATGGCGTATAGAGTTTTCAATAAAAACACTTATACTGTTGAAGAAACAGTACATGTGAAATTTGATGAAACTGATCCTTTTTTTTAAACGACCCCAACCTATATCTTCAAATGCGTTTTCAAAAATTGATTATCAACCTTTATTAGAAGATCCTTCTAATAAGGATAATGTCCAAGAAAATGTTTCTGAAACATTTACCCCAGAAAATTTCCTACCCTATGTTGATGAACATGTTTTACAAAACCCAAATAAGTTGTTTCTTAAGAATCATCCTAGTGATAGTATCATTGTTGATGTAAATAAACCTATATGGACTAGAAGTTCCTTAAGAAATAAATTAGAACATATAGAATTTATTTCCCAATTAGAACCAAAAAGCACCGATGAAGCTTTAGGTGATGATGATTGGATAAAAGCTAGGCAAGATGAGCTAAATGAATTCAAAAGGAATAAAGTCTTGACCTTGGTTGAAAGACCTAATGAAACTTCTATTATTCGAGTAAAATGGGTCTTTAGAAATAAGTTTGATGAAAATGGAATCATTGTAAGAAATAAAGCCAGATTAGTTGCCAAAGGCTATAATCAACAAGAAAGAATAGACTATGAAGAAACCTATGCTCCAGTAGCTAGACTGGAATCTATTTATATCTTACATGCCTTTGCAACATTCTTCAATTTCAAACATTTTCAAATGAATGTAAAATGTGCTTTCCTTAACGGTTATGTTCAAGAGGAAGTCTTTATTGAAAAAACTCATGGTTTTGAAGATACAAAACATCCTGATCATGTTTTTAGACTATCCATAGATTTGTATGAACTTAAGAAAGCCCCTCGAGTCTAGTATGAAAGACTTATAGGATTTTTGATTAAAAATAATTATGTTAAGGGAAATGAAAATCCAACCCTTTTTATAAAGAAATACAAGAAAAATGTTTTGATTGTTTAAGTTTATGTTGATGACATTATATTTGGTTCAACTTAGCAATCTTTAACAGATTCCTTTGCGGATCTAATAAAATATGAGTTTGAAATGAGTATGATGGGTGAGTTAATATTTTTCTTCGGTTTTCAAATTTCTCAAAACCAGAAGTAATCTATATATCCCAACATAAGTATATTAAATATCTTCATAAAAAGTATGGATATGACAACACTAATTGTATTATTACTCCCATCGGTACCTCAAATACACTTGATCTTGATGAAGTTGGGAAACCAGTAGATCAAACATCTTTTAGTGGTATGATAGTAAGTTTACTTCACTTGAGAGCTAGTCATGCAGACTTAATGTTTTCAGTATACTTATGGGAAATATATCAATCCAATCCTATGGAATATCATTTAAAGGTAGTGAAAAGAATATTTCACTACTTAAAGGTAACCATGGATTTAGGACTCTTTTATACTTCGGGAAATGATTTTGTTTTAAAAACTTTTTCAGATGCTGACTTTGGTGGATGTAGGATGGATAGAAAAAATACATCTGAAACTTTTCATTTCTTAAGATATTCATTAGTTTCTTGATCATGCAAGAAGCAAAAATCAGTAGCACTTTCCACTACTAAAGTTGAATATGTAGCAGTTGGGAGTTTTTGTGCTCATGTTTTGTGGCTGCAACACACACTCACAGACTATGGTATGAGTTTTACCAATACAAAAATTTTGTGTGATAATGAAAGTCCCATTGCCCTTAGTAAAAACCATGCACATCACTCTCATGCAAAACACATAGATATTAGGCATCACTTTATTAGGGATCACACACAAAAGGAAATATCATTCTTCAATTTTTTAGAACACAAGATCAACTTGAAGATATTTTCACAAAATCTTAACCCTCCGATAGATTTGAATACATTAAACAGAAGTTAGGAATGATAACCGTAAGTTTATCCTCCTCGTTAACTTTCTATTGAAACCAATCTACTTATAGTAATAAACTCCTTTTTATAGGGGGAGTACATTTGATTTTTAGTTTTAAAAAAATTCATAATTATGTTTTAAATGTTTTTCGTAATGAAGTTTTTCATGTTTTTCATAATGAATTTTTTCAAAAATTTCGTAGTTAGATTTTTCAAATCTTTCGTAAAGAAAATTTTAGTAGTCTAAAATTTTCGTACTCAAAATTTTTGTAATGAAAATTTTTCTAAGGGAAATTTTCGTAATGAAAATTTTCGTAATGAAAATTTTCAAAAGAAAATTTTTGTAATTAAGATTTTCATAATGAAAATTTTTGTAATGAAGGTTTTTAGAGTTTTACTTTATCCAAAGTTCTCCAAGAAGATAATTACCTATTATGAATAATCTTCTTAGAAATCCAAAAGGTATATTTTCTTTCTTATGTTTTCATAGTCATCATTTACTTGCTGGTATTTTCTTTTGTGTTTTAGATTTTTTGGATTCTAGTTTCCTTAAATCCAAATGTTTCCCTTAAAAACCTCAAATGATCAGATCGTACCAAATTTTCCTTATGGATATCATTTCAACCGTTAGATCTAATCAGAAGATTTCTCAACCATTGGATTGTCTTTGGAAGTTCAACCATAACTTACAACACCTATATAAAGGACCCCCGATTGTTTGTCTCACATCGGATTTCAAGCCTTTGCGTGTTGAAGGTCTGCCCCCTTTCAAAATCCCATTCTGAACCCCTCAAATATTACTCAAATCCTAAATTCTGGTGAATTTCCTTATCAAGAGATGTCAACTGTCAAGTCAATTTTGGAGTGGAAGATTTATAGTGAGAGGTTGGTGCATCCTACTTTCTTTACCAAGTATGACTACATTATATCCAAGAACATCAGTTTGAATGGATGGGAAAGCATTTTCATATCAAAGCCAGGAGCTCAAGATTTGGTGTATCCGGATCTCCTTATTGATATCTATGAATCAGTTAGTTTCTTTAAGGAAGATAGAAGAGAGATGTTTTCCTTTAAAAGATATGGTAAGACCTATCCTATATCATATATAAACGCAACTAGATTGGTTGGAGTTCCATTTGATGGGGAAGCTGAGTTCTATTACTATTAGCTACAAGATGTTCAAGGTAGTTTTGTAAAGGTAAAATCTATATAGTGTCTTGGACTTTCAGATATCAAGGATTCAAAGATTTCTCATCTGATTACAAATAATAGGATCCTTGAATTATGGGTTCAAGGTTTTATTATTCTAAGAAAAAGAGATAAGGACACCTTGGAGAAGAGTGACATGTTCATCCAATATTTTCTGGTCAATATGAGGAAGATATAATTGATGATTCATATTCTCATTTCGACAGAGAATATTAAAAATGGGAACTTGAAAGCTCATATTATCATGTACCCAATAATCCTCTCCATGTTAATTGTTTGGTGCCTTGAGTATTTTAAGATTCATTTCAGTTCCAAGCCAAGGAATTGAAAATTCATGATAATCAGTGATGATACATTCAAGAGGATGAAAGTTGGTTTTTCTATGGAGTCAGGAGAATTGTATGACTTACCAGAGGAGGAAGTTGAAGCTGTTACGAAGGAACAAGAAGTTCTTGAACCATAAAAAAAGGGAGAAAATAAGTGGAAGTTAAAGGAAGTGGAAGAAGAAGACAAAAACCCTAAATCTAAGGAAGCTCAATCCACACCTCCAAATCCCATGAAGACGAAAGAATATCCAGATGAGGTTATAGCCGAGTGGAGGGAAGAAAAAAATAATCGGAAGGAAGGAGAGCCACAGTTTGTTTTGGATCCTGCTAAGGCCAAGGCTTTGAAAGAGAAGAAAACATATGAGCTTGAGAAGAAAGCCAAGGAAAATAATCAAAAAAAAAAGATGTCTGAAACTAAGATTGGGAAATCCCTTCTAAGGGATACAGAAATAGCATCCGAGAATATTCTGCTACTAGAATCCTTCCTAGTAGAACCCTTACCTGGGACTTCAGGGAAAATGTTCATGACTTTGGAAAAAGAACAAGAGAATGTTGTTGAAAAATAAGTTGACATAGAAGTAGAAGAAGAAGCTGAAATCCTTGGAGATACAGAAGATTTGATTAAGAAATTGGAGGAGTTTCATGAGAAGGAAATCCCTTCTGAGAAATTTTCAATCCGAAATTCACAAGCCAAATCCTCGATGCTTGCTACTCATTGATTAGATGAAAAGGCTGGAGATAAAGTGAACAAGATATCTAAGGAAGAATGTTTTAATCAACATTTCATTCATCCTGAAGATGCTGAAGCTAGAGCTGAGAAGGAAAAAGTAGATGAAGATAATATTGTTCTTCTGTCTGACAGTGAACATTAGTCTCCAGATGAGGAAGCTATTCTGAAAACTTAAAAGGGGAAATAGGTTGTTGATGATACACCTACTAAAGATGTTTCAAAAGAGAAGGAAGCTGGTGGATCTTCTACGAGGAAGCTTGTTGAGCTACAGAATGAGCCCTCACTAGGAAAAGTCTCAGATTTAGAATCATCTTCTCTGGGACATGATTCAGTAGTCTAATACTTGAATAAGCTTATTGGGACCTTTCCAATTTTCCCAAGCATAGATTCCAGATGCCAGATGCTTCAACATACATTGAACCAAAAATCGGATTCATAGTAATTAGTGATGGACAAGTGTGTCAAGATGGAGGCAGACTTAAAATCTTTCCTTATCAACTATTAATCCCACAAAAGATCTTGTAAGAAAATGGTTAGCTGGTCAAATAATATAGTTTAATATTTCAGAGATCTAGATGAGTTTCAAGATGATGTTAAGGAAGATTTTGATACTGAATATACTAAAATCAAAGAACTCATGACTAGCTTTGAGGAAAAGCTAACTCTTGAAGAGAATACTGGTAAAAGATCAAAATGAGAAATTGAACTCTATTTCTAAAAGATGTAAGAGATAAAGGGATCTTCAGATTGATATTGAAGAGAACCTAGTAAAGCCAGATGAGTTGTTGAATACTCATGCAGAGGCTCTGAAGGCTGAGGAAGAAAAGATCAAACCCTTAGAGAAGCAAGCATAAAAAGTCCATAAGGAGCTAAAGAAGCTAAAAAACATAGTGATGAAATTGATACCCATGGAAAAGGAAGGAAAATAGATCGAATCCGATATTTTTTTTGTATTTTATTTCCTTGTGAAAATTCTTCTTATCTTAATGAAGTTTTGGTTTCTCATTTATTTGTTACATTGTACTAATATTTCAGGTACTATAATTTCTTTTCCATTCCCTCAAATTATTTTTGAAAATAACAAAGGGGGATAAAGGAAAAAGAATACTAAGTAAAGAAGAAATATCATTAGAAAGGGGGAGTTTATCTAAGGGGGGGTTTTTATTATAGAGATTTCCATACTCAAGATAATGAAAAAATCTCATTCCGAAAATCTAGAATACGATCCTTAGTGTTCCAAATACTAAGGGGGAGTTAGTCGTATTCATCTTTGTACATATGATAAGAAAGATACGTTTTATTTTCTAAGTCTAGAAAAATATTTTCAAAGTCCTTTTATTCTTTTTCGTAAGGATGTTTGTGCTTTCCAAAAAGGGGGAGATTTTTGAGTCAATAAGGTTTTACTTATGACGTGACCATTCCTTCTTGTTTTGAAAATCACAAACACCTTATCTCAAGGAAAATCTCAATTTACCTTGTGTTTTACTTCTATAAGGAAAAAAATTTTCCCCAAGGAAATTTATCCTTACCATGTTTTTTATTGTTCATTATCTTGTCTAAGTGTAAAATTTAGTTTCACGTCTAAAACCTTGGAATCTTATAATACTTAGATAAAGGGAATTATGTTTTAAGACTCCATGTTCAGACTCAAAACTCTTCTGAGTTCTGATTCCAAGTTCTCTGAATTTAGTCTCCAAATTATTCTGAGTTCTGACTCCGAGTTCTCTGAATTCAGACTCCAAAATCATCTGAGTTCTAACTCCGAATTCTCTGAATTCAGACTTCGAAATCTTCTGAGCTCTGACTCCGAGTTCTCTGAATTTAGACTCCAAAATCTTTTTAGTTCTGACAATGAGTTCTCTGAATTCAGACTCCAAACACTTCTGAGTTATGACTCAGAGTTCTCTAAATTCAGTCTCACAACTTTTCTAAGTTCTCACTCCGAGTTCTCTAAATTCAGACTCCAAACTCTTCTGAGTTCGGACTCCGAATTCTCATGAACTCTGACTCTGAACATTGTCGGTTCAGGTTCTGAATTCTTGTGAATCCAGACTCCGAATTTCCATGAAAATAAAACTCCATAATTCTATAGAATTCAGGTTTCTAATACCTTAGAAGATATAATCTGAATATCCTTGTATTATATACTCTGAATTCTTTTTTGGTTAGTCTCAGAACATTTATTTTCTTACATTCTGAATATTGGATTTTTGTTATGTAACAATATTTTTTATTACACTTGTTTTTTTGTTATAAAATGATGTCATGCATTCAGTTATTAACTAACTGTGGTTTTAGTGACACATGTATAGGTCCCTCTGAAATTCATTGAAAAATATGATCGTTGGAAGAGGGAGCCGACCGTTGGTGTTGTGCCTATAAATAGGAGCTCATTTGAAAAAATCTCAACACTGTTCTATGACTCTAGAGATTACATGTTGTTGAATTGATTTATAGAGAGGGGATATCATTCTTTTTGCGTACTGAAAATCATGTTTTGGTCTTCTAAATGTGACTCTGAATGTTGTTGAGTACATTCGAGGGCTTCTGGGGATAGGAAGACAGAGGTGTCAACTACCTTGAAGTTTAGGGCTTCCTTGCTAATGAAGACAGAGGTGCCGACTACCTTGAAGTTGATGGATTCTTAGGATAACAAGACAGACTCCAATATTAGTATCTTGGGATTACCCTAGTGTGGGTAAGACAAAATTTATTGAATGTATAAATCAAGGGACCTTTATCCAAGGTTGTTGGATACCCTTATCTTTGGGTTAAAAGACTTACTACTTGTTACTTGTTGTTTCAAGTTTTCCATTGCATTTTTCTTTTTGAGGAAAGTATAACTATATTATACTTCCTTATATTTGTATACTCTGATTTAGTAAGATTCTATATGCTTTAAGGTAGAATATTTATCATTTTAAACTTTCATTAAGTTTCATTTTTTGGAACCGCCTGTTCAGAATCATTTTCTCAGAATCATATTTCTGGAAACAAGCCAGTGTATAGAACCAGAGGTTTTGTGAATTACCTTGTTTAACCTTTTTAAACATAACCTTATTTAAAAGTTTCAAAAGAACTTTAAAAGTGTACAATTCACCCCCCTCTGGTATTTTGAGCATCATTATATACTACATACAATATCTATATTATTTCTATCCTACATTTGGTATTATAGAGTATATCATACTCTACATACCATCTCAAGCACTAAAACCTCTAACTTGTTTCTAGAGAGTTATATAAGATACCTAGGAAGGGTTTTTTGAGGATTAATGTATCCTGTTTGTTTAAATAAAAGACATAAGGGGGTTTTTTTTAATTGAGGAGAGGGATAATTTTGGAAATTCATGAAATATTAAAATATAACATGTCTCTAACTCATATAAAATATTTAAAAATTGGAATAAATTAAAGTATAAGAAGTATATGGCCTTTATATAACCATAAAATAAAATTTTGATATGTTTATATATCATTTGAAACCTTATCCTCTGGATTAACACATTGGTTTACCAATTTTAACATTAACCATAGTAATAACCATTTTAATATTAAAGGATTATAATTATATATATAATGTAAAAATTGGATCATAAATGGACAAGAGATGAAATTTTAGACTATATATTATTCCCCTAATACACTTTATTTTTTTAAATAATAAAATATTATTCTCTGAAAATATCATCAATTACATTTTTGAAACGATTCTTCTAATTTGACATTTGAGACACCAATAAAATGATTAAATTATAATATAATCTTTTAAAACATACCTAATATGATATATTATTCTATAATACTAATATAATAAAACAATAAAACCAAATTATATTACATTTAATATATTTAAATCATTAATTTTATTTTTCTATTAATTTAATAAATACCATGTTGACATTGCATAAGCATTTAAGGTTATTACTCAATCACTATAAATTAAAAATAAATTAACATGAAAAAATTAATTAATATTTAAAATGAACATTTGAAACTAAGATAAAATCTTTTTATCATTATAGAAAACAATTAGATATATTAATGTAAAGTCTGTGACATTTATTTTATTATTTTCATAAATGAAAATAAACTCAATCTCAATGAAAAATTACACAAACTAGAAATATTTTTTTGAATTTTAATCACATGGTTAAATTAGATTCATAAAATATTTTTATTATGAGTGTTATAGAAATTTTAATGTCTTATCCCAAGGTTTTATCCTTGTTTTACCCATTTTACCCTTACTAAGGTGAAAAATATCCGTCAAGGATACTATTGATAATAAAAAAATTAAAATACTTATTTAAAATAAAATTAACATCCATATTAAAAACATGGAATCTATTTTATAAAATTCAATTCACAAATGTTTCTGAAATTAATTGAACTTAGAAATGAAAAATGTAAAGAAATATTATTTTTTAGAAAATGGGTTTTTATGTTTAAATAATAAATTATACCAAAATTCAGAATAATAGTGATTAAAATTTAAGTAACTAGATTACTTATAATCAAATGAGTCTTATTATAATTTAAAATTACAATCAAATAATTTAGGGTCTTTTTATATTATATGAAATGAATGTTTTCCAGAAATTTGAATATTTTTACTTTTTACAAAAAAAATTAGTGTTTTAAGGAAAATATCAAATTTTAACCTAAGAAATATTGACATGATGAATTTAAAAATTTAAAAAACTACACATAATAATATTTTAATATTTTTTTTGGTTTTTATGAACTAGGTGTAGAGTATAAATAAATATATCATAGAAATTTATTTAAAGAGATATATATTATAAAATCATGGATTGATACATTCTAACCCCAAATAAGAATTCTGTCCCCAAAATTCTATCACTCTATTATAAAAAATGGAGGATACTTCTACCTCAACAAATCATTAGGTTCTCATATATCTTCATGAATTTTATGATTTCTCCATGAAACATAGACCTGATGAGTGGTCTTGTTTCGTAGTACATTTTCTCAATTATTTAGGATCTCTAAGGGTTATTCCGTAGAAGATATATAATACTCCAATGGTATAACATCTCAGTTCAATACATCTAAAGGATAAGGTATTTACTTCCTCAGCATAGATACATGTAGCACAATGTGAACTTGAGTGATATTTGGTGGAAGCACCAAGCGAAGAGATACCATCCTGATATGATTAATAATTTAAAATAAACTAGTACATCTAGGATTCCACATTCACTTATTTTCTTATCTAATGACCTTTTTATAAGGTGATTTTCATAGGGAAACCTTATCACCAATATTGGATTCCAGACCTAAGTATTGAGTTTCAGCATAAACATTTTATCGACTATGATTTTCCCTTATGTGTTTTGGAATGGATATAACTTTACATCATATTTACTCAGCTAGATCAGGTCCCAATTGATTTCTTTCAATCACTTTATCACAACATGTTGGAGTTCTGCACTTCATCACATATAGGGATTTATAAGGAGCCATCTGAATTATCCAATTAAATCAATTTTTGTATAAAAATTCTACCAAATGGAGGTGTTGATCTCAACCAAATTTGAAATCAATAACGAACCCTCTCAATATATATTATAGAGTTCTAATAGTACTATTAGACTTCCAATATGTTTCAGGATGGTATGAAGTATATAACTTAACACTATATCCAGATTCTATTAAAGGATTCTCAAAAGTATCAAGGTAATTCATGGATCCCAATCAGATATGATTGACGGTTTTATTCAGGGAAAATTAAAATATATCTTAATATACAGATGTGTAATCTAATCAAGAGAGAAATTCCTTTTAATAGAGATTAAATGCACTGATTTTATAAGGATATCGAATACAACCCCTATTATTTTGTTCCCTTTAAATGATTTTTGGAGTTCAGTAATGATCTACATTGTAATGTTTTCCCATTTCCATTCTAGTATGGGTAATTATTTTAACATCGCATTGGATTTAAATCTCTTTATATTAACCTTATAAATCACTTGGATTCATGATACATATTCTGCAATATCAATTTTCTTTTTATCCCACTAGGAATACTCTTTCAGATCACTATAATTTTTTTTACTTCATGGATGATGTAACAAAACGGCGAATGATAATCATTATCATATTGAACCATCCACACTAGTATTGATAGGACACATACTCAATTCCAAAACCTAATCATTCCAGTATGATCTTGATCGAACGTAGGAACATTCCACACCATCTTATGTAATTCAATATTATCCTTATGTTTATTATTAATCCAATCATGGATGGAAGGTTTTATATTAAGAAATGAATGATAATACCTATCCAATTTCTCATGATTTTAAGATCGAACTTATGAAAATCCAAAAATATTGGATCTTTTTAAATCCACATCAACAAAAAACAAGAATGATTTTATGACTGACATCATCACCAAACTTGTTCACCTTCCCAGGGTGGTAATGTGATGAGTAGTCACTAAAAAAATAGAAGATTAGTGGAGGGTTTTTACAGGGTTATACAAAACCCCCTCTAAATTTATTTTATACGGGGTTATGCACAACCCCTTCTAATCATCGAATTTAGAGGGGCTTCAAAACCACCTCTAAAATTTTTAACGTTATTTTTTATTATTTGGTTGGATTTAGTGGCGATTATGTCAAAGACACTGGACATTTAACAATTAATGTCACTGTATATTTGGTAGGATTTAGAGCTATTATATATATATATATTTATAATAATAATTTGGATATTAGAGATAGTATATGTATATATAGTATATTTTTTTGACATGGAAGTAGTGGGGGTTTACAACCCCCTATAATCTTTGAGACTAGAAGGGGTTTTGAACCCCCTCTAATGTATGATTTTATAGGGCATTAAAAACCCCTCTAATTTAATATATTAGTGGGGGTTCATGATCACTTAGTCTAGAGGGGTTTTTTAACCCCTTATAATTTAAGAAATTAGAGGGGGTTATGAACCGCCTCTAATATATGACATTAGAAGGGGGTTTGAACCTATTCTAATTTATGACATTAGATAGAGTCTTAAACCCCTTATAATTTAATATATTATATGGGGTTGTGAACACCCTCTAATTTATGACATTAGATATGGTTTTCAAAATAGTATAATTTATGAAATTAGAAGGGGGTTTATGAAACGTTGTTAATCCATTTGATTAGAGGGTTTTTAAACCCCATATATTTATTTATTTTAGAAAAAACATCATATAAATTCAAATTCTATAATATATATGTGTGAGTGCACATGTGTGTATACATATATTACAGAAACACATTATGTAAATGTATTTAATTTCATTATAAACGCACATATATATAAAGATATTATATAAATACATTCAATAAATACTCACATATATAAATAAATATGTATACAAATATTAATATTGGTATACATAATATAAATCTATTTAAAAATATATTTATTCAAATATATAATATTTATAATGATTTTAAAAAATACTATAAATTTATATTATGATTTATATTATACATATATTATATTACATACATTTTTATTTTATATTTATTTATAAATACATTTATACTATATTATTTATACAAATATATATAATATACAATAAATTAAATATATCTAAACATATATTATATTCATATCATATATATTTTATTATAAATACTTTATTATATATAAATATATAAATATATAATTATTTTATAAATATTGTAGTATTCCATATTAATTATATATTAATTTTGTAAATATGTATATAAAATTTAATTATATGATATAATTATAATTATATGAAGGAATTTAATTTCTTATGTGTGTATATATATACATCACTATGTGTGTGTGTGTACATGATAAAATATAAAAGTATATAATTACATATATTAATATATAATATAAATGTATTTAACATAATATATTTATAATATAAATCATAAATCATATAAATGAATAGTATTTATAAAACCAACAAATAATTTGTAGTCTAAAAAAGAAGTGTAATAGTAATAAAAATAATTAATAATTAATAATATTATTGTTACACACAAATAAATATATATAAGTATATCAATATAATTATCTATATATATTATAATTTTATAATATCTATAAATATTATATAAATACATAAATACACACACACACAATATAATTTTATTTATAAATATATATTTATATTTGTAAATATAATCACTTATATATATTATATATAGGAAAATAAAAAATATATAAATACATATATATACATTTTACACTAATATATTACATATTATGCAAAAATAAAAATAGTTTATATTATTTAAATTTATATAGAAATATATATATTTTCTATATATTTTCTATATATAAATAAATATATTATATTGTAAGTTTTAATATAAATTTGATTCTCCTATGTGGTTCGGGAGCAGGGTTTGTTTCGACAGGTTGCATCTTGGAATCTCTGTAGTGGGATGATTTTGTAAATTCATTGACCTTTGGTGACAAGAAGGTCATGTAGCACACTAAGGCTTGTGGAGGACAAGTCTCCATCATAGGGTCATGATTGGGGGTGTCCGTAGGTCTGTGGGGGTGTCTGTAGTGGGGTGTCTTGGGTGTCACATTGGGGGTGTCAGTGGTGTCACATGGCAGGTGTCCGGGGGTCACATGGCAGGTGTCCTGGGTATCACATGGGTTTTGTGCGGCGGGGGGGGGGGGGGGTGTTAGGTGTGTCACATGGGGTCTTTAGGGGGGGGGGGTCATGGGTGTCACATAGGGTCTGTTGGGGAGGGGGTGTCCAAGGTTTTAGATCGGGTCTATGCATTTGTCCGGGGGTGTCTATTTATGGGTGGTTACAACATAATCGCTCCAAAAATGGGAATTTGGGACTGAATTATGGGCAGTTATAATTTCCCATAATGGAAATATTAATTTAGGGGTGGTAAAAACCACCCCTAACTGACTGATATGGGGAGAAATTAGAGGGGATTAAAACCCCTCTAATCTTACCGCTGTAATATTTTGGCTCAGTTTACCAGCACTTACCCAAAACTGCCCCTAATTGGAGTGGGTGGGCACGTTAGTGGAAATTTTGATTAACCTCCTCTAAGGTGATTAGAGGGGGTTTTTATCCCCTTCCAAATGAAAACAATTCATCTAATCACCCTATTTTTATAGTGATTCATAATCTTTGATCAAAAGAGAACATTATCTTTAGAACATTTTCAATTCATTATATGTAAATAAATACTTCAATATTTAATGATATGTATATATATCACACCTTTGAAAATATCAACAAATTCCACCATATATTAAATGAAAAATTACAATTTCAATATCTAAATCATGAGTTGGGTAATTATTATCATGAATTTTCAATTGGATGGAGGAATAAGATATCAACATATCATTATTCATGAATAAGCACCCGAATCCCTTAAATTATGCATCACTATAGATCACAAAACCATCTCATCAGTAGGTTAGTGTGAGAACATGCATGCAGACCAACCTTTTATTCAATTATTTTAAAATCTCCTCACATTCACTTATCCATAAGAATATAACCCCCGTCCGATTCAACATAGTGAGTGGTTGGAAATTCATTTGAAATCTATAACAAAGAATCGATAGTATCCGATTAAGCTAAGAAATCTCGGGATCCTGGTTACCATGGTCAGTCTAGGCCATTTCTCAATAACAACCATCTTTGAACGATACACCGATATACCCTCAATTGAAATTATATATCCCAAGAATGATACTTTTATATCTAAAATTCATAGTTGATAAATTTGGCATATAGATTTTATTTACTTAGTTTCATCACCAAAAATCTAAAATGTTTTTCTTGGTCTTATTTACTCTTTGAATATATAAGAATATCATATATAAAGGCCAACAAAAATATATCGAGGTTATCCCTAAAGACTCTATTAATTAAATCCCCAATGATAGGAGGATAATTAGTGTTCCCAAATTAAATTAGTATAAATTTGTAATGAAAATACCATATATAGATGGATATATTTGGTATATCCTACCTTTTAACCCTAAGATGATGATATCCAGATTGACATTCAATCATGGAAAAATATTGAGCTCCCTATAATTGATCCAATAGATCAATAATATGGGGCAGTGTATAATTTTTCTTAATGGTGATTTTGTTAAATTTAATGTAATCCACAGAAAGACACATTAACCAACATTTATCCTTAAGGAAGAATTGATTTACCCTTTGGGGAAGAATTAAGCTGAATGAATCCCGAATCTATATTCTCTTATAGTTTCTTATTTAATTATTGCAACTCAATTAGATTCATTCTATATTGAGACTATAAAATAGATGTTTCCCCAAGAATGAGTTATATTAAAAACTCAAATTTATGATTTTGGAGATCACTTGGAAAATATATTGGAAATGAATTTAAAAAATTCCATTCAGTTGGAATATCTTCAATTTTGAGTCTCTCCACCAACCATTTGAGATAAATTTCCATCCGAAATAGGTAGTAATACACATTTTATGGATGTAATTTCCATTCAGAGTTTAGGTTCATCCTTACAACAATATATTATCATAGTTTGCTTCAAAATAACGAATGTAATGTCCCTTACTTGATAATTAATTTGGGATCTATACTAAACAAGTCAACGCATGCCCAAAATTATATCAAATTCAACTAGAGGAAGAAAAAAAGATTTGTCAGTATTAATTTCTTATAAACATAAATGAGATTGAAGTTATAGAGTTGAGATAAAATAATCATATCATTCAGTGTTTTTAATTCCAACTCAATATCTAATATTTGAGGTGATGATGTGAAATCTTTAGAAAATAATTTTGATATGAAATAGTGGGTACAACCTGAATAAAATAGAACATTTAAACATTGATTATGAATGATAAGTGTAGCATTAAATACATCACTAGGAACATCCACTTCAGTTGTATTAATTAAATATGCTTGGCCTTATTTCTATGGCCTATTCTGTGGAATGTTTTCTTGATGCTTATTGAACTAGTTTGAATAATTCCCCATCCCTTAATAATTGAAGAACCATCTAATAATGTATTTTTTTCATTTATTCATTATCCAGATTGTCCTTATCTATGCACCTACAACTAATTATAGTTCCCATCAACAATTTTATAGGATGTTTTATTTAATCTTTTTTATATTATAGAAATTGAATCATAAGAATATTATTATTTTATGTGTTCCATTTATATTTGTATTCAGACAACCTCTTATTATCTTTATTTCCCCTATAGATAAAAAATATACTAAATTATATCTCTTTATTAATGGAAGTTAATACTATATCATTATAAGTTAAAAAAGGTTTAAGAAACTATATCCCATTATAAACCTAGCTTAATAACATCAATGAAATGGTCAACATAACTTTCCATATCATGTATGTAGTTTGAATCATGCTTGGTTAATCTTGTAAAGTTAATCACCAACTCAACCACATGTTCTTATTCATTTTTCTTTAAAGTGAATAACATCCTCTCCATTTCGATATGATATTATATGGAGGGATATTCTTATCAATGAAAATAACTTTAAAAGGTATCCACTCAGTGCATTATATCTTTGTACCCCCTTTAGTGATCTGGATCAATGACCACCATTGACCACTATCTCTTTTTAAACAATAAAACACCAAAATAACATTTTCACATTCACTACATCCCAAATCTTGGAATATATTTTTAGGGACATAATTAATTTATCAACTATCATGGGATTGTTAATTCCAATAAAAAGTGGGGGATTATATTAAATGAAGTCATCCAAAATAGTTAAATTAGACTATGGAACAACTAGTTTCCCCATTTGGGAAATTTTATTCTTTTAAATATGAGTCAACTTACTTAATATGTAAATTATCTTCTTAGTTACAACAAAAACCATATTGTATTTCTTAGCAGTGAAATCCCTACCTTGTTTATGGTTATTGATTAAATTTATTATATTATGACCCATAAATAAATTGTTGAATACACTAAGTTATCTCATAATCATCATGAATATTGAGCCTCAAAATAAAAATATATATAATGGTAAATGTTCTCAAAACTATTAGGGATTAACTTAATTCTCATGTTTTCTATTTTCAATTTAAAACCATTTCTAGAAGATTTTACTAATACCCATCTAATAAAAACAATATAATCCCAAACTCCAGTAAAATAGTTCCAATATGTACATCATTAGATTAGTATAAGATACAAGGGATCTCATCCCAATAGACTAAGCAACTTAGTAGTCTTGAAGAACTTGATACAAACATGATTCCCATACTACATTGTAAATATAAAAAACATAGAATAAGAAAAAGTATTTCATCCTAAATATTATTTTTAATATATTAATTTATATCATGGGGAAATTAAAACAATAATGGGTGAGCTAAGATTCTCATTAATAGTTATATAAAATTGAAGTTATCAGGAGTAAGTAAGGCATAATCAATAGTTATGGCAAGTAACTAAGAACACATGAAATTTAGTCAGCAACTTGAGAATGAAATGTATCAATGGATAATTCAAATTCTATAATCTAATGGATCATAATAAGTAAATTTTCAATGACACAAATTCTTGATGATGGAAATTTTGATCTAAAACATCGTCATATATTTACCATCAAGGTATTGAGGAATGACAATTTAATTGTCTGGTAGGTATATAGCATTTTTAATAATTTTGACTAACTAATTTGTCTCGTGAGAACTTTTGATGAAATGAGGGGCTCTCTATATCCATTACCCACCTATCAATACATTTATAAAGAATTTATTATAAATTGAATGATCAATTAATTCCATAAAGATTATACCTTATCAACAAATATCAGTGTTGAGTATAGAATATAGAATATTAAGATTTCCCCACTCAATAAAATAATAATCATAGTATAATACCATATTAAAAAAATGGTATATGGTTCAGGTAATTATCATATCCATTATACAAATAATATGGATATTTAAGATAAATTTAATGTCCAATTTAAAATGATCACTAGAAAGTGAATGTTTCAAGAGAAATTTAATGACGAAAAAATTAATAAGAGATGGAAGATGACCATAGATTCATTAGAAATATATGTTTCGTAATAAAATCCAAAATTTTAGATTATAAATGAAAATGGAAGAAAATTTTACAACCTAATATTTAAAAATGACATTATTTCTAGTAACATGTACGCCATGAAAAATTGATCTTTAATAAATAATGAATTATTATTATTTAAATATGACCATTATTACCTAGCCACATAATATTAGGGTACAAATAGTATTAAACACATTATGAAATATATATCATGTTCATAATCAATAAAAAATTATTTATTACTTTTTATTAAATTATCGTTGAATTTTTAGAAAAGTCATTTTATTCTTCAAAAATAGTACTTATTACATATTTTGAGTTAATATTATAATTAGTTTATTAAAAAATTCATAAATTTTATTTGATAAAAAGGATATAATTTTTTAAATAATAATATTAAAATTATGTCGTAGTTAAATTTTATATTTTTATGAACATATTGATTTTTCAATGAATAGTGAAAAATAATGATTTTTTTGGAAAATAGTATTTTTATTTAAAATATTAATAATGTTAATTATTTTTATCTAAGTTAAAAAATATAATTTTTTTATTAATAATAATATAATTATAGTCCCTGTAATGATTTTTATACTTCATTTTGGTATAAAAACATTTCTATACAAAAAATGATTTTTTTGAAAACCTGTTTTTCTTCACAGTTTACGGGATTATTTTTAAAGTAAATTTTGAAACTCATGTGAATTGGAATTTTAAAAATAAATTCCATATTTTTAATTAGTGGGTCTAAATTTGATAAATTTGTCGCATTTATTTTTCAAAATTATGAACACTAACCTCTGTAATCTTATTACCATGGTAAAGGATAAATCATGTTAACAACGTTAAAAATAAAACGATAAGGAATAAAAATCACCATAAAATTCAATTAGTTGTTTTGGATGAGTATATGTAATCCATAATAATTTTATAGTAAAATATATGTGATTTTACACCTTTGAAGAATTTTTTTATCATTATAAAATTTTATAAAATGAAAAGTAAAATTTGTTGTTCTCTTTGATTTATTATCTATAAATTTTTTAAATTAGTATAAACATAGTATATCTTCAGTTATAAATAAATAATTTAAATATAAATGATTTTTTAATAATTAAAATCTATATATTATTTTTAGGGGTAAAATAATTACATTAAATTTTTATCAACACCAACACGATGCTTATACAATCTATGTAAAAAATCAAAAACATGATTTTAAAAAACTTAAAAATAATATATTTAATTTAGTTATAGTTTTAAATGAATTTTAAATAAAATTATAACATATTTTAATTTTCCAAAAAATTTATATTCGACTTCCATATTTTCCAAGATGTTTTTAAATTCTAATTAAATGAATAGCGACAAAAAAATTCATATTTTATGTTAAATAATGTTTAATTAAATGATTTAAAATTAAAAAAAATATAATATTCATTTAGTTTAATTTTATATGGTTGAATAAATCATAGAGGGTCAACTTGAGTGAGAGTTTTCCTTTTATTGTAACTATATTGACCCCTAAAGTGTAAAAAAACATTGTCATTCTGGTGATTATCAAAAGGGTTAATGGGAGGTTAAAACAAAAATATAATGAAGAAACCATCACCTAAACATGTCTAGATTTTTATGATAATATTTTTTCACATAATAATCCTAAATTAATAATAAATTAGTTTGGAGGAAATTATACATGTGAATTAATTTATATTAATTTAATATTTCAACTAATTCTTAGGGTTCCCCTCCCCTCACTTATAAAAGAGAACATACTATCCTCTTTTCTACACAATAAAAAAACATTTTTTGTCAGATAATTCCAACCAATAATATTCGTTAGATCCCTACTCACATCCTTGAGTCCTTTTTTAGATCATAAAACAAAACAAGGAATTCTTTTTCTGTAATCATTAAGAAGTTGTCTAAAAAATAGGTATAATTCTTAACCAAGTGTTTTTTAATTATTTCTTGTTATACCTCATTAAAATATTATAGAAAAATTAAAACATAATAAAAAATATATTTAATATACTGATATTTTATTATGTTATTTATAAAACTTATAAACATATCAACATCAACCAAATGTGAAATGAAACTGTCGTTCTTGTGTACGGCGGACTACTTCCTCGTGAACTAATGTAATTTTCTTCCAATCACTATCTCTAATGGATGGTTAAATTGTTTTATTTAATATATATATATTTATATTAATGAAATATTTATCATTATTAAAATATAATATATCATATAATTTATTACCTTTCCATCCATTGGAGAATGATAACGTCATGTGTGCGTACGTGTGGACTAAAAACTCCATGAAGTGATGTGATTCATTTTCCATCACCGAATCACTTGGATGATATATATAAGTTTATAAAATTGTATTTATGATATAATTTTCGTTTTAAGGATAAAATAATACTTTCCTTATTTCCATAAATAGTGTTTACAAATAGAAATGTTACTTAGGTGTACATTCGACCTACCATCTCAATGATTGTAACATAATTCTTTTTCTCAAATAAATATTTTATTATTGGTTTATAAAATTTAATATATGTATAAAAATTATAATTATTTCAACATTATTACTATATATATGATTTATTAATTACAACTTTTACCAAAGTCAATTTAAAAAAGTCATTTTGGATATATATACACAATATTATCAAAATGTTTTATGTGGACATAATTGACTATGTAATTGAATACAACTTTATAAAAGTAATAATAAAATTTATTTATTTTTAATAAAGTAAAAAAATTCATAATTTTTTTATTTAGGAAGAAAAATAACATAGGTGATGAGATTGACTCATTTTAGGTGACACATTACATTAAAAATCACTTTTTAAATGTTTTAATGATTTATTTTATAAATCATTTTATTCCATGTACATAATTTTAGAATAATAATATGGATGTGTTTATATAAAAATAAATGAATTATAACGGAATTTTTATAGCCCATTTAATTTCGTTCAATTGGTTTTAAAAGGAATGAGTTTATATATTTTATACGGGGCGTTTTGACATTATTTACAAAAAACAAGAAGAATGTTTTATTTTAATATATATATATATATAGAAAATTAATTTGTCCATTTCCATAAATGTTAATTTATATTTATATTCCATTATCAGATTCCATGTTTTTCATAGAAAAACCCTCTTTAATTTTATTATGGGAATCTTTGTTTTGAATATTGGGTTGCAAATAAAATTTATATATCAATATTAGAAAAATATTTCTTATGCGTGAAAAATATGTTTTTATAATTAATGATTTCATGTTTTATGAATTTTTGATGGTTCTTTAACACTTTTATAATGATATGTGGTTTTATTAAAACCATGGATGAGGGGTTCCATTTAAAACTAAGGATGGGTGGTTCTATTATAAACCATGGACATGTGGTTCCATTATAAACCAATGATTGGTGGATCCTTTATAAACCGAGGATGGGTAGATTTGTGATACCTCTAATGCATTGGATATGGAAATCAACCATATTAATTCTTCTATTTGTAAGTCTGATATGTAAAATGATTTCCAATGTTACCTATATTATTTATCTATACGTTCTATGTGTTTTTACGTGAATCATATTAATTTTCAAGTTAAGATAATGGTTTTATGTTTAAAGAAACGTAATTTCTTCATCTTATGGGTGACTATTATAACATTGTGATAAACTTTTCATGATTTAATATTATTTTTTCACGATTAAAAAGAAATATTTATGAATTTTATTTTTCCCTTAAAATTTCCCAAGGAATGAATTATGAAGATCTTGGTGTAGAGAAGTTGATTTGGGGTGTAATAAAATGTTTATTCTGAATTCAATGTATTTTTCAAAAAAGAGATTTTTTTCAAAGTATTTATGAACGAATGGTTTGTTTCATTATTTTTATACCCCTTAATGATAATTTTTACTCATACCAAATTTTAAAATGTTTTTTCATATTTTTAAGGATATTTATAAATAAGGATTTTTTTCGTGATCAAAATTGTTTTGATATTTCATGAAATGAATACATTGTATTTCTTAATGGTTTTTAATGTGGAAAAAATTAATACTGAGCAGGAGCATCCACTTTGAGTTGTAAAATATATTTTTTAGGGGTGATGAACTAATTATATAAAACATTGAACCTAAAATATCATTATGAATGCAAGAAAATAAATCATTATCTAATTATACTAGAATACGTATTCTTTGAGGTCGGGTCATTATAGTTGGTTTCAATGAAATGGATTATGTAACAGTAGTGAATAGGATATTATTTGAGATTAAGATAAAAGAATCGTATAATCAAACTTTTTAGCATGTTATAAAGAATTATAATCATTTTGGAAAATTCAAAAGACATTAAGAGAACATGGTTAAAAATATTTGATTGTTATCTTTATCATAAGATGGTTTATAATGATTTTATTGATATGATCATGCAAACTTTTTTTAATTTAGTAAATTTGAAGATCCATTAGGAACCAAATTTATAATTTATGTGATAGAAAATATGGTTTTTTTCTGAATAAGAAGATGAATGGAATGGTTGTTATAGTGAAAAATATTATTGTTATTCTTAAATAGTTATTAAGAGTTAAGATTGAAAACATGAACCTATGCGAGTTTTTTTATGCATAAAATAATGGATAAATAAATCACCATATAAGTTAATTGGATAGATATCACAAAGGTAAAAATATTGAATGAACAATGTGTCCATAATGTGGGAAGAAGAATCCAGGAATATGACTTAAAATAAAGATAAGATGGTTTATATGTGGTAAAGGAGGGTATACCTCAAAAATCTAACAAGGAAAAAGGAAGAAATTAGTGAACTATATAACGGGGAATACATTTCTTATTAAAGTTTCAATTTATTTTTTTAAATTAGCTTAGTATGACAATTATGAAAATTACTTTCCTCTATATAATTCTCAAGAATGTGATCAACAAGAGCATACAGATAAAATTTTAGCAATGCCAAATTCCATTATTGTTGAAGATAAGGAAAAAAATTTCATATGAATGATATTGATTATATCATGGAATATGTTTTATATAAATTAATTTATGACATGAATCATATTTTTAATTTTACGAACTAATTAATTATGAATTATATCGAAAATCATGGTTTATGGATTGTGAATATTGTTGAATGATTTATGTGTCTATATATAGGAAATCAATAATTATGATTTAATAATGATCATAAGTTTAAAATAATTAATAAATTTTTGAGGTTTTATCTGCTCGGATTTTAATTACATTAATGTCTTTTTGGGAGATATTTTATTTCATTGAGGTATATATAACCATTATGTTTAACAAGTAGTATCATTTGAAGAAAAATTCCTTTAAAATTGGTGGATATAAGTTTAAGGGTATTGATAAAATTAAGGGTTTATATGATCTCTGATATTGAATTAATTATAGGTTACTAAAAATTGGGAACTTATATTATTTCATATGGATAATCCTATGATTGAAAATTGATTTTATGATTATGTTATTATTGTTATTTTGAAATAATATCAATATAAATTTGAGGAAAATTATATTATATTATGGGATTTTATTTTTGGAATCAAGTTTGAATTATATTCTAGAAGAATAAAGTTTTTTAATGTGGAATTATACTGATTCAATATATTTATGCCAATGATTAGAAAATATGTGAGATTTTTGGAATGGGAATATAAATCATTGGTTGTATGAATTTATGAGTGACTAATGCTAGTTGGAGATAAAAATTAAATGAATCTTAGAAGAACATGTGATCAAATAGCTTTAATTTTTGGGGTTAAATCATTATTGGTAATATTTTAAATAGTTTGTAGGTTAGTTAATTATTTATTGATATAATTTCAATATTGGGTGTTATTGATGAATTTTAGAGATAAATGTATTATTTCATCATATAAAGGATTATTATTTTTTGGAATTATCTTACCTAAGGATAACAATTTTGGTTTTGGTTAATGTCTAAAAAAATTGGTATTGATTATTATCCATTTCTGGAAGTATTTGATCTGATAGAAGTTTATTTATAGATTTAGGCATAAAAAACTTCTCTTAAATACAAATCATTTAGTGAAAAATTTTAGATTATTGTGGAAATTTATTAAAAGATTAAATTCTATATTTCAAGTAAGTATATTTTCCTTTCTGTCTTAGTCAATATGATACTGAATTCATCAGATCAAGCAAAAATATTTCAAACAAAATTTATCCTATTACATTATTTCTAATGAATCGATGGACTTTTTTCATAACTTGTTGGTTTGTGGTTTTTTTGTTGTCAAAATTTTCATGATAATTAACATTCTTGAGTTCAATGATCTCTGTTAGTCTCCATCTTTTTCTGAAAATTATTATTTTGTTCCATGACTATATTTTCACTTCATAAAAATGTTTTCCTATTTTAAAAACAAGGTTTTTGTTATTCTAGATGACTTACATAATAGCATTTATCCCTTTTCCAGACGATATTTTACTAACTCTTTCTATGACGAGGTGTTTCAAAATACATATTTTTTTATCTGAAAAATTCATTAATGTGATCAATTTAAATTTATGGATTTAATTTTTAATATGGGGATAATGAAACACCATGATATTTTAAAATGAGACCATTATGTCTTATAACTTGTATGACATGCTACATCGAGCTAAAACAAAATTTGAAATATTATTATTTTAATATTATAGTTATAATTAAATTTTCACGAATGAATAGAATTAACCACATTATGAAATATATATTTTCTAATAAATTAATATTTTATTTATTCATTGTATAATTATAACTTAGTTTTTATGAAGGTCAATTTTACTTTTCAATAATACACTTAAATCAAAAAAAGACATTTATTTATTTTCTTGGGCGAATATTATAATTAATTTTTGAAACATTTAGAAATTTTATGGCATAAAAAATGATATAATTTTTTAAATTTTTATGTAAAAAATATATTATGGGGAGATTTTAATATTTTTTTGAAAAGTTTGATTTCTCAATAAATAGTAAAAATGTGGATTTTATTGAAAAATGCATCTTATTTTAATGTATTTATAGAAAAATTATATTTTTGGTTATTTTTAAAAATTAATTATATAATTTTTAGTAGAAATATTTCAATTATAGTTCATGTAATTTTTTATACACTTCATGTTGGTATAAAAAAAATTTGTACTAAAAAATACATTTTTTATGAAAAATCATATTTCATCATGTTTTTCATGTTTAGTTTTATGTTAAATTATACCGAATATGTGAATTGTATTTTCAAAAATGGATTCAATATTGGGACATAGTTTTTCCAAAATTTTGTATATATGTTTCATTTATTTTTGGATATTATGAATAGTAGCCTCAGTAATTTTGTTACCATGGTAAAGGGTAAATCGGATAATTAAGGTTAAAAATAAGATCCCAAGGACAATAAAATTAACCTAATATATTTATTAATTATATTGGATTAGTCTATATCATCTATAATCATATATAAGTTGAATATATGGATATTTTTCTCTTTTATATTATTTTGATCCTTATATTATTTTATATAATAAAAAGACAAAAATGCCATTATCTTTGTTTTATTATATATAAATATTTTAATTTTGAATAAAAAGTGGTTATATTTAGATATAAATATTAATTATAAATATAAATGATTTTCTGATCATGTTAATTTATTTATAATTTATTATAGTGAAATAAATATGATAAATTATTATGAAACACTGATAGAGTGCTCGTACTGGTCATGAAAAAATCAATAGAATGAATCTAATATCCTGAAAAATATTATTTGGTTGAGTAATTGTGTCACACTAATTTTTTAGAAAATTATAATATATTTGAGAAATTTTAAACGGTAATATTGGAATTCCATCCTTGTATTGATTTTTTAAATTCTAATTAATGGAAGAGTGTAAAAAATAACATTAATGATATTTTATGTTAAATAATGTTTTATTAAATGATTTAAAATTACTAAAAATAATATATTTTTTTAAGTGAGTGGTATATGCTTTATTTAATCAATCTAGATCCATTTACATGCCATTATCTTTTTATGGTAACTATATTGACCCCTAAACAATAAAAAACATTGTTATCACGATAATCATCAAAAGGTTTAACGATGGGTTAAAAAAGATAATTGTAAAAAAACATAAAAATTTAGAAATTATATTAAAATTGATTAATTATACCCATAAACCACCATTATTTTAAATAAATTAGTTTCGATTTATTCGTAATGAAAAATTAATTTATTTTAATTTAATATTCGATGTAATTCCAAGAGTGCTCCTCCACTAACTTATAAAAGGGAACCTACTCTACCCAATTATTAATAGTTAAGATACATTTATTCATAAAATAAAAACCAAAATAAATTCATTACATCCCCAAAATAATATTAGAGGATTTTTTTATCAGAAAACTATCATATTAACCCTTTTTCCTTAAACTATAAGAGGTTGTTTGAAAAAGAGATATAATTCTTAACCAAGAATTTTTGTTCTATTTATTATTATACATCATTAAAAAAATATTCAACAAACAAAATAACGATAATATATTCAGTATACAAATATTTTATTATGTTAATGGAATAACTTTTATCCATCTACTATTATATTAAATAAGAAATGAGACTGTCGTTCATGGGTATGGCAGACTACCTACTCTTGAAGTGATGTAATTCATTTTCAATCACCCTCTATCACAAATGGTTATGGTAATGGATTTAAAGTATATATATCATATCCAAGACTTATTTACCATTCATAAAATATACTATAGAATATAATTTTTTACATTTCTATTTGTAGAATAATGATATTGTCTTTTATTCGTGCGTGTGGACAACCACCTCCCCGAAATGATGTGATTAATTTTTCAATAATTAATCACACGGGTGATATATATATGTTAATAATATGGTATTTATAAAATAATAGTAATAATTTAATTAAAAAATAATACATATATTCTTTCCATAATGATCTTGAAAAATGGAAATGTTACTTTTTCATTCATATGACCAATCATGTTCATTGTTGTAACATAACTCATTTTTCATAACCATATTTAATGGAGGGTTTTAAAATTATAATTTATTTATAAAAATTATTATTATAAAATGATTATTATTTTGGATATGAGTTACTAGTGGCCAATTTGAAAATAGTCAACTTACCAAAGTCATTTTGGACATATGAACCATATATCATCAACACATCTGATGTGAACTTAATAGATTAAGTAATTGATTATAAGATGGTAAAAGGAAAAAAAAATATTATTAATTAAGTAAATAATTTACATAAGTTTATTATTCGGTAAAATAAATAATTTATATGGTGAGTTAGGCTCAAGGTAAGTGACATTTTATTTTAAAAATATTGTTAAAATATTTTAATGATTTAATTTTTAGAACTTTTTTTTTCTATGCCAATATTTTTAATATTTTTTATTTTTGTATTTATATAGATATAAATAAATTATAAATTAATTTTTTTTCCATGATTTAATTTATTTCAATGGTTTTAAAAAACAAATATTTTTACATTTTTTGTAAGAGATGTTTTGACTTAAATAAAAATACAAAAGGAATTTTCTATTTAAATGTATACAGTGAAAAAACCTTTTCAAACCACCATAACCATTATTTGATATTTGTATTCATTTACAGGCTTCCATATTTTATTAAAATAAAAACTCACTTTACTTTTATTATTTGAAATGTTTTTTTTGAAAATTTGGTTTAAAAATGTGTTAAATCAATATCCAACAAATTATTTCTTATGGTTGAAAATAATGTTTTTATAATGAAATAATTGAAATATTTTAATTATGTTATGGTTATCAGAGATTTTTTATAATATATGGTTTTTTATAAACCACAATGAGTGGTTACATTAAAAAAATAAATGTGGTTCATTTATAAAATAAGGATATGCGGTTTCGTTATAAACTAATGGAGGGTGGGTCCATGATATTCCTCCAAAGAATTGGGTATGGAAGTCGATAGTATTAGTTATTACAATTATAAGAGTGATATGTAAAAGATTTCCCCTGTTAACTATAAGATCTATATATTATTTATATATATTCTTATGAGAATATTATGATTTCACAACGTAAGATATCGAGTATATATTTAATAAAAAGTAACTGATACTTATAAAAAGTGAAAATTATTACATTACGAAAACATTTTCATGAATTTTTATGAATTTTTTATCATTACAAATAAATATTTATGAGTTTGATTTGTCCATTTAAATTAATTATGAAATTATTTATGAAAATATTGGCTATATAAGTTTATTTATTGGGAAAGAATATGTTTATTTGGAAGAAGGAAATTTTTTATAAGTATTCGGGGAATAATGGTTTAATTTTTTATTTTAATGTTCTATTATAGATATTATTGTTCTCATACCCCATATTAAAATAATATTCTAATGGATATAAGAATGTGTAGGGATAAAGAATAGGTAACAATCAAAATTTCGATGATATGTCAAGAAAATAAAAAAATTTACAGCTTCATGGTTTTTCATGTGAAAAAATGGATACTTAGTGGGATTTTACACTTTTTGAGGTAAATAATTTTGAAATGGTGATGAATTAATTCTCTCAGACTATAGATTAAAAAATATGTTTAGGAATTTAAGAAAATTTATTATTCTTTTAATATACAAGAATATGTATTGTTGAAGTCCATATCCATATAGATAAATATTAGCCTAATATTTAATTAAAGTGTATTATTTTTAAAACCATTGAAAATATATAGTAGAATAAAGGTAGAGTAAAATTATTATGACGATGGGAAAATATTTTAATTCCATAAATGTTAAAAAAATTCTTTTGAATTTATCTAAATTATGTTGAAAATGGACCTATAAAAACATTATAAATATCCATTTAAAACATTACTAAAAGTTGTTGATAACATAAAATTTCATTAAAAAATAATTTGAATAAATAAATAGAATTTCATTAAATAATTTTACAAAATATGATAATGGATGAAAAATATATGCAATCCAAATGAGTAATATGATAATTGTTTTAAATGATTCTTGGCTTGATTCAAGTGCCAAAATGGGGAAATGTTTAAATACAAAAGAATTATCCTTAAACATACAAAGTATAAGAATATATATGGAGTTTATAAAGGATATATTTTAAGACAACTTCAATAAAAAATAAGAACTACCCAAAAAATGAAACTGTTAAATAAATTATTATCTCTTTGCTAAATTTTAAATTGTAACCCCAAGAAAAAGTAAAATTGAAATAAAAATTTAATCATCAAGGCCAGAAAATTATTCATGTTGAATACTTAAAAGGTGTATTATATGCACCATATAAAAGTAAGAGGTGCATAATACCAAATATGTATCAATATAGTAGATATTGAGATGAAATCCCTTACCTTAAGTTTGAATTTCCAAGTATGTGCAATAATTTTAAAAAACCAATATTCTCATATATAAATATTACATCATGGTAGATGGATATTCATTAACTTACAATAATACATGTCTAAGGACTATATTTTTTGAGTTTCTTTGGATATGAGATAAACAACATTATTATTTCTTGAAATATATTCAATTTCTCCCACAAAGAGATTCCTATCAAGTACTCTTTATAGAAATTCCATAATTAAAAACATTCTTCATTTAAGAGGTAAAGGAAAAATAATATAGGGTGAGCTCATATTCTTATAAAGGTAAAATAAAGTAAATAAGTAAATATAACGTGATCAAAATGCCATGATAACATTATAATAACTTATGAAAGCCATTCAATGCATATAAATGTAAAAAATATCGAGTCATGGAATAAATATTGATAGTTCATAAGACATGAATCATATAGAAATCAAAGAACATGCAATAAGAAAGAAAAAAATGGAAAAAAGAAGGGAATTGCGGCATACACATAAACATAGAAAATCATTTATACAGTAGTCAAGGTTTACTTACAAGGATATCACATTGGAATATTTTCTCTCCCTAAACTATTATAGAATTCATTGTTCACTCCCAAGACCATCATAAGAGATAAAGTCCCTTACCGAACATGATTATTCCTCATTCCAGTTTTATAAATCTCATGTGATATAGAAAATAACCCAATGCATTGGAGGAATATATATGCCTTACCGATCATATAATAAAAATTCATCATATCATATCAAATTAAATGAAACGGGTTTGATAAATATTTCATCATCATAACATGGAGAAAAGGGACATGTTCATAATCATTTCCTTATTTCATCAAAGCATATCTAGAGAAAATAATTCAGTTAAGTAATGATTTTATCATGGTATAACCGATGGAAATGGAATGGGTTTTATAAAAATATTTTTATCATAATCATAAACCATCTAAAGAAATAATAATAATTCTATCTTTGGATCATATCCCTAATAGAGCATAAGTGTCAGCTAAGTATGTAAAGTTAGATGTAAAATGATTTTATAAGGCCATTTTAAACATTTTTTAGGAACATAAATATTATTTTAAATTAAAATTTTTAGACTAAAAATTCATAAAATAATTTTGAAATATTTTTATTTTAAAATAACCTTGAAAAATAATAAATAAAGCATTAAAAATCATTTAAGACATTTGTGTGTAAAATATCCCTTTCAGTTTGAAAGAAAAAAAATAGAGTATAAAAAATTGTGAAAATCATTGTATATGAAGGTGACTTTGAACATTATTATGTAATATTCAAATGAATTTTTTTTCATGAAGGCAAGAAATTACGTTCATGTCTTATATGATAAAAAATGTTTCCATTCCCATTTTTAGTAAAAGCCATGTCAGTATTGTTTGAAACAATACATTAATTTTACTTGGAAACATTTAATAATAAGTCAATCATGATTTATAATTTCTTTAATAAATAATTTTAATACTTTTACCAACATTTTTTAATTATTTTTGAAGAAACATTGTTTTGGAAGAAAAAGTGTTTTTGATTTATGAGAGAAATAAAAATGATTTTAATAAAAAAATTATTTTGAGATCTTTAGTAAATAAAGAGTGGAAAATGAAGGGAATAAAATTTATTATCATTTCATAACTATAGGATAAGAAAATTCACATTTTTTTGAGATATTTATCATAATATTTTATTATTAGAACCATAATTATAAACATTTCTGATAAATGAAGAGATGATATCATTAAATATTTACCACTTTGGTATTGTTGAATTATAAGGCCCATGATAGAATAAATTTAATTGAAACATAAAATATCATGAGAATAAATAAATTCATGTTATTACACGTCAAAGTCGATATATGTACACAACATGAAAGAAGTTGGGTGTATAACATATCATATGTCTCGAGGAAAGAAAATTTTGACTGAAAACCATTACCACTTCGATATCATTTATATAATAAACTACATGAAAGAGTGATAATAAAATTTATCTATAAATAAAAATAACTTTCATGATAAACATAATTAAATACACTCATGGTCAGAGTATACACCACATAGAATAAGTAGGTAGTGAATATAACATGTATCTCATAGAAATAAAAAGTGAGCCAAAAACCCATTACTGCTTCAGTAATCTTTTTAATCATGTGACCGAATAAAAAATAAAATTAAATAAAAAATTAACAATCACTAAAATAAAGATATTCATGTTACAAAATTTTGAAGGGTAGTTATGTACACCACAAAAATTTAATGAGTGATGAATTTTATTATATCTCCCAAAACGAAATGGGATACTATAAATCCCTTACGATTTATATTGATCTCCTTCATATATAATCCATACACCTATATAATAAATATATGTTTATGATAAATCTAATTAATAAAAATAATTACATATATAATATCATAAATTATTTTCATATGACCTTTTATTACCCATTTATTACTATTTCCATGTTCAATTCACTTTTCAAGAAATAATTTCATTATTTTTCAAGTATGTTTTTATTTGTGGTTTTTGGACCTCTTAATTTTATCCATTTTCCATCATCTATAAAATTTTAAAAATGATATAAATATAAAATTTGTTTCTTATATATGTTTTTAAATTAATCAATAAGTGTTAGAGATAGAAAATGAAATACATCGTTCAGAGAGATGTTAAATCGTATATACTTATGAATGTTATTTCCATTTACCCAATGGACTGAATGATAGAAGGGAAAGTAATATATTAAAATTTAAATATGATTTTTCTTTATATATATCACATATTTTTATTAAATCCGTTTTTATTAACATCCATGTAAATCTTGGATGAATCTTATCGCTTCGCGAGGCGACTGTCTGCCGTACACATAAGTGGAAATATTATATTCCCACATAATAGAACGTTTTATATGTGATATAAAAATTCCATAAGTATAGTAAAATCATAAATAAAATTTATTTACATTTAATCATTGATTATATCTAGCTATGATAGGTGGTTATGGAAAATTAATAACATCAGTTCGCGAGGTAGTAGTACGTCGTACCCACGAATCACGATTTCGTAAACCATTTGATAGAATATGGGAATGATTTAGCTTATTAACCTAACATAATATTATATAAGTATATATAGGATATTGAAGTTTTATTGTATATATATTTTAATTATAATTGATGGATTAGTAGGATGAAATAAAACAAAATTATTGATTAGGGATGTTACATATTATTTGGACAACTTCTAGTGGTTCTCAAGAAAAGGATTCATAGGAAGGATCTATGAAATATATAGTTATTATATGATTATTTGATGGAATTTATGACTTTATTTGGGTATATTTTGTCTCATATAGTGGTTTTTTAAATTGTGAAGTAGAGAGGAGAGGGGGTGTCCTTCTATTAGTGAGGTGAGTGACAGACATGTAATTTTCAAAAAGAAAAAGGTGTGCCTACATTTTCACTTAATAAAAGGCTCCAAAATGGTCCATTATAGTTCCTATAAGGGATAATATCGAAATATTTCCATAAAAGTATCTCTAGACAAGTTTTGGGTCATTTATAATGGTTATCATTTTAGTTTAACCCCAAGGTAAACCCATATTTACCATAACCATGATAAATATTTTTTCACTGTTTTTAATTTTCATTATGGTAAAAAATTATGTTGAACTTATTAGATAATATAAATTATTACTATTAAAAATATTTAATACATTTTTAGAAATTCCATTGAAATAATTTGATAGTTTTAATTTAAAATTTATCCCACAGACGTGACAAGAAAGAGAATTTTCAATGAGGAAATGTTCAAAAGAATAAAGAATAATTATAACAAAAATAAATTTAAATTTTTAATAATGGCCTAAATTCTACTTAATGATATATAATTGAACTAACATTTAATTTATAACCATATTAATACAATTTTTATGTCTTTATATAGTTAAAAAGATATGAATATTCTTAATAAAAACCAGTATTTTACACGGTTCATCAAAAAAATTATCTTCTCAGTAAATTCTAAAAAATATACACTTAGATATGATTTACCTATTTATTTTAAAAATTTATTTCATTTTTTCAAATAAAATTATAAAAGTTGAAAAATATTTTTAAAATATAGGTTCAAAAGGATACAAAACTATTTTTTTTAAACACATAGATTTTTCAATGTAAAATTGGATTTATTATTATAATTATATAGAAATAACATAAGATAAATGTTAAAAAGTTGATTCAATATGTGATATATAATTTTTAATTAAATAATTCACCAAAAGTTATTTATTTAATTTATTAGGTTAAAACATGTTTTTGCGCTTAAATGTTTTTAGAAAAATATTCCATTTATTTTCACATGGGTTTTATTTTCATTTCAAATTCATTATTCACAATGAAAATAATTATATATACCTTTTTAAACTATATATTTTCATAATTATGTTAATCTTATTCATACCAACCATTCCAATGCCTAGATGATAACTATTATATTAAATAACAATTTCTTAGGTGTATGTCACATTTTATTTAAATCAATCATTATGTATAATAAAACCTAAACATAGTGTTTCTTGTATCATAATATAAACATAGTGTTTCAAATAATTCAAGCTAAAATTAGTGTTTCATGTAATGGAAATTAAACTCGGTGTTGCGTGTGACATGAAAACCAGAAATATTAAATTTATTTGAAAAAATAATTTCACAAACTCTATGTGTGTTGTGTTATACCCCCATAAAATGAATTTTTACATTGAAATTCATTACCTTTATACTAACAACTACATATACATGTTCCTCATTACATCCTCAAGTTCCCATGTATCTTACACAATTCGGTTGTTTCACGAACAAAATTGACAATATGAGTGGTCTTGATTCATAGTGTTTCCTCTTTATGATCCAAAATCTCATCCACTTGTTCCTTATAGTAAAGATAATGCTCTTTTGGTATGACCTCCAAGTTCAGTACATGTGAATGATCATGTATATACTTCCTTGAGATAGGTACATGGTATAGATTGTGAACCTGAAATAGGATCAATGGAATTTAAAAATGATAAGCATCTATCCCGACACAATCAAGTATTTCAAAGGGAACAAAATTCCAAGGGATTAGTTTTACCTTATTCCTTACATGGAGATATTTACCTTATCACAAAATTAAAACACTAAATCATTTCAATGACTATCATCATTACATTTCATTCATCTTTTTGTTGTCATTAATTATTTTTTAATGGCTCTAACCTACTATGTCATCTCACTTGGTTGCTCTATTCTAAATATCTTTCTTTCTATAAATTCATTCCTATATGATGGAGTTCTACAATTTTTTCTATAAATGGATTCATAAGAAGAAATATTAATTCTAGAGTGAAAAATATTTTTTCAAAAAAAACTAAACAAGAGGAAATAATTGATCCAAACCACCCTTTAATTCCATAGAACATGATGTTAGCATATCCTATAGGGTTTTAATTATTCTCTCACACCAACTATATATATGAGAATAATAAAAAGTACTAAAAAAATACTATGTATCAATATATTTATAAATACTTCACTTAAACATATAGGTAAAATTATGATCCTAATTAGATATAAATGAATGTGGTACCCTAATAAATATTTCTACTTCAATAGTGTATATTCTGCCAACAGGATCTAGAGAGAAGTCTTCTATGATAGAAACGTACTGTGTTGACTTCATAAGTTGATCGAATAAAACCCATAATTACCACAACATCAACGATAAGATAAACCCTAACGTTATGGGTACCTTTAATTATATGCCCCAAAAGTGTAAATGTATTCCTCCTTAAATAACATTGTTACTAAAACATATAAAAAACTAGAGGTTTGTATTTCCATAAATTTCAATTAAAACATCCTTAATTGTTATAAAATCCAATCACATAAATCCTCAAAAGGGATTTCAATTGAAATTGTACTAATGCTAAGACATAAGTTCTTAAACCCAAATCAGTATCCATAACTCTTAATAAAATATTAATTTAAGACATATATACTTAAAAAATTAACATAATCCTAATATGTTTCCTAGTTATTATAATTGAAATACCATTACTCAAGTAATTCCACAACATAAATCTTGAACATAGTTACATATAAACCTCAACCTTTCACTTCATCAGTTGTAATAAAATACAAATTTTCATTTTCTGGGATGAAATGATTTAGTTTAGAGCATTGAATCATATGATTACCATGTTCCCCATATATAAGACACTGAAATACATGATTTCGTTTCTTTTTATGACCTTATTTTATACACAGATAACAACCTCCCCTCCATTTGGTATATTTTTCTTGGTTCCCTTTCCCAAATTCATAATATGTAGGAAGTTGAAACATCTTTCCTCTATGTTTATATAATAATAATTTTCAAAAAATTTCATCTTCATCTTATATTATGCTTTAGTAATATCACTAAAGTTCACATCATTAATCATATAATAGGATAGTTGACTTGGAATAATCATAATATTTATCTCTCCAGTCATCATCCAGTTTTATTTTTTTAGTTTCCCAATTTTTCAATAGATTCAGTACTAACATTATTACTTATTAGCTAAGCCATTTCTAGTAAACAAAAATAATAGTACGAGAACTAGAAATGATACAAGGGGAAAAAATAATCCGAAAAAATAAATTATTTTACTACAAAATAATGATACCTTCATTTAAATCTTTAAAACCATATGATTATTAAGGGTTATTCATGGTTCTTATTGAAATTGTTTGATATGGTTCATAAAATGTTTGTGAATTTCAGAAGAATAACACCCAAGACAACAAAACTAGGTGTGTAGAAATGCCTTTTTAATGCACCACGTGATGATTTACTGAAAATAAATTTTCCCATTTTAGAGTTATTACCCCTAGGTACCTCATTGATAGAGTCACACTGATTTGTATTATCCAAATAGGGATTTAATTTCTTGGAAACCAATTTCTCGTTCCTTTATCAAATTTCAATGAAACTTTCCAATTAATTGACTGATCGTAAGACTTATACTTAGAAATATATTTATTTATCTCACTAAAATATTCATATTGTAGTTTTTAAAGTTTAAATGAAACGTTCAAATATAATCAAATTCCCGAACATCTTATACATATATAATAAAAAAATAGATGAATGTAAATTACATTACAAAATTAAACTACGAATGATCATGTTGGTATAGTGTATTTGGAAACAAGATACAATATATTTTAATTTTATTAAATTTCTTACCATTATTTACACTTTATGGACATACCGTACATAAAACCTTACTTTATAACATGGGTAAATGAACCATAAGAGAGGGTGATCTCAAAATCTCAGTAAGGGTAAACAAGGGAAATACGTAAACATAACATGTACATAAAGGATGAGAACATGAGTCTAACATATGAAAACCATACCCTACATATCAAAGATCAAAATATGGTTTTATGGAATAAATATTGGTAGTTAATAAGGCATGAATCATAATTAATTCAAAGAACATGATCCATGAGAGCATAACATTGTCATAAGACATGGAATTTTATCTTACACATAAGCATAGAAAATTATTTCCATAGTAGAAAAGGCTCACTACCATGGCTGTCATAGTGGAATAGGATTACTATCCATACCATCACAGTATTCACGGTTCACTCTTAAGACCATCATAGTGGCAAATGTCCCTCAATAATTCAATTTAACTACCCAATACATTCTTTCCAATCTCATGAGATATAAATCCTTACCCAGTGCATTATAAATCCCTTACCTTAACATGTCTACTTATCAAGACCTTTATAAAAGATACACATTTAAATATAGTATAATATCCAATAAAATTATAAATATCTTAAAAATAATTATATTCATGAAATATCATGTAAAAGTTTTAGTAAATATACCACACAAAAGAAACTAGTGGTGAATTTGTATATGTTTCTCTGAAATAAAAGGGAGACTAGAAATCCCTTACCTTAAGTCCCAAATTCAATTTTACAAATTCAAAACTCATGTATAATAAATATAATTTTATTATAAATATATTAAATAACAATAATTATACATATCATACCATATATAAATTTCTAATGACCTTTCATTACATGTTTATTAACAATTCACCGTTAAAGTCAAATTTCCTACCATAAATAGTTCTTTTGTATGATTTTATTTTCATATTCCTTGTCCTCTAAAATTAATCATGGTTTATAATATGTAAAATCTTAACCATGATGTAAATATAAAATATTATCAATATATATTCTTATAGTAATCCATAGGATTTAGAGATAGTAAATGATATACACTATTCATGGTGATGGTAGAATATACACATGCATGAACTCTGATTCCATTTTCTCAAGAGATTAATAGAAAGAAATGTAATATATATATTGAAATTATAGATTCATTTTAACTTAAAAAAACACTTATGTTCAAGAAAACCATCCTTATTACCTTTTATATAAAGCATGAACGAATCACATCTCTTCGGAAGGGGTAATCTGTCGTACACACATGCAACCTTATTGTATTATCATAGAATGGAAAGAATAAATTAACATGTGGTATAATAATTAAAAAAATATAATAATATCATAAATATAATATACAAAATTTTACCCAACATTATTTCTAGCATTGAGAGGTGGTAATGGATAACGAAAAGCATCAGCTCTCTAGGCGATGGTCTGTCGTACATGCCTATGAAGATTTTGTGATCCAGTTGATAAAAGAGAAGAGAGATATAGGTTATTTAATTTATATATTAACATATTAGTATATTTAAGGTACTAATTTTTTCATATAATGATGTATCAATAAGAATTTATTGTGGTGGATGAAGAAATAAAATAAAACGCTTGATAAGGGATGTTACCTCTTCTTCAGAAAACTTATTTTGGTTTCCCCAAAAATAATTTAATGTATGGATTTCTCACTAAAACAAGGTTTATAGGACTATAGGAGGGATGTAAGGAAGTTATTTGGTCTTATATTATATTAACCAATGTTTTTTGGATGTGTGGATGTGAGATGAGAGGGGGTGACTATTTATACATGAGGTGAGTGGAGCACTAATAATTTTTGAAATGAAAATGGTGTGCCCATGATTTTCAGATTCCAAAAGACACTAAAATTGTTAATTATAAAACCTAGAAGATATAATTTAGAAATATGGATATAAAATGCGTATTGGAAATGTTTTTGGGTCATTTTTAACAATGATCGTTTTAGTTTAAGCCCCTTGGTAAACACATATTTACCCAAACCACGAAAAATAAATTTTTACTATTTTTACTATTCACAATGGTAAAAAATTAAATTGAACTAATTATTATATATAAATTATTTTTATTAAAATTATCCAATCCATTTTTCTGAGTTAAATTCATAGAGGAAGAAAATTTTACTTTAAAATTAATCCCACTTACGTGTCTTGAAAATAGTATTTCATAGAGGAAATTTTTAAAGGATTAAAATGTAATTAAATAATTATCAATATTAAAATGATTCCAATGACCTAAAATTAGAATTATATATAAATATAATTTAACAAATTTTATCTTTAAAACCATCTTATTTTTTTTGATGTTTTTAAATTCTTTAAAATAAATGTCAATTCTCAATAAAAACCAATGTTTTCACTAATCATCGAACAATTTATCTTCCTAAAAAATTCAAAAAAAAATAGCCTAATATATTTTTGACATGATTATTTAAAATTATAATTTAATCTTATAAAATAAATTTTCTATAATTGGGAAAAATTAATTTCTAAATAAGTCACCAAAATTCGAGAAAACTGATTTTTTTAAATACTGTTTTAACCATAAATTAGATTTATTCTTATCACTTATTTAGAAAAAACAGAAAAAAATTTAAAAATTTGATTTAATATATAATATATAAATCTAATTAAAATTATTCATTAATATTAATTGAATTAATTTATTGGGATAAAATAAGTTTGTGCACATAAAAATTGTTTTTCAAAAAAAGGTTCCCTTCATTTTCAATTTTTCATATTTTCAGTATAATTAATTATTCCCAATGGAATTAATTATATATACATGTATACCATTATATCTTAATAATTTATTTAATCCTACTCATGCCCACCATTCCAATGGTTGGGTGATAACTATCATATTAAATCATAATTTCTTACGAGTATGTCATGTTTTGTTTAAACTCGAAATTTCTTGTAACACTAGACAAAATCAGTATTTAATGTAACACAAGATATAATGGCCCGAACCTCCCTGGTCCATTCATTTGTGATAATTAGGTGTATGAGGTGTTTTGGGAGGTTAAGGTGACTTTTCCCCAACACATTTCCAAATTTCAAATTATGTGAACAGTGTCATCGGTGAACTTTTGTGAACAGTGTCATCAGTAACCTTATGTGAACAGTGAAACAGTGATCTTATGTGAACAGTGACATCGGTGACCTTAAGTGAACAATGTCATCAGTGACCTTCTGTGAATAGTATCATTAGTAACCTTATATGAACAGTCATCGATGACCGTCTGTGAACATTTTCATCGGTATCCTTATGTGAACAGTGCAACAATAATCTTATGTGAAAAGTGACATTGGTGACCTTATGTAAAAAATGTCATCAGTGATCTTCTATGAATAGTGTCATCGGTAACCATATCTGAATAGTGCAAGGGTGACCTTATGTGAGCAGTGCATCGGTAGCCCTAGGTGAATGATGTTATCAGTAACCTTCTGGGAACAGTGAAATAGTGAGGTTCCAATAGTGAGGTTCTAATGATGACCATTTTCCTTTACCAAATTTTGAGTTCCTAAACTATGTTTCCAAAATGGTGAGGTTCCAATACTGACTTATTTCCTTTTCCAAATTTTGAGTTCATGAACAGTGTTTCCAGAATGGTGAGGTTACAACGGTGACCTTTTTTCCTTTGCCAAATTTTGAGTTCATTAATAGTGTTCCAGAATGGTGAGGTTCCAATGATGGCCTTTTTCCTTTGCAAAATTTTGAGTTCATGAATAGTGTTTCTAAAATGGTGAGGTTCCAACAGTGACCTTTTTCCTTTTCCAAATTTTTAGATCATGAACAGTGTTTTCAGAACGATGAGGTTCCAACAGTGGCCTTTTTCCTTTGCCAAATTTTGAGTTCATGAATACTATTTCCAGAATGGTGTGGTTCCAAGGAGACATTTTTCCTTTGCCAAATTTTGAGTTCATAAACAGTGTTTTTAGAATGGTGAGGTTCCATCGGTGACGTTTTTCCTTTTCCAAATTTTGATTTCATGAATAGTGTTTCCAGAACGGTGAGGTTCTAACGGTGAGGTTCATGAATAGTGTTTCTAGAATGGTGAGGATTCAATGGTGTGGTTCTTGAAGAGTTTTTTCCTTTTCCAAATTTCGAGTTCATGAAAAGTGTTTCCAGGTTCCTACAGTTCTCCCCTTTAACGTTTCCTTTGATGTAAAACGCATTTAAATGATTTTTATAAGGACTATAAGGCTGATTCAAAGGCCATAACTCCTATATTAATTTCTCTTAAGGATCAGGTTGTTATTACTTGTTCAAAACATGTGGTTTAATGTGATCCACTTTTAATGGAAAACCCAGCATGTCTTAAACCACTACTCCATTAAATCTTCTAAAGGGATGAGATATCTTCCTCCCATGTTTTCCTCCTTGTTCTCAGGTGTGAGATTCTCAAACATCCCATTCCTTCCCGTAGGAGTTGTGTAATCAAACATTCCTCATAGGATTTGTTCCAAATTGTTTTGATGAAACCAATCTATATCAATCAGTCTTCAATATAAGGTATGATCTATCTTTATTATTTCGGGTTCATCTCTTTCTTTCTTTATTCCTTTTTTATTGAATTTTACCCCCATGATCCTAACAGGATTTTTCTTGGGTGTTGGCCGATGTGGTCGCGTCTCTTCATCCTCTAGTTGATACAATTTTCACATAGGAGGATATCATAACCTGTTTTGTGGATCATTCTCTTAAAAAGAACGTCAAGAACTATTTGATGTAGAGGTTTCTTTGCTTCTCTCCTCTTTTGCCTGCAAATGTATTGTTAGCATGTTTTATCCCACTAGATCATAATGGAATTGTTATAATAAATATTTGATCTCGAAAAATATATTGATATCAACCTTATGATATTGCATCTTGTTTTTTCTAGATAGTGTGATATCAAAGCTTTCTTGTTTAGCTTTTCATTCTTGATGGAAATTTGTAAAGAACGTAAGGCTAAAATTAATGTATAATTGTTTGGCTAAAGATAAAGAGGCATGTAAATGAATCTGGTACATCTTGTTGTAATTTGATGTTAAAAAAATTGGTGCAATAAGAATTTTTAATTATTTATGATAGCCTGCTGATTAGGTTTCTTGAATTTCGAACCTTTGGAAATTAAATCAGTTAATCCATGATCGATTAAAGAATTGGTTGTTCGATAAAAGGTAATTTATTGTATGGTTTTGAGTTACCCTGTTACTTGTTTATTGGCCAAGAGCCCATTTGATAAGATGTTTATTTTTCTTACTTATTTTCTTGTGATGTGATCCAGGATAGCTATTGTGATATGCTGGGGAATGGAGGCCTATTGGTTGTGGTAGTAGTTGACGCCTAGAATGAGGAGAAGCATCAGTTTATGCATGTGGGTGTCGGGGAGGACACCATGGATGATGGAACGAGTTGGATGTGAATGTTTGGATGTAGGCTGATTCTTATTAGTTGTTTATCTTCCTAAATTTTCCCACTTCTCAAGTCAGCTGGCCTTTATTACCCTTCTTCTAAAAGGGGCAAAGACACTCGGGGTATGCCACGCCCTTTCCATGTCTAGCATCTCAAGGGAGGATGGGTTTACACTCTTGTTGTAGGTGGCAAAGACTCAACGGGTAGTTATCTACTCACCGAGTTGAACCCCCTTGCGTTTAGTAGCATAGAATGTTTTTCAAGAGTTCCTGGGAATATGGGAATGTAATGTTGTAAATGAATAATTGAATAAATGATGTTAACCCAAGGGGTTGGAGCTTGCTGGAATGAAATAGTAAGGTTATAATTTTAAAGGGACAATGGACTTTGGGTTTGATGCTAATGAAATTTAATGTGGAATTATTGATGGACAATTTTGGTTAAATAATTAAATAATGTAAAGTGAAACTGATAAAATGGGAATGAAGTAATGTAATTAAGATCTTTAAATGGTTGTTTGCTTATCAGATACCTAGTATTAATAGTGGGAGTTAGGAGTCCGAGAAATGTTAGCTATAATTGTGTCTAAGACTAGGTTTTTCCCATAGTGTGGTTGTGAGCTATAGTATATTCTGTACTTTCTAGGTTTCTATATGCTACTCCACCCTGTCAGTTAGGGAAAATGACACCCCGGTGATTCTGAGCCCTGGGCGGGTGTTTTCCACAAAATTCAGGTGGGAGTATGGATTACTGACTACCCCCATTGGCCCCGCTATCTTCTCTTGGAAGTTACTTCTGCTGGTAGGCATAACAGTTAGTTTTCCCCATATATTTGTGTAGAGGTTTGTAATGGATTGTGGTTATTCACATACATATTCTCGATATAGATTCTTATGGACTACTATTGGTGTAACGTGTATAGGTTGTGATGGCTTGAGGATCCTTAATCGGTGTATGAGCTATAATGGCTTGAGGTTTAATACCCTATGTATGGTACACGTTATGTGAGTTGTGGTGGCTCCCAGAAACTACCTATTTACATTCATGTGTGGACGTGGTGGTGTGGTTACACAAGGGGTATGTTGTGGTGCTTCACCCAGGTGTCTGAGGGCAAGCCTTTTTGGATAGAGATGCTAAGGATGTCCGATGTTAGGAAAAAGCGGTAAACTCGTGGGGAAGTGGTAACGGGGTACCCTTGATATTATTTATTATATTATATACTCTTATATGCATTACTTGGTGAGAGTATCCATGGTGAGGTAGGAAACATAGTATTCTTATTTTGGTGATGAGTTAGTGTCACTTGTTGTTCACTGTGATTTAGCATGATTTTAGTACTTTTTCACGAGAGGATCCCAGGAGGATCCTACTGAGTATACTGTTATACTCACCATATGTATATATAAACTATTTTTCAGGTCACTTGGAGTGGGATGGAGATCATGCTCGTTTCTAGGAGCTTGGGATGGCCGGAGCTGTTTGAGCTTGTGGTTTCTTCTCTTTTTAATTTATTTTGGGTACATATTGTTTTCCCCTTCTAGGTGTAGTAGTATTTCATGACATTACATATGTGCACTTGGGTTTTAATTTATATTTCAGTCTATGTTGGAGTGGGTTAGTGTCTATCTTATCTCTCTCCTTCACATGTGCTCTCTTAGAGGGTAATGTCTCCCATATGTATGTTTAGTATACCCTCGATGCTAGTTGCCCACCTGAGGCCTAATGGAGGCGGGTTGCGAGGGTAGTTATCTCACATCACACATTACCGGCCCAAGAGGGGTACACCTTGTTGTGAGGGGGTTGTGATAGAGTAGAATCAAAGGCCTGGATGAGGGATATGATGGAGTTTGGAGTAAGGAACATGTGAGGTTCCATGGGTTAGTAGAGAAACAGTGTCAGTCAAGTTTAGAAAGTGATGTAAACACTGGAGACCGACTAAGACATAAGCATTTAGGCCCCCCTATGATCTGATGTATAGACCTTTAAGTTTATAATGGCTACCAAATGAGGTTATACTAGTTGTAGGGTAGATAACTAGGTAAGGATCATGCATCATTTTTCTTTGTGTCTATGTTTGAATGGGTATACCTATGGGATAGGTTAACCAAAAATTAATAAAAGAAAGTGAATAATTAATTAATTTCAAGTCTTCCATATTCTATGTTCAAGAGATCTAACTGTTTTTTATTTTACTGGTATGGATCCTGGTTAAGTCCTTGTCATGCTCTAATAGAAGATGTCTACTAGGTTGTTCTATAAAATCGTCGTAGGGCAGAGGTTGATGACGACGACACTTAGAGGAGGACACTCTGAGAGTTTCAGCGCCAGAGTTTGCAGAAGTATGAGGGCTCAGTTTCAGATGCAGTCACTAAAGAATGGTTGGAGGAGGTCAAGATAGGATTTTTTTTCAATCCGTGCTCAGAAGGATCACTGAGTGTCCTTGGTTGTGACAATGATACATAGAGCAGTGAGGTAGTGGTGGTTCATTTTTCCTTGGGGATAGTGAGGATTTAGCGATCTCATGGGAGGAGTTCCAAGACAAGTTTAGAGTCTAGTTTTTTTATATAACATTGAAGATGTCCAGTCACCAGGAGATTCATACACTTGGTTAGGGGAGCTCTAGTTTGCGAGAGTTTGGAATCAGTTTCCGGAACCTTTTACGATATGCTTCGGACCTGTTTCTAGATGAGGAGGCCGGGGTGAGGCATTTTGAAGAGGATTTTCATCTAGAAATCCAGTGCCAGGTCACCCCATTTATTCTGAAGAAATATATTAAGGTGCTGGCGAGGGTAGAAGTTGTCAAGAGTACATTGACTAGAACCAGATCATTATGAGAGGGGAGTCGTTATGATTCATCACAAAGCATAGATGTGGTCCGGGGTTCCTGATTTTCAGGGCAGAAGAGTTTCCGTTCAGATGGGGGTAGCTCCCAGCCCTCCAAATCGCATTTCATTGGAAGCAGTGTCTTGAGGCCCATTCCAAGGGATCATGTGAATATTTTTATTGTGGTGGTTGGGGTCATCAGCAGCGAGAGTGCCTGACCATTCAGAGCAGTAATCGTTCACTAGGTGTTCTGCTCCAGGTTCCTCCATCGAGGCACTTCCAGTAGAGGAAACAATAGTAGGTTTCACCAGCATTAGATCAGTATAGGGTCGATGGGGTAGGCAGAGGAAATCCCCGTGATGCTCCCCGTCCTCAGAGAGTAGAGTTCATCCATGGTGGTGATCGTCATCAGGGTCAAATATGTCGTGGAGGAGGTCGTGGACAACTTCATGCTTTAGCATTGCCAGCTTCAAGCGAGCGCGACATCGTTCATGGTACCATTTGATTGTTTTCTACCCTGGTGTATGTCTTGTTTGATTCAGGAGTGACACACTCCTTCATATCACTTACCATTTTCCAAGCATTTGGACTTGAGGTAGAGAGACTTCCAGTTCCCTTGGTGTTGACCACGCCAGTTGGAGGCCGATCTAACTTGTTTGAAGTATGTAGAGAATGTGAGGTAGTGATGGGTAAGCAACACTTTTTGGGATATTTCTAATGTTCATGAATACAACCATATGAAGTCATCCTTGGCATGGATTGGTTGTATTCTATACTGGCTATTGTGGATTGCTTCAGGAGGTAGGTTGTGTTCTTTGATGTGGATGGAGAGTTACTGGTTTTCGTTGGTGAGCGAGACCCTCAGATAGGTCATAGGCATGCTCCATCCTTATCATCCATGATGGATGAGATAATATTGTGTTCATAAGTGGTTCACCAGTTTTAATTTCCTAGGGTTGTAGAAGATTTCCCTAATGTCTTTCTAGAAGAGGTTGTAGCATTTCCCCCTCGATGAGAGATCGAGTTTGGGATCAAGGTACAACTAAGAACGCCTTCTATCTCTATGTCTCCATATTGGATGGCTCCTTCTGAGTTACGAGAGCTATATATAAAACATGATGGTCTATTACAATGCAATTTTGTTCGACCGAGTGTGTCACTATGCAGTGCATCAGTTTTGATCATGAAGAAGGCTGGCGGTAGTATGTGGTTATGTGTTGATTATCATCACTTGGAAAAAGTGACAATAAAGAATTGTTATCCTTTTCCATGGGTTTATGATTTTATCGATCAACTGAAGGGTGCAATTTGGTTCTCAAATATTGAGTTGCGGTCATGATATCGTCTTATGGATATGAAGGATGAGGATATCGCAAAGACTGCTTTTTGTTGTTTTTATGGGCATTATGAGTTCGTTGTAATGCCGATCGGCATGAAAAATTCTCCAGATATGTTCATGGGATTGATGAATTCTGTGTTCCGTGAGTTCCTAGACAAGTTTGTTGTAGTTTTCATCGAAGACATCCTTGTGTACTCTATGCCTAAAGAAGAGAATGCAGAGCATCTACATGCTGTTTTGGGTGTTCTTCATCAACATTAGTTATTTGGGAGGTTGTCAACGTGTGAGTTTTGGGATCAAGAAATCCGTTTCATGGGGCATGTGGTATCCCATCAAGGAGTAGCTATAGATCCATCGAAGATATAAGCGTTTGTTTCTTGGGAAGCCCCCAAGACCGTGTCAGAGGTGCGAAGTCTCCTTGGTCTCACGTGCTACTAGAAGAGGTTCGTAGCCAATTTTTCATGAGTTGCGACTCCTCTGACAACTTTGACCAAGGAGGATCATACATTCATATGGAATGATCAGTGTTAAATAGATTTCATGTATCTAATAGTGATGTTATTAAGTGCTCCATTTTTTTGTCTTCTAGTAGAGGGAATTTAGTTTGATGTTTACTATGATGCTTCGCATCTAGGGTTAGGTTTTGTCCTGATGAAACAGAGATTTGTTTTTTCATATGGGTCTCGAAAGTTGCTTCCTCATGAATATAACTATGCCACCCATGTTCTTGAGTATGAAGCCATGGTGTTTGCTCTGAAGTTGTGGAGACATTACCTCATTGGTGATCACTTTGCGGTTTTCTACGATCATAAGAGCCCAAGGTATATTTTCTACTAACGTGACTTGAACTTATGATAACATCAATGGATGGAGTTATTACAGGAATATGACTTCAAAATATTTTATACACCGGGTATGGGGAATTTTGTAGCTGATGCGCTGAGTTGGAAGTCACATAGTGATGTAGTGCGTGAATCTGGTGACTTTTGGAGAGTAATGGAAGAACTGTCAGCATTACATCTTGATATGGGAGAATATGGGGCATAGGTTTTCTTTTTCATATGAAAATGTGGTCATATCTAGTAGAGAAGGTGGAAGAGTCCCAGTTGGGGGATCTATATGTAGAGGTCTGGAGAGACTGAGTTGTTTGTGGCGAGACCCTAATGGTTAGTCTGAGGATGAACACCATCAAGTGGTGTATCATGGAAGGATTTTTTCCATAGACTATGATCAAGATGGTTTTTAGATACTTCCATAGTTCTACTTTAGTTTTGCATCCATACGTGACAAAAATGTACATAGCCTTAAGGCGCTAGTTTTCATGGCCTGGGCTGAAGCATGCAGTTGCGGAGTTTCTGCCTCGATGTTTGGTCTGCCAGAAGGTGAAGGTTGAACATTGTGTTCCTGGTGGTCTGCTCCAACCATTATATATTACTTAGTGGAAGTGGGAGAAAATATCAATGGACTTTTTTACTGGTTTACATCGAGCTCAGGGAGGACATGATGCTATTTGGGTGGTCGTGGATCGTTTAACAAAATCATCCCACTTAATAACAATCATGGAGTCTAGCTCCGTGGATGTTTTGTAAAGGCTGTATCTAGAAGTGGTGGTGATACTTCATGGATTTCCAAGGATGATCATTTCTAAAAAAGATTATTGTTTTACCTTTAGGGTGTAGAGATGTCTCCAGCATGCTTTGGGTTCTTAACTATGCCTTAGCACTGCTTTTCATCCTCAAACAGATGGTCATATAGAGAGAATCATACAGACTCTTGAAGACATGTTATGCTCTTATGTACTATATTTTAGAGGTTCGTGGATGAAGCACTTACCCATGGTGGAGTTTTCTTAAAATAATAGTTTTCACTCCACCATCGGTTTGGCTTCATTTGAAGCCTTGTATAGCTGACCTTTCCATTATCCGTTGTGATGGACTAGGGTCGGAGAGTCAGCTATTCTCGGACAGGAACAAGTGCAGAATACGATAGAGATGGTTCTAGTGATTCATGATAGGGTGAATAGAGCACAAGATCATAATAAATCATATGTAGATCAAAGGATGATACACATAGAATTTGATGTTTGGTATCACATGTTTCTAAAGGTGACTCTCCGTCATGGGCAGTGAAGGATTGGTCATGGGAGTAAGCTTTCTCCCCAGTTTGTTGGTCCTTTCAAGGCGTTAGCTTGTGTTGGAGCTCTGGCGTATCGAGTATGACTTCCCCCACATATAAGTCAGATACATGATGTTTTCCATGTATCATAGCTCCGTCGTTATCTTCATGATGAGTATCAAATAATTTATTGTGGAGAGATCGATATTGATGATGATGCGACCTTTGAGGAGTGACCAGTAGATATCCAAGACTACAAAGTGAAGGTGTTGCGCGAGCATTCTATTCCCTTGGTTCATGTCTTTTGGTGACATAGTGGCATGTAAATAAGTACTTGGGAATGTGTGCCACATATACATGCTCAATACCAAGAGTTGTTTGATTTTAAACTCTTTTCATGTGTCGATGTAGCCTTTGTGGTTATAAAACTTTAATGTTTATAATATGGATTTCTTTTGTTTCTTCTTAGGGTTTTCTCTCATTTGAAGGTATCTCGATGAGTGGTTGTTCAGACCCCATTTCATTTTACCTGTAGGTGGGTTTTGAATTCTCGAGGATGAGAATGTTTTCATAGGTATCTGATGTAATGTCTCAGACCTCCCTAGTCCATTCCTTTGCAAAAATCAGGTGTATGAGGTGTTTTGGGAGGTCAAGGTGAGTTATCCTCAACACATTTCCAAATTTCCATTTATGTGAATAGTGTCATCTGTGACCTTATAGGAACAGTGTCATCGGTAACTATATGTGAACTGTGCAATGGTGACCTTATGTGAATAGTGACATTGGTGACCTTATGTGAATAGTGTCATAAGTGACCTTCTGTGAACAATGTCATCAGAAACCTTATGTGAAAAGTTATCGATGAACCTCTGTGAACAATGTCATCAGAAACCTTATGTGAACAGTGGAACAATGACCTTATGTGAATCGAGAAATTGGTGACCTTATGTGAACAGTTTAATTGGCGACCTTCTGTGAATAGTTTCATCGGTTACCTTATATGAAAAGTGCAACAACGACCTTATGTGAACAGTGCATCAGTAGCCCAAGGTGAACAGTGTCATCTGTAACCTTCTGTAAATAGTGCAATGGTGATGTTCCAATAGTGACCTTTTTCTATTGCCAAATCTTGAGTTCATAATAGTGTTTCTAGAACGGTGAGGTTCCAACGGTGACATTTTTTTCCCAAATTTTGAGTTCGCAAACTATGTTTCCATAATAATGAGGTTCTGACAGTGACCTTTTTCCTTTTCCAAATTTTTAGTTCATGAACAGTGTTTCCAAAACAGTGAGGTTCCAACGGTGAGCTTTTTTCTTAGCTGAATTTTGAGTTCATGAATATTGTTTCCAGAATAGTGAGGTTTCAACGGTGACCTTTTTCCTTTGCCTAATTTTGTTTTCATGAGCAGTGTTTCCATAACGGTGAGGTTCCAATGGTGACCTATTTCCTTTTCCAAATTTTGAGTCCATGAACAGTGTTTCCAGAATTTTGAGGTTCCAACTATGACCTTTTTCCTTTTCCAAATTTTGAGTTCATAAATAATGTTCCAGAATGGTGAGGTTCCAACAGTGAGGTTCCAATGGCGATGTTCCAATGTTGAGGTTCATGATCAATGTTATTCATTTTACACATTTCGAGTTCATGATCAGTGTTTCCGGCTTCCTATAGTTTCATCCCTTTATGGTTTCATTTGATGTAAAATGCATTTAAGGCCTTGTTTTAAGGACTCTAAGGCTGATTCAATGCCCGTAAATCCTATATTAATTTCTCCTAATTCTCGGGATGTTTTTACTTTGTAAAACCGTATAGTTTAATGCAATACATGTTTAATGTAAAACCCAGCGTATCTTAAACCACTGCTCTGTTAAATCTTCTAAAGGAACGAGATATCTTCCTCCCTAGTTCTTCTCCTTGTTATCTGGTGTGAGATGCTCAAACATCCCATTCCTTTCCATAGGAGTTGTGGAATCAAACTTTTCTCCTAGTATTTGTTCCGCTTTATTTTGATGCAACCAAGTAATATTTATTAGTCTTCTATATAAGATGTGATATATCTTCATTATCTCGGGTTCATATCCTTCTTTCTCCTTGCCATTATTATTTAATTTTACCCCCAAGTTCCTAATGGTCTTTTCATGGGTTTTGGACAATGTGGTGGTGTCTCTGCATCCTTGGGTGGATATAGTTGTCACCGGGTGGTGATCGTAACCCGTTGTGTGGCTCGTTCTCGTATAATAAATGTCAAGAACTATTTGAGGTAGGGGATTACTTTATTCTCTCTTCATTTGTGTGAAACTATATTGTTAGTATGTTTTAACCCAGAGGATCACAATGTAATTGACCTAATAAAAATTTAAACCTGATAAATAAATTGATATCAATCATATGATATTTCCTCTTTTTTATAGGTAGTGTGACATCAAAGATTGCTTGTTTATCTTTTCATTCTTGATGTAAATTGGTAATGAACGTAAAGCCAAAACTAATTGATAATTGTTTGGATAATGATAAAGAGGCATGTAAATGAATCTGGTTCCTCTTGTGGTAATTTGATGTTAATAAAATTGGTGTAGTAAACATGTTTAAATATTTGTGATACCTTACTGTTTAGGTTTTCTGAATTTGGAACCTACGAATAATAAATCTGTTAATCCAAGATGGATTAAAGAACTGGTTGTTTGATAAAACGTAGTTCATCGTAGGGTTCTAAGTTACCCTCTTTCTTGTTTAAGGGCCAAGATCCCATTTGAAAAGATGTTTGTTTTTTCTACTGCTTGTGTTGTTATGTGAGCTTGGATGGCTGTTGGGATTTGTGGGGGTAGGGAGGCCTATTGGTTGTGGTAGAAGTTGATGCCTAGGGTGGAGAGATGCATTGGTTTATGCATGTGGATGTCAGGGAGGACACTATGGATGATGGAACGGGTTGGATGTGAATGTTTGGATACTGGCTGATTGTTATTAGTTGTTTATCTACTTTAATTTCCCCATTGCTCAAGGCAGCGGGTCATTCTTTCCCTTCTTTTGAAAAGGGAGAAGGTGCGTGGGGTATTACACATGCTTTCTGTGTCTAGTATCTCAAGGGAGGATGGGTCTATGCTATTTCTATAGGCAGAAAAGTCTCGACTGGTAGTTATCGTCTCACCGTGTTCAACCGCCTTGTGTTTAGTTGGATAGAATGTATTTCTAGAATGGCTGGGAAAATGGGAAAGTAATATTGTAAATAAATTATTGAATAAATTATGTCAACCCCTGGGGTTAGAGCTTGATGGAATGAAATATTGAGGTTACAATTTTAAAGGGGCAATGGACTTTGGGTGTGATGCTAATGAAATTTAATGTGAAATTACTGATTGTTAATTTTTGTTTTAATAATTAATTAACCTAAAGTGAAAATGATAAAATGAGAATGAATTAATGTAATAAATCTCTTGAAATGGTTGTGTGCTTATAAAATACCTTGTCTTAGACGTGGAAGATGAGAGTCTGAGAGGCATTAGCTGTAGTTGTTTCAAATACTAGGTTATGCTTATAGTGTGGTTGTCAGCTATATAATATTCTGTAATTTTTGGGTTTCTAAATGCTACTCCACCCCGTCAGTTAGGGAAACTAACACCCCTAGGATTATGATCCCTGGGTGGTGGTGTGTTGTCCCTAACATTTTTGTGGGTGGATGGATGGCTGACTATCCCCTCTGGCCCTGGGCTCTTATCTTGGTAGTTACTTGTGCTGGTTGGCACTATAGTTAGTTTTCCCCACATATATGTGTAGAGGGATGTAATGGCTTGTGGTTATTCACACACACATATTTTGGTTATAGTTTCCTAAGGAATACTATAGGTGTAACGAGTATAAGATGTGATGGCTAGTGGATCCTTACTTGATGTATAGACTATAATGTCACGAGGTTTAATACCTGATGTATGATACACATTATGTGAGTTATGGTCGCTCCTAGAAACTACCTAGTTACTTTCTTATGTGGAAGTGGTGGTGTGGTTTCACGAGGTGCACATTTTAGTGCTTCCCCTAGGTTTCTGTATGCATGCCTTTTTTGGAGAGAGATTCTTAGGATGTGCGACGTTGGGGAAAAGCGGAAAACTAGTGGGGAAGTAGTATAGGGGTACCATGGATATTATTTATTATATTATATACTCTTGCATGAGTTACTTGGTGAGAGTAGCCATGGTGAGGCTTGGAAATTAGTATACAAGTTTAGGTGATGAGTTAGTTTCACATGTTGTTCTCTATGTTTTAGCATGATTTATTTACTTTTTCATGAGAGGCTCTGGGGAGGATCCTATTGAGTATACTGTTATACTCACCCTATGTATATATAAACTGTTTTTCAGGTTACATAGAGCATGTTAGAGATAAAGCTGGTTTCTACTAGCTTGGGGTTGTAGGATCCGTTTGGGCTTGTGGTTGCTGCTCTTTTTTATTTTCTTTCGGGTATTTGATGTTTTCCTCTTCTAGTTGTAGTAGTTTTTCATGACATTACATATTTGTTCATGGGTTTTCATTTATATTTTAGTCTATGTTGGAGTTGGTTGGTGTCTATATTATCTCCCTCTTTCACATGTGTTCTCTTAGAGGGTAATTCCTCCAATCTATGTGTTTACTATACCTCCGGTGCTAGTCGCCAACCCGAGGCCTACTGGAGGTAGGACTCAGGGGTCATTATCATCCTTCTCAAATTGCCAGCCCAGGACGGGTACACCTTGTGGGGAGGGGGTCATGACAGAAGATAATATTAGTGTTTTTTTTGTAATTAATTATAATGTTAGTGTTTCATGTAATTGAAGATAAAATCAATGTTTTGTGTAATGAAAAATATTAATTATATAAAATTAGTTAAAAAATATTTCAAAAAATCTCATTTGGTTACACTAGACTACTGTATAATAAATATTAATTTAATATAATTATATAATACATGAATTAAAATACTTATAATATCATATAGTTTCCAATTATAAAATTTCAACATGTATTTATTAATCAATCCTTATTAAAATCATCGTTTTTAGGTGTTTACTATTTCATCTTACAGAAGAATTATTGTTCAGTAGTTTTGGTTCTTGTGCTTTTATTATGGTTCCAAAGTGTCCAGAATGCAAATAATGATATTAATATAATATATATTCATTATATATATATATAGATATATATTCAATGAATAATATATTATGATATAAATATTAATTATATCATTGTTGGAGGCTGTAAGTCGTACGTACACATGAAATCAATTTTTTCTTTTCAATAAATGAAATAAAATAATGTAAAATAATAGTTTAAATTTAAAAAATAATTATTATATCATATATATCATACATATTCATTTAATATGTCCTTATTACCATTCATGTAATGTGAGAAGAAAAATTAAATCTCATCGATTCGTGGAGGTGGTAGACCACATGTATACACAAGCGATGTTATAATTTTCCAACATATTGGAATGCAAGAAGGTATATATAATATTATAATTCAAAAATAAAACTTATTTCATAAATATAATTTATGTATTGTTTAGTTTAAACATAATAATAGTCTAACTAAAGTGGTGATGAAAAATTTATTACTGCGCTACATAGAGACGGTATGTTGTACGTACAACAAGCTATGTTTTCTCTTTTTGTAGGATGGAAAAGTAATAGAATATGGTTTTCTGATAATAATAACATCTATGATGGGAAAATATATTTATATTATATATAAGAAGAAATATATATTTTAGAGTCGGTAAGTATTATTACCTTTTATTGGTAGAATTTCTATAGATTCCTTCTTGTGGACCCTCTCAGTAATCTTTTACATACATAACTTCTAATTCATGGATATCTATGTGTATAAGAGAATTGGTTAGGGTTTTTTTTAATCCATATAGATCAAATTGGTGTAATGAAAATATATAAGGGGAATTGTTTTATTGTTTATGGGAGGGAACATTTTCAAATTTAGGAAATATTATAATATATTATGTTTCTAACTCCTGTAAAATGGTTTCAAAATGGAATACATTATAATATAAGGAGGATAAAGTCTTAATGTAATCATAAAATAATATCTAGACATGATTATATATCATTTCAAACCATATATATTTTATTAACCCCTGGTTTAACGAATTATAAACTTAAGTTTAATAATCATTTTTAAAATATTAAGGGTTTTAATTTTACTTATAAGATGAATATAAGCTTATAAATAACAATGGGATAATATTATCGACCATATCATATCCCTCTTTTATCCTTTCTATAATTTTATTATTTTTAAATAATTTAATAAAATATTATTTTTATAAAATACCATTAATCTCATTTTTTACACTATTCATTTAATTTGACATTAAAGACACCAATACACAGATCTAATTAGAATATAATAATTTCAATCATATCAAATATTATATATTTAGATATAAATTTTTTTAATATAATAATTCACCTAAAATTTATTCCATTTAATATTTTTAAATCATTTATTTTATTTTTATATTAATTTAATAAATACTATGTCGGCATTGAGTAAGCATTTAATGTAAATATTAATTCTCTAAAATTTAAAAATAAATTAACATCATAAAAAAATATATTTTAGATTAATATTTAAAACAAAACATTACCTCTTCTTATCCTTGTGAAAAAATATTATAGATATTAATGTCAAGAGTGTGAGTTTTTTTATTCATTTCTTTAAGTAAAATAAAGTTCAAATAAGTGTCCATAATTTTAAGACATGGATTCATATGGGAAAATAAATTAATCTAATAGACTGGAGGAAGGTTTTAGTGTAATTTTAAAGGCTTATCCTAGTCTTTTAACACAATTTAACCTATTTCACCCTTATCATGGTCACAAATATCCACTAAGGATACTATTAATAGCGAAAACAAATAAAAATGACATATTTACCAAATTTTAACCTTCTCATACAGAATATAGAATCCATTTTGTTGAAGTCAATTAATATAACTTGTATAAATTAATATAAGATAAAAACCTGAAACACAATGAAAGATTTTTTTTAGAAAAATCTATTTTGAAGTCCAAAAATGAACATATAAAAAATTAGGTAAATGATGATTAAAATGCCTTCAACTATATTATTTATAAAAAAATTACTATTATTAAAATTATGGATAAAATTCATATCATTATAGGGGTTTTTTTAATTAAAATAATTGATCATTTTATAAAATTTGTTATTTTTTACTATTCACTGAAAATTGATATTTTCAGAAATGTACCAAGTTCTAAAGAAACGATAATATTTACATAATATTTTTAAAAATGATGTAACATCCACATAATAATATTTTCTGAGATTTTTATGGTTCTTTTAAACTCTATGTTGTGAGTATATTAATTTATCAATTAAATTTATTTAAAGTGAAATATTTCATAAAATTTTGGGTTGTTATACAATCATTTTTTTCAACAAATATCCAACCATTTAAAGATAACAATCATTTTGACCGAACAATATTCAGTTTTCAGAAACATTCCATCTCATTTTTAAAAATTAATAAAAAATTGTATTTCATTAAATCTTAGGCCTTTCAAAAAATTAATTTAATTTCAAATCCTTAATCATTTCGTTCAATTATGTCTCCTGATTCATGCTTAAAATATTCCATTACATTAAGAGAAATTTTTAAAAATCAATACTCAATTTGAAAATCAAGAACCAAAAAATTCGACTCACACACACCATTCCATTTTGAAATCATTATTCAAACAATCATATTATTCATTGGAAAAAAATCCTAAATATTACAAAAAATAGATAATCTTCAATGTTTTCAATTTTAGAAGGTCTTTTATAAAAAAAAACTAACATAAATCAAGATAAACAATTACCCACCACAAGATCTACCAATGAAGAATTAGAATATATAACAATCAATTGAGATTCATGAAGTCAAAATTTCCAAATAAAAAAAATCCATCAAATTCAATTGGATTCGTCACTCTCAAAGAATGAGATAAAGTAGGAAAAAAGGATTCGTGATCAAATCAAGGCTACAATTATTGGAAGAGAATCAACACATTAAATTGTACTTTGATCAATAAAGGAAAATGTTTGAGTGAGAACCATTTTTCAATATAGAGCCACCACTGTGTTTAGGTTCAAATGAAAACCAAGGGTTGTTTTTAGATAATTAAATTGGATATTATAATATACAAAGTTACGATATTTCCCACGAGTTTCTCACCAAAATTACTGTTAGTTACTACCCATTGGGTTGACTAGCTACTTGGTAGAACATGAAATAATAACTAACATTATAGAAGTCCCATCAGTTGGATTGTTTTCTTCCACCGACTAGCTAGTGGGGTATGTATAAATCATTATTTACTAGCTCCTACAAGGGAAAGCTAGTGGGATCCAACCAATTTTACAGGGGAGTCTCTGTTGGGCGGAGAAATAAAGGAAGTGAAGGCATGAGGGGGGGTGAATTGCCTTTTAAAAAATAATTAACAATTTGAAATCAAAGTAAAAGGTGCAGCGGAAATAAATAAGGAAAGACACAAAACTTGATAACGGAGTTCGGCTTAAACCCAAGCCTACGTCTCCGCTCCCAACTCTACCGTTGAGAGATTTACTACCGCTTGATTTTCAATGGTTTTAGCAAGAAACCCACTAAACTTTAAGGTTAGTCTAGAACCTATTACAGCTTGCTTTTATTGGTTGAGCAAGAACCCACTAGCCTTCTTACAGGTGAAGGCTAGCTCACCTATGACTCAAGCCTTTTAAAAGGGAAGGCTTGACTAACCTCTTCACACCTTGAAGGTGGTGTGAAAACCCAAATGAAAGGGAGATGAGAGAAAGAGGGGTTTGTAGGCACAAACCCAAATTAAAGCTCAAAATGATAAAACAATGAAAAACCGTAATGGGAGAAGCCTTGGGTGCCAAAGGATTGATGGAGTTGATGAAGGGAACTCCCAAGCTTCTATGGTGGTGCTCCTTGGATGTGGAAATGAGTTGGAGCAATTGGGGGTTCCTTGGAGCAATCCGCCGGAGGTTCGCCAAATAATGAAAAAAGTGTACGTTGGCTTGGTTATGGTTCCGGTATTGTTCCGGGGCTTCCTAGTCCTTTATTTATAGAGGGGGAACCCTTATATGGCCTTTGGAGGTCTTCGGAGCCGTTGGAAAAAGGCTTCGGAGCCATTGGGAGGCAAGTGGACAAGTCTGGTCAAAGGCCCAATGGCTAGTTTGACTGGCTCCAACGGCTGACCGGTGCTTGGCCACCGGTTGGCCGGTGCTTGTAAAATGGAGATCAATTCTGCCCAAGCTCCACCGGCTGGCCGGTGAGGAGGCCACCAGTTGGCCAGTGCTGAGGCAGTAGCTGACACTGTTCTGGCTGGGTTCCACTGGCTGGCCGGTGCTGAGGCCACCGGTTGGCCGGTGCTGAGGCAGTGGCTCAGCCTTCTGTCTGGGTTCCATCGGCTGGCCGGTGGTGAAGCCACCGGTTGGCCGGTGGACTGAAAATCAGTCCACTTTGGCTTCTTGCTTTCTTGGCCCAATTCCTTGGCCACCTGAAACCATGCCTATCAACAAAAACACTTAAAACAAGATTAGATAAAAAAGAAAGTGACTGTGATCATGAAAATTAAACCACGAGGGGTACGAGAGGTACAAAAATCTCCCCCTATTTTGATGATCACAATCACCAAAACAAATAGGGTAAAAAGACTGAAATGATAGGCATGATTTAAAATATTTTTTCCCCCAATCAACCAAGAATTTCTCCCCCTTTGTGATTATCAAAATAGCACGGGGCATAAAACTTGATTGAGGGATTGAGTCGAAAAACAAGATAGAGATTTTAAAACCAATTAAAATTTGAAAATTGAATTGAAAGTTTTGAATTAAAAGTTTTGAATAGAAAATTTTGAATTGATAATTTTGAATTGAAATCAAAAAGGCTTAAACAATCCTAACTCCCCCTAAATAAAAACAACAAATCACCGGGGAGAGGATTTTGAAACCGAGACAAATTTTGGTCCGGTGAGACTCGCTAAAAGGGATTTTTCAATCCACACTTGTCTAGTGGCGGGTCTTCTCCTTTGAAATTCATCATTAAAGAAAATAGTTTTGGGCCTTCCATACCGGGAATTTTTGCAATCACACTCATAAATTACGTGCCAAGGTTTTTTGCAATAATTACAAAATTTAAATTGAGAGCTCCCCCATACAAAAAAAGTTGGAGCATGGGAAGAGGAAGTTTTCTTGGAATAGCCAAGCCCTTCAGTGGTTCTAGATACGCGTTGGGAACCAAGGAGCTTGGTCAAATTTTTTTCCCCTTGGGTGAATTTGGAAAGAGATTCCCTTAGATCTTTGATTGTTGATTCCATAAAATCAACATCGGGAAGGTTTTGGACTTTGAGGGACAACTCCTCCTTTTCTTTGAGAAGTTGTTCCTTTTCGGAAGAGAGTTTTTTGAAATTCTTTTTTAAAGCAACAAATTTGGAAGAAAGTTCATGAAAACCTTCCTCCAATTGATCTCTAGCATGTTGGAGATCCTCATATGACATGTGATTGAAAGAATTTGAAGAACTAGAGGATGAGGAGTCGGAAGATGTTACCTCATGAAATGCCATTATGCATTTTTTACGGTTGTCACTTGAGGAGGAGGATGAGGAGGATGTGGAGCTATCACTCCATGTGGCTTTGAAAGCCTTCTTCTTCTCCTTTAGCTTGGCCTTTTTCTTGTTGAGTGGACAATCGGGCTTGTAATGGCCTTTCTTGCCACACCCATAACATGTTACCTCAGGCTCGGATTTTTCGTCGTATTTTTCCTTTCGAGCCTTGCGGGATTTCTTCTTTTTGTGCTTCTTCATGAATTTGTGAATCTTGCGGGCAAGATTATCCATTTCGGAATCGCCGCTTGAAGAGGAAGATGATGAGGAGGAGGAGCTTTCTTCTTGTTGAACTTTGAAGGCGATGTTCTTTGGAACTTTGATTGGTTTGCCTTTCTTTTCAGCTTGCCTCCTCATGGTGATCTCATAGGTCATGAGTGATCCGATGAGCTCTTCTACCAGCATAATCTTGATGTCTTTAGCTTCTTGGATTGCCGTGACTTTCGGTGCCCATGAGCTTGGTAAGATCCAAAGGATCTTCTTGACCATCGTTTCTGCAGAAACATCATCACCAAGGGACTTTCTCCCATTGCAAACATCAGTAAAACGCGTAAACATTTCGGTAATATTTTCAGATGGATGCATGGTAAAAGATTCAAAATCTTGACGGAACATATCCAATCGAGTATCCTTGACTTTTTTGGTCCCCTCATGGGTAACCTCCAAAAGTTTCCAGATTTCATGTGATGAGGTGCATGTGGAAACTCGATTGAATTCATTACGATCAAGGCCGCAATGAAGAGCATTCATGGCTTTGCAATCAAGCTCGAAATTTTTAATATCGTCTTGGGTCCATTTGGATTCATCGGGAGAAGAGAGAGTGTAACCATGCATGACAATTTTATAAATGGGATAACCTATACTTCTAAGAAATGTAGTAATGAGGGTTTTCGAATAGTTATAGTCGGTTCCATCAAAGAATGGAGCATGACCCAAAGAATAGCCTTCGGGGGAGAAAGAAGTTGAAGCCATCAAAAAAAGATCTTGAATTTGAAACCGGTTAGGGTATTACTCAAATTTTCCCTCTGATACCAATTGTTGGGCAGAGAAAGAAAGGAAGTGATGGCAAGAGGGGGGGGGGTGAATTGCCTTTTAAAAAATAATTAACAATTTGAAATCAAAATAAAAGGTGCAGCAGAAATAAATAAGGCAAGACACAAAACTTGATAACGGAGTTCGGCTTAAACCCAAGCCTACGTCTCCACTCCCAACTCAACCGTTGAGAGATTTACTACCGCTTGCTTTTCAATGGTTTTAGCAAGACACCCACTAGACTTTAAGGTTAGTCTAGAACCTATTACAGCTTGCTTTTATTGGTTGAGCAAGAACCCACTAGCCTTCTTACAGGTGAAGGCTAGCTCACCTATGACTCAAGACTTTTAAAAGGGAAGGCTTGACTAACCTCTTCACACCTTGAAGGTGGTGTGAAAACCCAAATGAAAGGGAGATGAGAGAAAGAGGGGTTTGTAGGCACAAACCCAAATTAAAGCTCAAAATGATAAAACAATGAAAAACCGTAATGGGAGAAGCCTTGGGCGCCAAAGGATTGATGGAGTTGATCAAGGGCACTCCCAGGCTTCTATGGTGGTGCTCCTTGGATGTGGAAATGAGTTGGAGCAATTGGAGGTTCCTTGGAGCAATCCGCCGGAGGTTCGCCAAATAATGAAAAAAGTGTACGTTGGCTTGGTTATGGTTCCGGTATTGTTCCGGGGCTTCCTAGTCCTTTATTTATAGAGGGGGAACCCTCATATGGCCTTTGGAGGTCTTCGGAGCCATTGGAAAAGGCTTCGGAGCCGTTGGGAGGCAAGTGGACAAGTCTGGTCAAAGGCCCAACGGCTAGTTTGACTGGCTCCACCGGCGGACCGGTGCTTGGCCACCGGTGGGCTGGTGCTTGTAAAATGGAGATCAATTCTGCCCTAGCTCCACTGGCTGGCCGGTGAGGAGGACACCGGTTGGCCGGTGCTGAGGCAGTAGCTGACACTGTTCTGGCTGGGTTCCACTGGCTGGCCGGTGCTGAGGCCACCGGTTGGCCGGTGCTGAGGCAGTGGCTCAGCCTTCTGTCTGGGTTCCAGCGGCTGGCCGGTGGTGAAGCCACCAGTTGGCCGGTGGACTGAAAATCAGCCCACTTTGGCTTCTTGCTTTCTTGGCCCAATTCCTTGGCCACCTGAAACCATGCCTATCAACAAAAACACTTAAAACAATATTAGATAAAAAAGAAAGTGATTGTGATCATGAAAATTAAACCACGAGGGGTACGAGAGGTACAACAGTCTCTAAAGGAATTCCACAATAATTTCCATCCACTTACTAACCATTGGTCATCACTAGTGAGCTAGTAAAACATGTAAATCCATTTTAGCTATAACCCTTGGTACACTCCCAAGGTAAATTCCAGAAAACCTTCCAAACTCTAAAACTATAATCATAAAACTCTCCCCAACCCCTCTAAGATCTTAAAAAGGGTAAAAAAGGAAACAATAGTTATAATAAAGAAATAATATAAAACATAACCGATCAATATATAAACAAATAGAACAAATAAAAAAAAAGTTCTAGAACTAGAAATAGGGTTAATGTATTTTACACGTGGAGAGAAGGGCCATATTACTCATGAATGCAAGGTAATGATGGAATATGTTAATATCTATTATGTCAACTATAAATATATAGATAAGTACTTGAACTGATACACCAAGAATTAAATGGATCCACATTATAAGATAATTGGGGTGGAAAGGAAATGATTATGAGATTACCCCAGTGAAATTTAGAGTTACTAAATATGTGATAGAAGGTAAATTGATCATAAAATAAAAGTTGTATATTGCTTTATTCGATTCTAGATCTTTTCACTATTTTACATACTAATTTTTACTGAAAAAATTAATACATTTCCTAGATCCTAGATAATTGATTTGTCAATCAAGAAACCTAATGGAAATATTATGGGAATGAGATTATTCTAGTAAATCACTATTTTGATTCATAAACACAGCTTACCTGAAACATTTATTATCACACCAATTGTTAACTTTGAAATAATCTTAGTTATGGATTGGATTTGAGAGTATAATGAAAACATTTATTGACCAGGGAAGGATATTAAAATTCATGGAAGGGATGTTCTATTGTTTCATTTAGAGGAATGACCTACATATTTGAGTGACACATGGAACCTACCCTTGTATAAAACATTAACGAAATCTATATATGGTAAAAGAAGATGAACCCGTTTTTTGGAAAGTAAAACATAAAAATTAAGGATGTAATTATAATCCATGAATACATTTGTGTGTTTCCTGAAAAATTACCCATAAAATCAATTGAGAATGAGGTATATTTCACTAATGAACTCATCCCAAAAGCAAAAACCAAATATAATGCTTCCTAAAAAATTTCCATTGTGGAATTAGTGGAGTTGAAGAAACAATAGTTAGAGTTTTCTGATAAGGGATTAGTTTACACTAGTGTTTCATATTGGTGAACCCTTATTATTTTTGTTCAGAATAAGGATGGGTCACTTAGTTTATGTGTGACTAAATGGAGATAAATTTGATTAATATAAATTATAAGTATCATATTATACTCATTGATGACATATTTGATCAAAATTTTGGAGATGATTATTTCTAAAAGATTTATCTTCACCTTTTTTATCAAAAATTAAGTGTAAAAATGGTTGATATAAGAAATATTTCATTTATTATAAGGTATGAACATTATGAGTTTATAGTGACACCCTTTGGATTGACAGAATAAATTTATGTGTTGTTGTATCTGATGAAGAAAGTATTAAAGAATTATCTTAATTATTTTTTAGTTGTATTCATTGATGATATCATGCTATACTCTAAAATTCATGGGCCAAATGATAACAATTTTCTAATATTTATTTAGACATTAAGATGTAATTAATTTTATGTGAAATATAGTAAGTGTGAATTTTTACACTAACATGTTTCTTTTCACCGACATATTATCTCTATGGATAGAATATAAGTTAATTATTTAAAGTTGAATGTGTTTAATTAATGTACCAAAATTAATAATATAAATGAGATTCATAGTTTCCTTGTAATGTCACGTAACTATCGATGATTTATTCAAAAAAATCATGACTAGCCAACTCATTATCCAAGTTGACACATAAATTGGAAAAATTATCATGGTTAAAGAAATGTGAGTAATGTTTTGATGAGCTAAATAAGATATTGGTTCATGAACTAGTTCTGAATAGTGAACATGGAGAGGAATTATTTATTATATATAGTGATCCATTAAAGTGATAATTAGGATATTTCCTTATATAAAATGATATTGTTATTTCTTATAAATTAAGGAAATTAAATATAAATGAAAAAATTATGAAACAAATGATATTGATTTAGAATCTATATTATATTCCTTAATGATATAGAGGTACTATCACCATTGTGGAATATATGAGATATACATATACTATAATTGTTTGAAAAAACATTCTACCAAGATGAACTCAACATGAGATGTATAAGATGTCTAGAACATGTCAATGACTATGATATCATGATACACTAACACACAAATAAAGAAAACATTGTAGAAGATTCCTTATATAGGAATGATCGTGGAGTTATAACCAGGATAAGGATAGACAAGGATCTTATTTTTATAGAATTGGTAATGTTGGATATGGGAATCCACAAGGAATCAAAAGTATGGAACTTATTCTAAATGATTTCCAATCCATACTTACTAGACATGATAAAGAAAATATAACATGATGATAAGGGTTTTTATAAGTGAATTAAAGAAATAAATTAGGGGATATTAATAGAAATTTAATATGAAAATAGTGTATTAATTTTTAGAAGGAGGCTATGTTTTCCATTTACACCTAACTAAAATAAGAATTATTTTACGAAGAAAATTACTCAAAAATTCTATGTACACCATGGTTGTAGAAATATGTAAATGGATTTAAGATTACATTTTATGATGGGATGTTATGATGTAGGATATTTTTGACTATGTTTCGAGATGCTTGGTAGGACTTCAGGAAAATTCGGAAATAGAAAATCCTAAATAAGTCATTCAACCATTACCTATACCAATGAGGAAGTGGGACAATGTCTTGATGGAATTTATCACTGGGATTCCAAAGACTTATAAAAGGAATAATATTATATGGGTTATTAGGGATCTCCTTAACATGTATACACATTTCATAGAAAAAATGGATGAATTTCCATGAAATGTTTTTACATGATAATATATCAATTAACTAGTGAGGAATCATGGTGAACCCTTGTCATTTGTATCAGATTTTAACCCTCAGGACACAACAAAAGTTTGGAGAATCCTTCAGGAGACTCTCCGAATTGAGAAATATTTAAGAATTTCGTATCGTCCCCAAACTAATGGGATGTTTAAAAGTAATATTTAGACAATATAATACATTTAAAGGTCGTTATCTCTAGACATATAGAGTTAATGGGATCATTATCAACCTTTTGTGGAATTAGACTATAATAATTGTTTCCATTCGATAATATAGATGGCACCATATGAGATATTTTTTGTGACGAAATGGTGTACTCCATATTGTTAGGAAGAATTTATAGTGGGGATTATATTAAAAATATGAATTATAGAGGATACAACTTGTAAATTATGTACTATTTAGAATCATATCAAAGAAGCCCAAAGTAGAAACAAGATAAGGATGAAATTGAAGTAAAGGAATTTTATTTCAAGTGGGAGTTTATTTATTCATAAAATTTTCCCTATGGAATGGATTTATAATATTAATTAAAAAGTGGAAGTTAATCCCTAGTTACACAAGGAATTTTGAAATTATAGAGAGAATTGGACTTATATCTTATTGATTGAAGATGCTTCCCAACCTTCCTAAAGTATAATTTTTTTATGTCTCATTATTGAGGAAGTTCATATTAGATTCAAATCACCTATTCAAATTAGAGGGAATATATATGGAACTAGAATTATCTTAAAATAAATAGTATATCTAGATCCTTGACACTAGAGAGAAAGAGTTTTATAATCGGGAAACCCAGCTTGTGAAAGTCCTTTGTGGAAATCACACACCCAATGGAGGAAACTTGGGATCCTAAAGAATATATAAGGTAGGAATAACCATATATCATAATATATAACATGTATCCCAATATATTATATGAAATTATTTAATATGGAGATATAATACTCATGACCCAACTCTATCAGGTAAACACTACATCTGAACAAATATTCCATAATATGCAGCCTAAAGAGCCTTTATTCATGATAATATTTAATTATTAAATTCATAAAATCTTGAATATTTATTTTATAAATATAATTTTACACTGGGATTATTTATTTCAAAACTATCTTAGTGTTATTTTTTGGGTGTTTTTCTAAAATTGTTTATTTTCATGTCTACAGTAAAAAATTCATCTTTTACTACAACAATAATTTCTTATAAACAAGAAATAACATTTTATAATACCATTTAACTGAAAATATTATTAATACATTAAACTTAATATTTTAAAAATACCTTATTTAATTTATAAAACCTATTATTTACATTTTAAGGACACAAGTAATAATTTCCAATAAAGACTCTTTTGGTATTTTATTTTAATTAAGTATTATCTGGGTAAAAATATATTTTGAATTTAATTACATGAGTTTTATTTATTTTATAATAACCATTTTTTTTATGAAATACTAAATAATTGATAATTTTATCACACAGATAAATTTTACGCTTATGGGGAACTTTTTTAAAGATGACATTTACTTGCACTAATAATAACTTTTTTTCACTTTTAGAAATAGAATTAAATAAAATGATTTTAATATTATTAATCAAAATTTTAAAATTGGGTAATAAAGGTGATTTAATTGGTTAACATAAAAATATTTTACCAAGGTAAATATTAGTTACAGCGGTAAAATGATTTGTTTTAAATTTCTAAATATTTTTAAATGGATATATTTTTAAATTAATATTTTAATTTTAATTTTATACATATATAAAAATAAATTTAAACTATTTTAATTGATAATGAAGGTTAAAAAAATTAATAACACCTAATAATTAAAACACCATATTTCGACAAAAATGGTTTTTATTCAAATTATACATTTTAATTTAAATTTTAATTTCCACATATTTAGAAATTTCATTAGGATAAATGGTTCCAAAATTAAAATTCATCATATTGAAATTCGGTATAAAGTCTATCTTATATTTTTTAACAAAATAATAACCATGATTCATAATTAATCAAGATTAATAATTATTAAAATGGGTAATCTAATGAGGCTCAAATTTTACTAAATAAAGTTTACACATAGACCATTAATATTACATTTTTTATTTTATAAATTCATACATAAATGTCTCAGCAACATTTCCCCTCATAAATCATCTAACTCATCAAACAGACCTATCCCCAATGTGATACCATTATTACCCCTCACCTATGATTAGTTTCTATAGAAAAGACCATCTTTGTCACAAATTAATGGAGTTTCATCCCAACTGTTATCTCATACCTTTCCACCCAACATTTTAATAATGAATTTAAATACCATATAACTCTATAAATACCTACCACAGAGTTCATAAGGTTCTATATAATCCTCTCAAGCTTTAATAAGATATTTATTATAGTAAAGGCTTTGAATCCGCCTATTTCCTTTTTAATTGAAACTATTTGGTTATAATATCCTATGAAAATTTTTACTTTCTTTTAATTTCATGGTATCATCTCCCATATGATATTTTTTTTTAAATTTTGGATTACTTATACCCCAACATTATTTCATTTTTATATTACATTTTTATTCTTATATAAGGGTTATCATTCATCCCCTTCCATTTTTAATGTAAAACATTTATTGAAATCTCTTAATGATTATAATTGTATTGAATTATCACCTATTTGATATTTCAAAAATGTCATTTAATATCATTAAATACTTGTACTAGGCCTATATGATTCCAAAAAAATTAAAATTTGGGAATTTAAAGAGTATATAGTTTTCATAGAAATGGAATCCATATCCTAACATTTGCTAGTTGATACAGATGTAGAACATATGAACCACAATGTAATCACTCTAAAATCTAATGGTTGAGTCTTAAATCAATATTTACTATTTTTATGATGATTGTGTCATAATCTACACACATGGATATACACTCTAAAGAGGTATTTTTTAGATAATTCACATTGTATTTTCAAACCCTATTGAATGATATTCCTACCACTTCCTTGGTCTCCTATTAGTGAAAACTATTAAATCATTTACTATATTCCATTAATAACCCAACACTTTGAATTTACCCTTAAAAACAACAATATATTTGTTTGTTTGATAAGTTTACTTTGTTTTACATTTAAATACCCCTTATTTTTTTTGTTTATATTGTATTGTTCAACCATCCACCTTCTTTCTCTTGATGAACAATATACAACTTACCCCACTTATTATTTGGGAATGTATTGATCTTTAAATTTTTTTCTATATTAATATGGATGTTGTGAGATTCCTAAAGAATACTGATTATATATTATATCAATATTAATATATTATATATGGTAAATGAATTGGGCATAAGGATTTAATGAGTAGGGCCCGATATTCTATATCCCTTTGACGCTTCATTCAGTCTCATGAGACAAAAAGATGGGGTATTTCGTGAATGACTACCTAATTCTAGCATGATGTATTGACTATGGCCTAGATAAGATGAATAATATCATGGGTAATGAATATAAAGTAATGATCAACATGTTTCACATTATACATATCATCACTATAAATTCAGTTAATATTATCAATGTGATTATTTTCACTATTATGTTGTCCATGGATATGTTTAAGATAAATTTTTAAATATATGGAATATTTATTGATTATTAACTATGTCATCATGTGTATATATATTACGTTAGATATCACTATATTTCTACCATTTCTGATTTTTTTAGAGAATCCTTATTATGTTTCCATTTCCCAGTGGTACGAAGAAGTGATCTATAAATAAATTTAGCGATACACTAAAAGGAATAAAAATGATCCACGAGGTTTTTATTCTGTATTTCAATGTTCAAATATAATATGGAAACCATATATTTATCTAGTATACAAGGACTGTAAAACTATTAAAAACTAAGGGATTTGATCCTCATATTTTATACTAATGTAGTAATGTAACTACCTACCCTATTTTACAAGAGTCAGGGTTTGACAACAATGCCTCGTGATTTAGTTAATGTTATTCTTGCATTATGTGACATATATATAAATATATAAACACACACACATATATATATACATATACATATATATATATATCTCTACGTGTGCGTGTGCATAAGTTTATACCATACTGATAATATCATAAAAGTAATCATCGGGGGTTAATGATGATGGTTGGAAGGTTTATTTTCTAAGATGCACATAGAGTAGGAAAACTATTATGGTTGAATCCTAAAAAATAATTTTTTTTATTTTATGAATAGTGGTTTCATTTCTAATCCCACATCAGGTTTATCACATGAACTCACACTCCATAATAGATCAAGATATGGTATTTGATTTTTTTTATGTCTTTTAGGTGTCAATGCTTACCTACGACCCAGCGCATGGAACCATACACTATGGAAGCTAATCATATTTTCCCCTTAGCGCATTAACCTGGGATCACCACTTTTATTTTCATGTGATTGAACTTACTTATGTCACCGACCTTATCCTCTATGGTCGATGATTAACTGAACACTTAACCAGATAGCCTAGTCTCCCATAGGTGCTGGGCTGGTGGGATCATTTTTTATTCCATGCATATAAATTACATTGTAAAAAAATAAAATATGAAAATATATTATATAATTATAATTTATTAATTAAATTTAATTTTATAAAATTAATCATTTAAAAAGATTCATTTTTATTGATTATAATTCTTATAACTAATTTTTTTCTTTTTATTAAGGATAATATCTTATTTACTATATATTATTATGTTTTAAATATTTTTTCTTACATATTAATATTTAATACATTAAATTTTTCATTTAATTTTAATTTTTTAATCCCCATTATATTCAAAATAAATATTATACTATAACTATGTTTAAAAACCATTAATAAATATATTATTTTCAAATTAATATAATAAAAATATAATAATCTCATACGTTACATTCATTTATTGTACATAAATTTTATTTTGTTATAGTAATCTTATTTATCAATTTGTATTAATTTTTTTTTATTTTCTTCAATAAATGTAACATTACTTTTTGAAATTTATGATTATCATAAAATATATTCATTTCTAATTAACATAATTCTATTATAACTATTTTATGTTATTCATTTTAAAATAATACATTATATGTTAGAAAATTATTATTTCTCAAATTGTATTAAAAATAAAATTTATATACTTTTATGAAATTAATATTTTATAAACAATAAAATTTATATTCTTCAGTAAATATTATTTAATTATGTTCTCCAGTTATCGTTATAAATTTCATTCCAATTTCATATGATTGAACTATAATTATCATTATCTTATATTTATTTATCTCAAACTTTTATTTTATATTGATTAATAAATTTTATAGTTATATTGGAATTTATATTTATAATTTACTCTCATTAATCCTCTAATAACCCCTAATCAATAATAATTAATTTCATTATCATATGATCCATATTTTTATTTACATAATATAAAAATTGAAAAATAAAAATAACTTTTGAAATGTGAGAATATTAAAATAAAATTATGTGTATTAAACATCAATTCATATTATTTCATCAAATGTATATAAAACTATATAGAAATATTAATTTTATAACATGAATATATTAAATTAATTTTATCAATAATTTATGTTGTTTGTAGCGATGATCATTTAATTTTATAAAATAAACATCATTATAATATATATATATATATATCACAGTTTGTTTTAGTTATGAAATAAACCATTTAATAAGAATTTATTTAAAAGAAAAATTAATAAAATCATAGGGCATTAAATTCTACCACCCATAAAATAAATTATACCCTTGTAATTTTAACTTCTCTCGGAATATTTTTTTAAAAAGGATGATGGTCAAGACCCCTTTATTAAATATTAATGAGAGAACCAATTTAAGAGTGGGAAAGAGGGAATCCATTATTGAGAAAGGAAAATATCAAAGAGAAACAAAATTAAAAAGGTAAAAATGATCCCGGAAGTCTGAATGAAGTAAACATCAAATAAAGAACCATAATAATACTTTTCACACTAGATGATAAAAAATGAAATAGTATGATAAAAAAATTATATGTCCCCCCCTCTACCAAGATGTTGCACTATGCTGACAGCACAACATGGAAGAGAACCTCTCCAGACAACCTAGAAATGTGGAGGAGATCCGAATGAAAGGTTCCAACACACACTTACCTCTTTTGACCCTCCCACTCAAGAAATCATTAAATGGACTCACTACAATATCATCCTGTTGTAATTAAAAATCAGACTGAAAAAATGACAAAATGTTAACAGAATGGTACCCATCCATCCATAAAAGTGATGATGAATGTATGACTGATGGGTGACATCACACCAATGCATCTCTTAAGGCCTCCAACCTAGTGTCACTTGAAATAGTTTGTACCACTTCCAAATCAAATAAGGAAATCCAGAACCCAGAAATAAATATTCACCCAATGAACAATCTAAACCAATAATACCAATATTATATATGAGGAAATTCATGTGAAATTACTTATAATAGAACCACCAAATAAGATGCCACTACTAGGTTGTCGACTAGAATACCACCCGTGCACTATCGCACAAAAAAACCAAATAGAAAATCCTACACTAATTCCATCAATCAATATGAAAATCATCCTCGACCCCCGACCAAAGACTAAAGGCCGATCACCATTCGAGAGAACACCATCAACCCTGAAAATATTCCCTAACTATCTTTCCTCAAACATCCACTTAAACCACCATCACTAGAAATAATGCTCACCACTTCCTCATAACCAAGAAGATATATCACTTGAACACCACATAACTAACCCATAATGATTTCAAAACTCTTATGTATCCTTAACCGATGACATAATAATCTCCAAAGATATATAAACCTTGTCTTTGATACCAAAGGTCATGCCCAAAATCACACACCTGGGTCAGATGCTTGCAACAAATATATATTTTTTATTTTCTATATTGTATTATATAATAGAATAAGCAACACAGTTTTGACAATTTAAAATTACATCCTCAACTATGAAAATTCGGTCACTCTATATTTGGGAATCCTTTATGGACTAGTGATTTAGAAATTTTGGGACTCTACTACATATTAAAAAATCACACTATTTCTTTTAAATGGGTGGTTTCCTCAAATAATACTAACACTTTTAATACTAATCCAACTTCATTTAAGCTAATGTTGAAATCATAATTACTCATACTCATTAATATACCCTTTGAAAAACTTTCTAAAAATTTGAGTTAGTATAAAATATCCATATAGGGTTTTTAATGAAATATAAAACCCTATTTGAAATGATTAAAAATAAATAAAATTATTTTTTAAAAAAAAATACATTGATCTTAATGAATAAATAACTTCACCTTTTAAATTCCAAAAGGATTTCAAAAAACAAAATTTATAAAAATAATTCATTAAAAAAACTTTCATTGAGAGGATATAAAAATATTAGATACTTATTTACTTCAAAATATAAACTTTCCAAATAACATGTTAAAATAAAGAATTAATTTTAAAATACAATCTTTTACTTTTGAAAAATACATTGATATATCCTTATAAAATGAAATCTAATGATTATTTCTAATATTATAAAATCCTCATGTAAACCATGAATATTGAGGGGATATATAGGGACCACATGTGACTTTAGTGGAAGAAAATCCTTAAGGGTCTGGGTTTATAACCTATCCCTACGTTTTATTTATATTTATCAAGTCTAATATTTTAATAAAAATGTTAGGAGATTTATTTCGTCATTATAATTTTACTAAAAATTTATTTACAAAATATTTATCTTTAGTGTTAAATTTAATTTATAAAAGTAAGGTCTGTAAATAAATTTTTGTTTTTTTGATGAGAACTCAATAATGTTTTGTGAGAAATAAAATATTTACATAATTATATAAAGTTATTTATTTAAACGTATATAAAATTCATGTAAAACACCTTTATATAAATACACAAATTGATTCTTGAAGTGAATGATTTTAAAAATGATCGATCATGGGTTGTCAATGAATATGTAGAGAAATGAGTGAATGGTCATAAAATATTTTAAACAAAAATTATGGTTGTAAATGAATAAAATATCTAAAAATATAATATTTCAATGATGAAATCTACAAAAAGAGAGATTGGATGTTTTAAAATTAAAATATTTTAAATATAAAATTTAAACATTTAAACTCATTAAAAATTATCTTTGAAAACAATCGTTTAATTGGAAATTCTATATTCTAATTATTATAGAAAAAAGGGTTTTGTTTTTAGAGGATATAAACATATATGATTACATAGGTTATTTTAAATAGAAATTTTTTAAACAATTTACCTTAAATTATTAATATCAAAATTGTTTTGAAGGTATATCATAAGGATTTCTCCCTCTGACTATATCTCCTTACAAATTGGGAAATTGTGAAAAATATTTTCTGAAGAAACTTAGAGGAGTGCTTATTTCTGAACACCTAAATAGATCCTGTGTATTTTTAACCTAAACGTCATAAAATATCATTTAATTGATTATACATTACATTGTGATTAGTGATGAAGAAAAGAGTACATCTACCTTTTCTTAGAAATATATCCATCAGTTACTTTTTTATGTACACCATTGAAAGTGGATTCATTAAATATATTTTCATGGATCGGAAAATTATTTACACATACTAACATCCTACCATAAAGAAAAAAGTGTTAAGTTGCACACATACACCCACGACCTATCAATGACCATGTATAAGTTTCATGCAAGGAGGAAGATGGATTCCTATCTTAGAATCAATTATATTTCAATGTTTTTTACTACATACATTCCCTATTCTCATATACAAATATTTCTATAAAATCCCTCTTAATGTTAATTTTATCTTATCAGAAAAGGAATGGGGACAAAAGATGTATAAACAACATCTCAAAAAATGTGCACTATAGGTGTGGTTGAAGAGGATGGAATGAAATCATCTTATGGTTTATCATTTTATTTTATCCCTTACCACACCATATCTTGTGATTTTATGAAGTTTATACTATCTCATTTTTCATTGTATATGTGTATTTATATGTTTATACCATATAGATAATACCGTAATTATAGGGGATGGTGGTTGAAGTTGATTGGTGGCTTGTTTTTTTCAAAGGCACGTGCGGAGGAAAATGAATACAGTAATTAAGGTTTAAAATATGTGGTGTCTTCAATCTATTAATAATACTTGTGATATTGATCCCATATTGGGTTTGTTATCGAACTCAAAATACCTTATATATCAATATGTGACATATGTTTCTATTGAAATTCATGGTTTTTTGGTGTTTTCCCATTACCCTCTATGCTAACCCACACACTGTAGAAGATAAGAATTCTTTCCCCATGCATGTGCCAACCCATTCTATACCAACGACGGCCCATGATTAATCTTACCTATGATACCAACCCTACCCTATATGATCAATGAATGGTTAACCATTTAACTGGTTATCCTGATCTCATATTGGTGATGAGTTGGACGGAGCCTTTTTTATAGTAACTATATAAATTTCTCTTTTAAAAATAAACAGTAAAAAATTATTTTCTAATTATAATATTTTCTAATTCAATCTAATTCTACACAATTTTTTTTAAATCGGTTTAGGTTTTATTTATTTTATTTCCTATAATTTATGAACTTCATTTCATTAATTTAAATGTTTTATTTACTACATATTTATATATTTTAACTATTCATTCATATATATTAATATTGATTGCATTATATTTCTCATGTGATTTTTTTATAATTTTTAATTTTCATTATATTAAAATTAAGTACTATTATGGAACGATAATTAACATTTATTATTAATAATATTTTTAAAATTAGAACATTATTCTTCTAATAACCTCATGCATTATCATCAGTTCATAAATAGAAATTTTAATTCAATTAAATTATAGTATTTATTCATTTTTAATTATCATTTTAATTTATATTCTTTAATAAATATTGTATTACTATTGTAATTATGGTTACCATTAAACATATTCTGTTCTAGCTCATATAATTTTCATTATCTTATATACATTCATTTTATATTAAAACTTTTTAAGATATAATATTTATATTTATGAAATTATATTTCTATTAAAGTATATTTAATTACTTCAAATTAATATTTCATAAAAAATAATATGTATTTTAATAAATAAATATTATTTTATTTTATTATATAATTATAATTAAATATATTCATTCTAAATTAGCAATATTCACTTATAATTGACAATATCTTATATATATTCATCACATATTGATACTTTATATTTTTTAATAAATGTTACATTTCAATTTGAATTTATATTTATCATATACAATCATTTATCATTATATGATCCCAAATCCTAACAATTAATTTTATTTACAAATTTCCTATAGTTTTATATACATAATCATCTGACTTAAAATAATTTATAGCTAGTAAAATGCAATAAAATTTATAATATATTTCCATTTATTGAACATATAGTCAAATTATTTCTTGGAAAGTATATAAAACTATAGTAAATGTTTAAAATTTAATAACACAATTATTTCAAATTAATTTATTCCCAAATTTTTGGTGTTTATAGAGAAAAACATTTAATTTTACAAAATATAGTTCATAAATAAATAAATAAATAAATATATGTTTGTTTTTGTCTTGAAAAATGGCATTTAATATGAATTTATTTAAAATAAAAATTCATACTAAAATATCAAGACATTAAAAATGAAGTATTTGCTAGGGAAATCATGTAGTTATAATGTGAGTCCACAATAAATCTTATTGAAGGAAATTTGGAAAGGAAAACTAGTTTACAAAGGAGGTTCATGAGATTTAAAATGGAGTCCACAATGTGTAATGTCTCTATTTCTTCAATATAAAGCTTTAAAAAATATCTAGTAATATATTTAATGCAAGGCATTAAAATGTAGCTAGATTTTGAGACCTAGTGAGCCCAAAATTGAGATTTTTAAAATATTATATATATTAATATCACATGCATGTAGTTTTCTATATAAATATGAATAACTCTAAATTATGTTTTAGATCAGAAATATGAGAAATCCATTAACATTGAAATAAAGATTTACCATAGGCATAACCTAAAATTTCCTATCATCAGGATTTTGTTTGACAGTCATCATATTAGAAAATAATAAAATTAATAAATTAAATCAATTTATATAATTATTTTTAACCAATGAACTATGATTCCTCCCTAAATAACATGTTTTTGGTGAGTACCAGGGTTATCTGTATAACCCTGTAGACCTAGAGAGGTTATCTGGGAGAGGATTTGGTGAATGACCTTAAATTTGGAGTATCAAATTAATATCACATCGATCGCCAATAACATTGGATTTTGTGGATCCTTCCAACAACTATAATGCAAGAACATTCTTCATCCACTATCGATCTGAACGCGAGGCTTGATGTTTTTTGGTGGATTTATATCTTTTTTATTAATCTAGGATGAACATTTATAAAAAAATGGATTGAGTCAAGGATCGATTTTATTATGGACATGGTATTGTTGGATGGGAATTTAGGGACTTATTTTAATTTTAAATTTATATCTCTTTATTCTTCATTTTAACAGGAATGAATCGTATCCAAAATGTATATTTTCCAAGATTAGTTCCTCGTATTTTTTTACATTTCTTCCCCAATTTAATTATTCATTCATCTATGGAATTCGTGTGGGATAGTGGTTTGATAAATACCTAACAATGAATCATTGTGTACATGTTTCTTGGTTCAATGAATTAATATCATGGATCTAGGTCCACAGTGATGGTGGGATTGAACTACGATGATAGATTGGTACTAGAACAAAGTAATTCATGTGGGATTTGATGTGGGATAATGGGGGTTTGACATTCGGGTTCCTGTGAAAATTACATTGCCGAATTCTGGAATGCGGTGACATCAAGGATTTTCTAGACTAGATCCATGTTTTCAAACATGAATTATGGCTAGATAGAAGGCTAGAGGAGTAGAAAATGGCACATGAAGAAGGATCCATAGTTATTAAAATGTCCAAATATACATGACGTGTATTCTAGAAATACACACCATTTGGGGTCATAGCTCTGGTGCTAGGGTTTTCATGGAGAAGAAAAGTATCACATTCCATGTGACATGTGTCACGAATTCAATGACATATCCCTAGTGTCTCGACATGTATCTCTGATGATACACAAGAAAATTCATTACCAAGTACAAAGACACCTTTAGAGTATATGGAGAAGCCCAGTACTCAGACATGGATAGGCACGTAGAACGACATCCACACATGGGACAACCATATGTACACAGTCATGGGAAGAGGTACACGGGTTTGAACACGATCATTTCAATGATTGTTGATACACACCATGTACCGAGTTATATGCCATGTACTTTTTTAATGATTTATTGGATACATTTTACCCCTCAAAATGTACTAATTTCCTTGAGGGTGTGTTCCCTCAACCCAGCTTGGTGAAGGTATAGTATGAAATTACATTCTATGCTTAGGTTTGTGATTCTCTATATGGGATTAGTTTTAGATAGATTTATAATAATCCCTTCGAGAACATGGGATGGTATCCTCAATCATCTTCTTCCCTAGGACGGTTTCTCAGAATTGGCATGACCAACTGTACATGGGCTTATATCCACTACTTAGTAGGTTAATCTATATTGGGTTGTTGTTATACCACATGGACATGGTTTGATACACATATGTGTATTAATCTCTTTAGATATCAAGAACATTCATTCTTATGGTGAGATCAAAAAATCATGACATCTCAGATGGATACCTCCTGTTCAATTATGCTTATGAAGTGAGTTCTCCTAGGAAAGTGTGGTAACAGAATACAAAGAAGAATCATAGGTGTTCAATGTGGTTGTGACCATACATTGAAGCTTATAATATACTATGTGTATATATTGATGTTTGATTTTATGCCTCATTTAATGATTGAAATATAATTTTATGATACGACTATTCTTGATGCATTATGCTTAGTGATTTCGAGGGCTCGTACTGGGTTTTGTTATACTCGCCCCTATATGGGAGTTTCCCACATATGTCATATCTTATGCAGACCATCTACCATTTTATGGGGTTCATAATGTAATGTGAGTTGATTGAGCATATATCTGGGATAGATAGACCATTGTTCATTTCAAGAATCACATTTGACAATTTCCCCCCCTTTTTAGTAGGTTGTACTTCTTTATAGTTTTTTTAGGACCTATATTTGAACATTTTTTATTTTTAGTATCATTCATCATAATCTAATTGTGGTATTAGATTAATTTGTGAACTGTTATCATTTTTTATTCTATGGTTCATCATTTTATTGGCGTGTATATGCGTGTGTGTAAATATCGTAGTCTAAGGCCTCCCATGTGAGTGTTTTTCCAACATGGTGCTGGTTTCTAGAACCTAACCTATTGGAGGTTGTCTTGAGGTAGTCACTGTTGATTTACCACTGTCTATGATGGCCCTAGTGGGCCTGGATATGGATGTGTTATATAGAAGTGTGATTCATATTAGGACGAATGCTTGGATATTTAGCTATATGTGAGTTTTATTTGGGTTTTATGGTAATCGTGTGAGGTGTTTTGAGTCAATATTTCAGGTCAAGGACTCTAGTTATGGGGTGATAATAAATATCTCCATACACATGGACCATGTAAACTAAATTTTAATTCAGTACTTATAGAAATTTGTTAAAATAAAAACATTGGTACATGTATTATATATGAATTAACTGTGTATCCATGTCTATCTTGAGTCATCTCCCCACATATACTCATTGATCATGGCATATCTTTTCTATTTCAGGATGACTATATGAAACTTTTTAGCTAGGATTATATAGTATGATCAAGAGGATGATCCCCTTTTTGAATAGACTTTTATAAAGGGACCTATTCAAGAGTTAGTGCCTTCTGGTGATTTTACAGACATACCTACACACATCAAGAAGTAGATGGTACCCATAGTACCAACAGATGAGGTTTATAGGTTGAGGGAACATCATGAGTTTTGGAATTAGTGACTACTTGGGTTTAGGGGAGATCTTGACACACATTCAACTAAGGATTAGTTAAAGGTGTTTATGTGAGTCTTTCATCACGTGCGAACACCTATAGACCATATGGTGGTCTTTTTGGAGATCTTTATTATTGGATCCACATGGAATTTTTGGTGCATAGTGGGGGTTTTTATTATGTGCAGACTGTTCAAAAGATATATTATGAGAATATATTTAAATATGATTAAACTCCAACTATAATGTGAGAGGTTTTCATCCAGGAACTCTTACAACAACAGTAAGGTAGTGTGGTTGTGGCTGAGAATTCATCAAGGTTTAGTAACCTATCATGATACTCGATGTATATTGTTTGAGAACTGTTCTTTTGGGAAAATAACTTTGAGTAAGGTTTGCACAAGTATATTATGTCTAATTTTATACCTCTAGGAATTCTAACTTATGATCAGGTGATAGAGAGTCCCTTGGTGTTTGAGAGAATTCCGGACTAGTAGACACATGTAGTGGGTGATAGTAGTGGGGATATAAGGGAGAATACATTATTAGTAGGTAAAAAATTACAGACATAGAGATCAAGACATGTGAGATGTTTTAGGAGGTGATCGTTGGACCAGAGGTCTAGGGTTTAGTTCTCTTAGGTTGGGTCTAGTCAGCCTATGGAGAGGCAATACCACTCTTATGATGGATAGTGACATCTCACGTGAGTTTTTCTGACACACTGTATGACTAATAGAAATATAGTAGATTGGATGAATAAGAATATTTAGTGTCTAGATTAGGTAGATACACTAGGAAGGGGATATGGAAGAGTAGGCTGAGAAGTGGGAGGTTATAGATGATAAGTCTTGTTTCCAAAACCACACCTAGGTGGTCCCAGCCTAGCTCAGGGAGCTGGTGGAGAGGGGAGATAACAACCCATGCCATAGATTCCCACATTCCAGAGGCCCCTTGGATTACTAGAGTTATGATATATGTCTTTTCCATATTATATTTAGTTTTGAGACACATGAATGATTCACACTTATCTTTATGGATCCCTAGTATGAGACCAAGTGGTTCTAGTTGAGCTCTTGGGACAACCCTTACGCCTAGAGACTCTTACCAAAGGAGAATCAATAACCACACACTTTTTATGATAGTTTTATATGATGCTTGGAGGAGAGAGTTTATCATCAGATATAATTTTGGATAAGAGGAGGACTTATGAATTCTTCTTGAGCACGAGATAGATATATACTATTCAGTGACATATTGACTATTTCTTGTGGAGGATGTGGTGTGTCCATATTATTGGGCCAGGGTTTTCCATTGTACGAATGAAGGATACCCATAAATGTTAGGATGTGATCATACATTGATGGGTGTTGCTGATTACATGAAAATTGGATAGCCTGACTCTTGGAGTAGTAGATGACATGGGCTATCAGTTTCCTATTGTTGTGGTTGAGTACAAGGAAATATTTGTTGAGGATATTTTAGGCTTAACACTTCACTGAGAAATAGAATTTTTCATTGAAATTAACCTAGGTAAAACGATTATATAAATTCTAGAATATTGGATGGATCTCATGGTGATTTGGGAGATGAGGGTGTAGTTGGAGAACATGTATATGAAGGGCTTTGTGAGCCCCAATTTCCTCCTCTATATAGACCTGGTGTTTTATCCAAAAAGGTATACATGATATCTTTTTATGCATGGATTATCAATTCCTGAATTTTTTGATAATGAAGAATAAGTACCCACTACTGATGATCTAATACCTCTTCAATCAGTTAAGAGGGATTTTATGGTTATCGATGATTGATGTCAGACCTGGAAATCCCCAGCTATGCATACATGATGAGGATACACCAAAGATGTCATTTAGATGTCTCTATAGTCGCTATGAGTAGTTTATGATTTCCCCTAGCATGATTAATTCCCCATTAGTGTATATGGGGCCCATGAATTAGATCATTCATGATTTCATTGACTTGTTCATAATGGTATTCATCAATGATAACCTATTGTACACAGTTTTTGAGGTGGCACACAAGAGACACTTGAGGGTGGTTCTAGGAATAATTAGAGAGAACCATATTTATGGGATCCTCTTAATGTTTTAGTTATATATTATAGAGGTCTACTTTCAGGGACAATTTATCTCGTTAATTAATCTCATAGTGGATCCGGTAAAGTATGAGGAGGTATAAGTTTAGGAGACAACCAAGAGTGTGCTAGATGTAAAGAGCTTCCTTGAGTTGGTTGGATACTGCTTGTGACTTTTCCCGGATTTCTATAGGATTTAAAAAAATTACTATATTGAACTAGAAAGGGAAACCCTTTAATTTAACAGAATGGTGCTATGAGGATATTTAGGAGTTGTGGACGAGGTTGAAACCGAATACCCATGTTGATATTTCAGGAGGAGGGTGTTGATAATATATTGTTCTAAGATGGTTTAGGAAACACACATAGTTGTTTATAGATGTAGAGGTTGGTTGTAATTTACTACATGTCTTGGTAGGTGAGACCTCATGAGAATAACTATGCAAACCATGATCTTGAGTTCGTAATGATAGTCTTCACCATGATGTTTTGGTGACAGTACCTTATGGGTGAGTGATTTATCATCTATTATAAAAAAATAGACTTATGTATATACTCTCTCATTAGGTTATTAACGTGGGACAATGGAGATGGATAGAGTTACTCTGGGATAATGACTTTGAGATAGTATATACTATTGGGAAGGAGAATGTGGTGAATGATACTATCAGTAGGATATCAGGTTCTTAGTAGACAGATGGTGTGCTAGATTATTTAACCTCATTTTAGATATCCTTTGCGGGAAGGGGTATTTCATCCAACATTTACTCGATTTTTGATACCCAATAACGTTTACTGAATGATTGGGAAAATAATCATAGAGATACTATCTGTGATACATTATATACATAGATATCCACTAGATGTTGTCCTTAAGGGCTTTCCGATGGTAGGGAGCACATTATCATTATTAGTTAAAGGATACTTATACTAGTTATGTTACAAGAGGAGGTGATGAGGTAGTTTCATACATCTCAATTGGATGTACATATAGTTATGGAAAATATGAACAATGACCTCTTAAGTCAGTTTTGGTGGACATGCTAGAAGAAGGTTGTATTAGTGTGTTCCACTCAATGCCTCACTTTTCAGAGGAAATTGCTAAACAGTAGGTTCTATGGGGTGTAACTGAACCCCATGAGGAGAAATATTAGAAGAGAGATGAATATTTAGGGACATAGTTATATTTTTACCAAATAAATAAAGAGGACATGATTCCTTCTGGTTGATTTTAGACTGACTATCCAAGTATCCCACTTCCTTGATATTCGAGACCGTAGTTTTTAGAGTGATTGTGATTCCATTACGTTAAAGAGATAGAATTTATCCATGGAGTTCAATCGATGATAATTTTTGATAGTGTTTGTCACTTCATGTCAAAATTATGGAGTGTTTTTAAGGAGGAATTTGGGACTTAGTTAATTTTAAGTACAAATTTTCACCTCCAGATAGATGACTACATAAAGAGGACCATTTTGGTTCTGTAATAAATGTTGAAGTCTTTCATGTTGTAATTTTAATTTAGTTGAGAGGATCATATAACAGTTAAAATTCCACCATTCTTATAACACCATTCAAGGACTTCAATGGGTGACAAAGTATGGAACCACATTGTTAGTTTGATCTAGGTGATTAATCACTCATTGGAATAGATTAGGTGTGTGACACAGAAGATAAGGGGAAGATCATCCAGGAGTAGATGAGGACTGAACTAATATATCAAAAGTCATTTGAAGAAAAAATAAGGGGGCCTTGTGTTCAAGGAGGGAGACCATGTATTACTAATGGTATCATCTCAAATTGGATTATATTGATTTGGTCAAGTAAATAAGATATCTATGAGATTCATTAAACATTTCCATATATTTCACAAAGTCATAAAGGTGGAACATCGCTTGGATCTACCACTACAGTTATTTTGGGTCCATGACATATTCTAAATGTTGTAGCTAAGGAGATATGTTCATAACCCATAATATTTTATTTCTTTCATTGATATAGACATCAATGTTCGATCCACTTCTACAGATTACCTAGTGGAGATCAAGTATGGAAAGGGGAGTATCCTTCACAGGGGAGAGATTCCTTTAGTGCGTGTTGTGTAGAAGAATGATAATATTAAATAGAGCACTTGGGAGTAGGATACTAAGATGTGAGCTCAATGACCACATCTTTGTGAGTTTTGTTTTTTTTAACATAATGTTGGGAGTATTAAATGTCTTAGTTTTTTCCATGTAAATATTTGAAAAAATATATTTTAATATTTTTTAATTCATGGTCACAGATAGAACAGGATGCCAAGTCCCTATACAACCAGAACTAGTATTTCTATAATATTAAAAATATTAATATCACATGCATAGAGATTTATTTAAAAAGTGTAATAACTCTTAAATATAGTCTATGAGTAGAAATATAAAATTGAATTTATGTATGGATTTTGTGTTTTACTCCTGGTGCGACATAATATTTTTTAGAATCTAGAATTTATGGAAAAAAATGACGAGGAAAAATAAAAATATAAATTTATTAAATAAATTTATTTTATTATTTTGACACAACAAACTGATGAATATTACATAAATACCCTATTATGTGTGTGTCATAGGGTTAGCTATGTACACCTAGAGACCTATAGAGGAGACATTGGAGAGGCATTGGAGAACATCATCAGATTAGAGAACTGAATTAACATCACAAGGATCGTAAATGACATAGGAGTTCATGGATCTCACCAACAAATACAATGAGAGATTGATATTGATCAGTGAATGTTCTAATCTCAATAGAGGTAACATATTTTAGGTTCATTTATCATATTTTAATTATCCATTGACAAACATGAATCAATTGACAAATAGATTGATTGAATGATAGATCTTATTATTGATATTGGATTATTTACTAGGAATTTGGAGAGTTCTCTTGATATTTGATTTGTATGTTTTCATTGAAAATTATAACAAAAATAAATCAAGGACAACATAAACATTTTCTCTGGTCCATTATTTATATTTTTGTACTACAAATTCTTTACCCATTATATTCATTTGTTCATAACTGATGCTCATTTTCGATTGTGGTTCAAAAAATATATGATTATTAATTTTTTCATGACTCCTTCTTGGAAAAAATGATTAATAATGATGATACAGGTTCATCGAGATGGTGAAATAATTATAAAAAGATATATTATGATCAAATCATAGTTCTTCATTAGGGATTTTAATTGTGAAGATGGTGTGACATGACCAATGGTTTCCCTTAATAATTAGATGACCCAAATATGAAGATTGACGATGACAAGGAACAACCCGAATAGATCCATGTATTGTAGTTTGGTTCAAAGAAAAATTGGATACCACATGAGTTGATGATGAGGAATGAAAAAGATCTATGGTTCTATGAAAATCTTGTTATCCAAGACGTTTAATTCCAAAATATAAGTTGTGTAGGGACCTGATTGCAACACTTGGGTTTTTTTCAGTAATGAAAAGTATCCCAAAACATTTGACACATGCCCCATGCCATGTGACCTCTACCTTGAAGCTAGACATTTATATCAAAGGATACATGGTCATGGGAATGACCAAGTACACATAAATGGGTACAGTATACTAGAATAACCTAGAACTCGAACACAACCTAGTATATGAAACAACCTCATTACACATACATGAAAAGATGTACAAGTGCACAAGTGGAGGTATACATGAATGATCACAAAAATTGCTATAAATAGTTTAACATACTATGTACCCTACTCACACACTATGTACTTATTTGAAAATGGATTAGAGAACTTGGCCCCCATTGTGTAGACCAGTTCCCTTAATGGTAAATTTATTCAATCCATCTCGATGAGGGTATAGTATGGAATAACTTCTTGGGCCTAGGATTGTGATATTATTTAAGGGATTAGTTTCAGATAGAGTTATATTAATCCCTCCCATATGTCTGGATGAGTTCCTGTATAATAATTTACTCTAGGTGGGGTTCTTGGAATCTATGTGGACAATTGTACATGAGTATTGATCCCCTACATTGTAGTTTAATCCAAGTTGGTTTGTTGGTATACCCAATTTTTGGGGTGTGATCCCATTTTTTACCGATCTCTTATGAAATATAGTTCATACTTATTTATTGTGAGTCCCAATGAAATGAAATATCAGATAGACTACATTAGTTTCATCTAACTCATGGAGTGAGTTCTCCTAGGTGAGTGTGGTTACAGACTCTTGAGTAGAATCATTGATTATAAATGCGGTTATGACATTACCATGAGATGTAACATATACTATGAGTATATAAGGATGTTTTTATATGCCTTATATTATGATTTCAATATCATTCTATGAGACGGATACTCTAAATTAACTATACTTAGTTATTTTGGGGTGTCATACAGGATATTGTTATACCCTCCCATGAATGGTCTTTACTAGCACATGTTGGTTCTTATGAAGATGAATGGCTATTCGGTGAAGATATCAGTGGAACAGGAGGGGATACAATTTATATTTATTCTATAGAGATTTTGGTTTATTATAATATTGAAAAATGAATTCTCTCCTGTCATTCTAGTTGGTTGGTCTCCCATACAATTTTTGGTGGGCTTGTAGTTTTCCCTTTATTCTTTTTTTAGTTATTCAACATACTCTGATTATGAGATTTATATATATTCATTAATTTATATAAGTTTTTTTATTTTATCATTTTATGGGATTGGAGATGGGTGTGTGTGTACATGTACTATAGGATAAGGCCTACCATGTGTGTGTTATGTCTACTTGGATCTAGTCACCAACCCCATGCCTATTGGAGGCGGGCCTGTGGTAATCACACATGAATTATCTCTAACTAGGAAGGACCTAATGGGTTGGTTCGTGATATAATAACCTCATCATTTATATACAAGTGTTAGTAATTTATGAACGAACATGAATAATGAGTGGTACATAATGATGTGAAGTAATGTTCTACACATAAGGATTTCACGAAGGGATGCATAATTATTTTGAGGATTATTGGATTTATCATGGATATTTTCCTATATAAGAATCTCATAATCACATCATTTTATAGATAAGAAAATTAACTATGAAGATAATTATTGGTATTTTTTAAAATTCAAAATATGTTTTAAAACAATATATTCTCATGGTGATCCTTGGGAAGTAGTGTACTGCCCCAACACATTATTAGTTGAGGGACACCAATAATATCTTAAACCCACCTAAAATCAATGAAATTAGTATATTATAGGGGATTAGTGTATTTTCAATTGCATTCTCCTTGGATTATCCAAATATTGGTTCCTATGTAAAAAATATGTGACTTTCATGATTTGTTTTCTTATATATTAAATGATAACAATTTGTGAGTGTAAGTGAATTAATCATTGATCAAACTGAATAAAGGCTGAGTAGCAGAGAGTTAAATATTATATTATCATCATTAAAGGGAAAATGAAATTGTGAACCTACTAATAGTGAATTCAGGATTTACTACGGTTGAGAGAGGTTGAGGGAAAATTATTTAACTATAAAGTTTTCATACAGTAATTCAACTACTCAGGTTATCTCTAACTAAAGTTAGTTTCAGGAATATGAATTGGACTTAGATTATAGGTATTATTTTATTAGATTTTTTGGGTTCTAAATTTGATCATAATTGTTTTAGAATTTTTGTCTCATTCTTTATCACACATTATTATTATGTCATTTAAAATGTTATAAATTTGAGGGAGCAGTTCAAAACCAAGGATATTACAAATATTAGAAGTTCCTTTTATTAAATTATTATTCCGATGGGAGAATCTAATGAATCTCCACTATAAGGTATGTATTAATCTTATTGTGAATCTATTAAATAATTTAACGATGATGTATTATTGGTTGGGCAGTTCAATATGTAAAGTAATGTTGGATCTACTGATGATACTGAAATGCCATGTATTTTAAAGGTGGAAGCAATCAACTTTTTGGAAGAAATATATATCCAATGATATAACAAGAAACATGATGTTAATGTAAAAGAATAATTCTCAAGATCTTCATGTTAAAGTGATGAAAATAAATGTTGATAAATTGAAGTTTATGAAAAAATGACCAAATGAAGTATCTACTAATATAAGATGAAAAATGACTCCTAGGATATAGAGTATGAGGATATTTCCACTATAGTGGTTAATATTCAAGATTATTCCATGAAAATAGACCTTGAATAAAAATAAATCCTGAAATTTATGTCAATGATGAAATTTCCACACACATGGAAGAGTAAATCACATATAACAATAGTTTTTAATAAGAAAGAATTTTATTGAAATACTATTCTACTGAACAGAAATGTAAGATGAAATAATAATGTGATATTCAATATAAACTCACCTTAACATTACAAGATTATATGATTAATGGAAATTCACTCAATTAAAATATGTATGATCAAAAATCGACAATAAGGAAAATGGAATAAAACATATAAAATAACTGGACTTGGTGAAGAAGAAGCTGGAATAACTGAATTTCAAGGGAAATCCTATACAAAAATATACACTACAGTTTTATTTGATTATCATTTGATTAGTGACAATGGAATGAGAATAATACTTAATGAAATAGAGAAAAATATTAAGAAAATTATGATTCTACAATGGAAATATTCTATTGAATCCTTAGTTATGTTGTAAACCTTTTTGAGAATGAGATAAAGAAGATAACAATGGATGTTTCAACAAAAAGGGAAAATATTGGAAATTGTGGAAATATAGTAAAAATGGTCCCTATAAGAGGTTAGGAAAAAATATGTGTCTTGAAGTAATGTATTTAGATATGTGATTCTATTTGGGATGTATGATAGTATTTATAGTTTTTTTTTCTGAATCCATGGAACACATTAAATGCTATGATGTTATTATAATTTATTAAAATATTGTTACCAAACACAACAAAGGAAGTGTATATGCTATTTTAATAATTAGTAGAGTTATAAATTTGTCTCTAGTGGATATATAAGGAGGATTTTAGCTAGTGTGATTTAAGAGAAACAAAACACACCTAATGATAAATTTATTCCATGGAGAAAAATATTTCATAGGATAGTTGAAGAGAACTCGGCTAAAAGTAGTTACTAGGGGAGTTACAAATATGTTTCTCTACTGAATGTGACTCATAAATACAATAAAATAATTTTACAGAGACAAAAAATTTAACAGGATGTTGAATTTATTAATTCTCCCTTAAAAGGAGAATCTTGAGTCAAGGAATATATTGAGAAACCAAATATTTCTTTTAAGTATGTTGAAATCATTTGGAAGGTTTAGAAAGTAAGTTACTAAATAGTGAAATTTTATAAGATCCTTATCGATAAGTGTACCCAAGGATGAGAATCACATGATTTGGTCTGGGAAGGAATTTTCATCCTTGAGGAAAATATATTGATGTTGGATTCGATCAAAACTCTATTAGTGTTGATACCATTGACTGAATTGTATATGTTTCCAATATGGTATGATGTCAATATGTGATGAAGATATGATTATTCTTAGATTATTTTTATAGATTCCTGGGTTTTCATTGGAATTCATGAATGATAAGGCAATCCTCTTTTTTTTCTAACAATTGATAGTGAATTTTAATGAATGGTTAAAGGCATTATGCAATTTTTTTAATAACACATTGATTACAATAATGAAGAAGTTATACTGTCTATTTTTTTCAATAAGACCATGAAAAAATATTATGTGGAGAATAATTGAGATCTTTAATTGGATAGAATTACATTTTTATATTTTAATATGTTTTTGAGTTTGATCTATGTAAAAAATTAGTCCAAAACAATCCTCAAAGATAGGAAACCCAAGAAGCTTAAGTGACTAATTTTTCCATGATTAATGGAATTATGGATATTTAAAAACAATAATAGTTAAGGTGTCTTGTGAATTATAGGAATGGAAATAAATGGGTGAGAATTCATAGTGCATGGGAGCTTGCACATTGTGTAATAGAGGTCGTCCATTCAATGTGATGACATAGACCACATGAGTGTGTGAGGATTGTTGGTCAGGGTGGGCTCAAATACATTAGTGAGACATTGATTTTGAATTTAGGTATATCAAGAAGAACTCAACTATTTTGAATACTAATGTGGTAATAAGGATTGTATTCAATATTTAATAATGATTAAAAAAAACAAAAATATCTTGTAGTAAACACATGTCCCATCTTCTTTCTTGGGCATTTGACTTTGCATAAAAAAATATGGCCAACTGATAGCAAGAAAAAAATCTTGTGATTGGGAGTGATGAAGCTACTACACATAAAATATCGAGTTACCAAAAGATGAAGTCCAAGATACTACAAGTTTCTAAGCTACAATATGAAAAAATTCCTTACAAACCACATGAATAAAATAAATCTACCACATCATTTTTTTCCACATGATAGAACACAATTCCACTATTTTATAAAGATTCCAAACTATAGTAAGTAATAATTTCTATCAACCATATGAGTAGTATATTACCTATCCTAAGGAACCTTGACCAACAATGAGTGAAGTATGCTTCTACATGACCATTTAAAGGTCAATTGGAACTTATCCATTATGATATCTTAACCAACTATGAGATGTTAATTGAGAATATAATGTATGAATAACCATGAGGGATTGCATAAAATATGAGAGTTTGATCTTGAGATTCCAATATAATCATACTATTCCACCTAAATTTCTATTATTTAATTGAAATAATGAGTACTAGTACACTTGGTGATCTACTAAGAAATAGAGACATTAAAATATAAATTATACCATGATATCACACGAAGAAATCATGTGAAAGTATTTTAGAATCCAAAATTGATATATGCTCATGATCATATGGAAATAAATTGCTTCCACCAGTTTGAATGTGTAATTAGAATGAGTTTTTTTGAAAGAAGATAATTTGGACAAGTTCACGTTGTGATGTTCTACAAAGGTTAAGACATATCTGAAGCACAATGTTAAATCATATTTGTTTCATGCCAACCATATATGTTCATTAATGTAAAAAAAATGTTCATGATATATAAATTTAACATCAAGTTAAACATTATATCATGTATACTTCCATTCATTATTGATGATTTATTTTAGTGTTTATTTTTTTATGAAATATCATTCAAATTATATACTGGGTTGAAAATAAAAAAGTGAACCACATGAAAATAATACATTCCATGTTCTATGGAAGTAATTTGGGAGACGATCCATGGAAAATAATGAGATTATGTTATTTTATAAAACATGGGACAGAGATGATAACGTGACCCTTTTAGGTATTTCACATGAGATTAAATGATGAGTTATATTTCATGTTCCATTAAACGAATTAAAAGAAAAAGAACCATGTGATTTTATATGAAGTTTACAAAAATATATTTTTTGTGAATCGATCCAAATATTCTATGATTTAAATTGAAATCATTGTAACTTTTTATTAACGTTTTTGATGATTATTATAACTAGATATATAGGTCAATTATATATTTCATACATTTAATGAATGATATTTATTTTTCCTCAAAAAATATTTTTAAGAGAACATTCCACGAACATTTACAAAATTCAATGAACAAATTCAAAATCATTAATGAAGAGGGAGAATAAATAGGAGAACCCAGATTACACAATAACTCTTGAAGAGTTTTGATAATATCAATGTATTGATGTTCATGAATATTACACAGAAGAATAATTGTTGAACCTTTCTTCTCATGTAGGATGGTAAATTCACAATTTGTGAAATAGAAACCTAAATCATGTCATGGTCATCATATCACCGGATGAAAACCAAAGGTGTTTGTGACTGGGGTGGATAACTAGTTGTTGGATGATTTTGGTTGGGGTGTATAATCAACTACTAATATTTTGGGATTAAGTTTTATAACTAGATCCTACAGTAGAGACATAGATATTTAGTGGATAATACAAGATGGAATATAAAAAAATGACCTCACTCGAACATAGAATACAAATGTATTACATTACATTCTATAAATATTCAACACATAACACAATTATACATCCCAAAAAAAGAAACACTTTAGAGTATTTGGAGACTAGATACATAATAATCTTATTTCATTGAATATATTAAACATCCTCTACAAATACCATCTCACATTGTAAACATATTAGACAAACCCTACAGAAAACCTTTCTTCATCAGCCATTAAATGGAACGAATAGAAAGGGCGAGCTCATATGCTTGGTTAGTGTAAAAATAGGAAATGTCATTAAATGATCAAAAGTGATAATAAGATGAGAATAAGTATTCGAGATCATGATAATGACATACAATAACCATATCAAATCATTCAAAGATCACTATTTGTAAATCATGGTATAACGATTTTTTATAATAGAATGAAAATTTCATAAGTGTGTGTAATAATCAGTAATCAATCATGAGACATGGAAACACATCACAAAAATAAAACATAAGTTTGTATCATATACATAAACATTTAAAATCATGTCCCTTTTTCACAGATCACAACCAATACTATTATATTGGGTTGGGTTCAGTTACCAAACCATCATTTATTTAATCAAGGTTCATTCCCAAGAAAATCATAGTGGACAATGTATCTTACTGAATTGAGTTCATTCCCGATCATAGTTATTGTTATCATATGTGATATCAATCATTAATCAATACATCAGAGGGATATATAATTCCAAACCCAACCATCACATAATGAAAATCATACATATGTTTTCTATAAGATAATAAAAAATTCATCATATCAGCATATCATAACCAAAAAAAGGAAAGAAATTTCATAAACATATCATCATATGATCATTGAATTATACAAGTAAAATAAATTTTGTTCATAAAAAAACTCATCATTATACTCCTAATATCTCTAGACTAAGAATAAGGTTTATATGATTAGACTATATACCAAATAGAGCATAAGTAACATGAAATGATGTTATCATTGATGAAAACCATTAAAAGATCACTAGAATATTTCTTTAGAAAATTTTCATTTCATTTTGAAACTATCATGAACCACATTGAGTTGGCCCCCGATCCAGGCACCCAAGGTGGCCTATTACAAGGCTCATTAAGTTTTCCCAATCCTCCCAGAATGGAATATGGTTCCCATCATGAATAATTATTAGTTGGGAATGACTTAGGAAATAAATATTAGATATATAATTATCAATAGAATGAATAAAATAAACAATAGTAGTAGAAAAAATAGAAAAAACATGCCTCAAAGTGACCTCTTAGGTTACCAAAAATTATAGAACCACACTCACTCTGATAGAAATCCAAAAATATAAGGACCTAAAACTGAAAATTGCACTATAAGAATGAGTATTTAGATTCTCATCAGGGATAGTAAATAATAAATTCCCTATGACATACCCTTATAGAGAAATCCAATTATAGCTAGTTTCAAAAAAGGACAAATAAAAATAGTGTTTTCTACTATTTTAGGAAAAACAGTTAAAAAAATTCAATTTTAAGAAAAACCACTTTCCATCTGATTTAAAAGTAGTTTTCCAAAGAATAAATGACATTGTAATGTAAAATTTAAAAAAAGTAGTTAATGAAATATCTATATGAAAGTCATGAAATGTAAAGTATACCACAACGTACTACAAAAACAAAGTAAATAAAAGTATAATTGAATAGTCGATAATATTATATTATCTAGAGAAAATATAATAGTTGAAATTATTTTATTAAAAATTCCACAAAATGAGGGAATGAAAAATACATGTAATACTATTATCGTTGTATATACCAAGACATAATATGAAGAGACCCTAGGCCTACATAGTTTGGAACCATCTATTGGCCAGTCGATGTGATCTAATGTTAATAACCAACCCAACATCTGTCAAGTTGCCTCATTGGTGGCATATGTATCATGGAAACTCTATAGGGATCTATTCCAACTAATCATGAATCAGTAGAAACCATCAGTTTACTCTGAATAAGATTTTTAGGATCTAATGGATTTAGATAAATTTAGGGGTGATGAATCAAGTAAGACTACAACATATCAGTAATAAAAGCCATCAGAGATGCTAAGCCTTCCTCCCACACCATCCATGATAATTCAAAATAGAGTGGAGAGTATTCATAAAGGTTTCCACTTTTGAAGGAAACATTCAATGGTACAAACTGGGACTTATCATTTTAAAAAAAACATTTCCCATTTTAAAAACAATGAAAATTCAATTTGAAAAAATAAACATTTCACTATACATATATGAAAAACTACCAGAAAGGAAAATAAATATTTCGAAATTTCCTATTCAATTCTTAAAAATCCTCTGGAAAAATAATAAAAAACACAAGATGCCTTTCATTTCATAATCCGAATGGAATGATGTTTTAATAAGAAAAATCCATAGTTAAATATGAAAAAAGTGTTGAAAATCAAGAAATAAACAAATTGTACCCAACAAAAAATTTCCCACAATTTAATACCTTCATAATATAATAGAGACAACCAGTAAATAACTAAATAATTTTTAGTTTTAAATTTAATGGGGCAGACTTAGGGTGACCTACCTTAAACCATGTCGCTTTTGGTGATAACCACTTCACACTTACAAGCAAATACACCTTCACACACACACAAACACATATATATATACACCCTTTAACCAAATCTATATATTCCCCTCACCATGATGGAATTTGTATAAAGAGGGAATATATATATATATTTACTGACCTATGTATACACATGCAAGTTTCCTTCTATAATGGTTGATTTAATTAAACTCATGGTGATCCATAACAGACTTTAAAAAAATGTAAAACCCACAAATTAAAAAAAATATATAAATAAAAATATAGTTACAAATAGAATCATATGAAACCCTACTTGGTTTCTATAAAAAATGTGTCCCCTTGGAAAACCCCTTTAGTATCATCCTCAATAAGACCCAAGAACCCTAAATATCAAGAAACATGATATAAAATAGCCAAAATAGGGATAGTCATTTTCCAATTCATGCACATCCCATGGGAGTGAAAGAATAGTTAGAGAATAAAGAGTAGAAAAAGGAAAAGTAGGGGAGGAGAAACTATCCTAAGATGATATAACTATGAAACAATGAGAGAATTAACTAATAAGAGAGGGTGAGGGAGGATTGGTGGTTTTTGGCTAGGGTTACCACCTAGAAATTGGGCAGGTGAGGGTGAGGTGTATGGATGGAAATCCACTTTTAGGGGTTTAAAAATAATAAGGGTAAAAAGGAAATTTAATATACATATTTTTTGTTTTTAATGTGATGGGTGAATTATAAGGTATTGATATGATTTACCCAAACCATTTGACAAATGTGAACCATTTTCATGGAATACCCAAAGTGCTACATGCTTGGTTTATGTGACTAGGGTAAGTATGCACCTACTATGCTAAATGTGTGTAATGACCCAAATTTTATTCGACGAAATTTAATTTTTTATAATTATTCCATGTAAAATAATGAACATTCATCACATAGAGAACCCTATAAAAACATTATTTTCAGAAAAGAAGAATGATACATTATTCAGAAAAAAATTCCAAATATTATAGATGGATAAAAAGAGAAAATAAGATAATAAGAATAGTAAATTTTGATTCTTCATGATCAACTAGAATGAACTCACCCATGGAACAAATATTTAAAAATTAAATATAATGTTAATAATAATAATTTTTTTAATATGTGAATGAATTTATTACCTTTGAGGAAAATAGGAAGTGACTGATGAATGCAATAAGAGGAATTTATAAGAAATAATAAACCCTTTTGACTGTTAGAAGTCTGATAGTTGGAATAGTAATGTGACTCTTAAGAATAATAATCTGGAAATTAGAATAGTATCCACAAATATGAATGTATAAATAAAATTTAGGTATCTTCTATATTATAATATGATATCTTTATATCATTTAATAAGTAAATAAATATTCTAGAAGTGATAAATTAGGTGTTGGTATATTTGTGAAACCTAAATATTTATTTACAATTTTATAATTAACCTAATTATTTAAAACTGAAATTTATTTTCATAAAATATATTCATAAATTAATATTTTGTTCTATAATAGTTTTAAGATAATATTCTGAGACATTAATTAATTTTCTGAAGTTTCATAAAATCAATTATAATATTAAAAAAAGTATTTTTCGAATAAATGATTATTTAAATTCAAAAAATTTCTCATATATAGTCATTTATTTTTATAAAATGTAGTCCATTTTTGAAATCGACATATAAAATTATGGTTATGGTAATTTTTATTATTATTCTAAAATAGTTTCTTTTTTGCTAAATAGTGAAATACAATGATTTATGGTATTTAACATTTTAAGTCAAATACATAAATTTTTTTCTAATAAATTATGTAAGAAACCACTAGTTCAGACTAAAATAAACTAGTTACTATACCTAGTAATAATAATCAAGAATATATACGAACTTGAAAAAAATAAAAGGCAAATGAATAAAATAATAAAAAACACCCCTCTCCTCCCCTTATAAACACCACACCTCACCACACCTTCTCATCACACCTTCTAAGAATTAGTTCTTGTTAATATTCTTCCCAATTACACTCCCATGACTTATACTCACATCTTGGTCATGTTTCTCTCAATAGAAGGAAATTTTATGTTCTTTGATGAGGTTCTCTTGCAGATGATACCCAAGAGGTAAAATCATACTTCTTTCTAGATTATTATATTTTCTTTTGTTATCCTATCCCACCTCAGCAATAAAAAATAAAATGATAAATCTAGTATCATTTATATACACATTAATGTTATATTTAATGTAATATCCATAATAAAAACTCTTCCCTTCCCCTTTTATCTTAAAAAATCTAATGTCATCTGTGATATGTCGATTCACCTCCTTTATGGATGATGATTTTTATTGTTTCAATACCTCCTTCATGGATGGTCATAAAATCATTATAATTTTTTATTTTAAGATTTATATTATAAATTTTTTATGTTCCAAAACTAGTACATATACATAATACCAAATAATAAAAGATAACTAGTTTGTGATAAACGAAAAACTGCCAAAATATTTTAAACATTTATATTTATAATTTTATAAAGTGAATAATCCTTAGGTGAGAAAAATAATATGTTATATGTGAACATTTATATTTATTTAATTTAACTAATACTATATAATTCAACTTATAGAGAATTATTCCAATTTGACAATAACATATATAAATATACCTATTTGAACCGAACAAGAAACCAAGAAACGAACGCTTCCAAGACCACAAAATTAAACATTATTACTCATAGAAATATATATAAATGAAAATAATAAACATATAATAAATAAAATATATGTTTAATAGGTTCTGAAATAATTAATTAATAAATATAATTTTATTATATCAGACATTAAGTGCATGTGCCAAACACTTTTATATATAAGGTAAGGGATATCACTGAACCTCCATTTCTTCCTTCGAGATTTTTATTCTTTCTATCCACACCTATGTATTTCTTCATTGATCATATATAAATATTATATATTATATTTATATGTTCCATACGTTTCCATCCAAATCATATAATCCCTCTCTTATAGGTGAATGCATATTTTTAGATTCTCCCTTCTCAAATTCCACCTGATAAGCAATCCAAATTAAAGGGAATTTCATCAAATCATACCCATTTTCTAGTACACACCATAATATATTTTAAGACCAAATTATTATTTTTAAAATCACTAATTATTTATCAAAAACAATCTTAGTTAATTTTTGTTTTTATACATACAATTATTCCTTAGTACACTTTCAAGATACATTAATATTTTCCATAAAACTGCCCTAAAGTGGCTCATTTCTAATGTTTCTTAAACATTATTTTTACATGTTATAACATTAGTTGAACATAATCATGATATATCCCTATTTTCCATAATATTTTCCAAGTATGATTTCAATCCATTATTTCTTTTACACAATTATGATACAACCATTGGATATGTCATATGTCATGAAAGTGAAAACATTTCATTTCATGGGGGATCCTTTTGTTTATTCCTAATGTTTGATTCTTCATGTGGAAAACATATGAATGAACATGCAATTATGGATTCACCCAGGGAATGATCTAATTCATTTGGTAATATTTAGTCTCATGAGACATCATGTATGGGATTAGGGAGGATTTTTAATCCCTTTTTGGACGTTTTTCCACAAAGTGATATAGTCTAGACAGTTAGCTTCGTCTCATGTATATGTCATGTTATATATTGCTACTAAATTTCAATGTTTCCATGATCATATGATTCCATGTTTTCTGTGCTATGCTTCCATATTATTATTAATGTGACATGCCTTTTATTTTATCATGTTATGCTTTTTAACTCATGTGTTGTGCAATATTCCCTTGTTTATTCCCTTATTGGGATTTTTAGCTCAACCCTTTTGTCTATATATTCCCTAGGTAGTTCCATTTAATTATTAGAGCTTGAATGGTGTTAAGAGCTCATTATGGAAAATATGTTATATTTTGGATTTCATGGTTTCTAATTATATACCTAATCTTCCAAATACACTAGACTTTACAGTCCTTGGTTTGTATTTCATGGTTAATTTTGATTAAAATAATTTAAATGGATTGGGTTTCTATACTCAATATCAGTGAACAATCTAGTTATTTTTTGTTATTAGGACTTGAAAAAAGCAGTAATAAACATAGGGATAATTATTTCACCATGGATAAACTATATTGAATGTTAGGGAATCATAATTTAGGAAATAATTTTTTTTACATGTTAATCATTCAGTATTTAATGTTTTTTTATTATATGGTTAGTAGATATGTAATAATGAACCCCTACATGTGTGTTCTTTTTCATAGTTAATGTTTAGAAATATGAGAGCTCCTACAAACAATCAATATGAATAAAATTTGATATTTTACCTAATGATATGAGGAATATTATGGGAAATAGGTGATCAATAATTCATGATAGTACCACGAAAACTGGCTCATGTTATTAATAATAAATTTAATTTTGTGGAACACCCATATTATCATAAAAAAGAGGATGTTGAGTTGAATCCTTTTTTAATAAGGCATATTATCTTTATCAGGTATTTTTATCCCCTTATTGGAGAATAATGGATTAATTACATTGACATTATATTCTCTAACCTCACATGATTATAAGAATATAAATTTGAGTTGGTGGTCTGTAGTTTTATAGGAAAATCAGATTAGTGGTGGAGAATAATAAGAAATATAATGTATAAGGAGGAAATTTATTCTTGGGATTTTCAATCAATCATGGAAATATTTTTTAATAAATATTTCCCCCAAATTATCTATCCCAATTTGGAAATGGAGTTCCTCAGACCATAAAAATTGAAAGATGAGATTATTAGGGCAAATAAAGAATATTTCACAATGCTGTCATGTTATGCCTTTAGAATTTTCATGAACATTGAATGTAAGGTGGATCACTTCTTTAGAAGAATAATTCTGAGTCTATGAAAATAAATGGAAATATGAGACTTCAATATCTTTTAGGAGATTTTCTATTGTGTCATTAAGGTTGATATAGATATTGGAGACTCTCAGTGGTCCTTTGGGATACAAGATAAAAACAGGAAAGTTGAGTTTAATAAGGGAGGAAAAATAGATAAATCCCATTAAGGAAAGAAAAATAATCATTAATCATATCAAAAGATTGGGAAGAATAATCCTAGAATATATCTCTAAGAAAAACTATGAGATGGTTCAAATGTGGACGTGAGGGTCATCTAGCTAATTTTTTCTAATGAAATTTATAGAATCCAACTAATGTAAAAGGAAAAAAATGAAGGTTCAGACCAACACTCAGTCTGTAGTGTAGTGTTCCAACTTCAAGGAACATATACATTATGTGGGATAATGCCATAATACAAGGGTTATCGGAGGAAATCAACAAAAAAAACCTCCAAAGAAGAATTTAAGGGAATATTATAGAACTAATAATGAGGTGGAGCCTAATAATGATGTGGTGAAAGGCAAGCTGGTTATTCATTCTAGAATAGCGAATGTAATTTTTTATTCTTATTCTACACATTCTTTAATATCTACCATGCTTAGTAGATCTATTAGAACTCCAACTCAAAATATGAATGATGATTTATCTATTCGAACAAAATATGGTGAAATTATTATATCCAAAGTATATAATTCATCCTCAGTCATGGTTTTTTGACTAAACCTCCTAGAAAAAAATATTTTACATCCTTTAATAGAGTTTTATGCAATATTGGTCATGGATTAGTTTCCTTTATATAATTACAACATCAACTACTGGGAAAGGGAGATCACTTTTCATATCCTAAGGCTTCCTCCATTTGTGTGAATGTGTATGTTGGATGATGAATATCTTTAGAATTATCATCTCAATTGTGGATATCATTTCTTAATGAGAAATCATATATTGATCAAATGATTGGGATAAATGATAGGATCATGGTCAAAGAAATTCCCTTTGTGGGTGACAACACTGATGTGTTTCGTGAATAATTTCATAATCCTATTTATGACAGAGAGTTTCAGTTCATAATAGAAATTATTATAGGTTGTATTCTTATATCAAAGAATCTTTACATAATTTCCAATACTGAGTTAGTGGAACTAAAGAAGTAGTTACAAGATAATCTCAACCATGGTTTCATATGCCTGAGTTTTCCACCATGGGTTGAACCATTATTCTTCTTCAAGAATAAGAATGGATCAATAACCCTATGAATTGATTATAATGAGCTCAAAAAATAATGATAAATAACAAGAATCCCCTTCCAAATATATATAAATTGTTCTATCAACTATATGTGGGTAATTATTTCACTAAGGTCAACCATTAGTTAGGGTAACTGTAATTAAATATGAGGGAGGGAGATATTCACAAAACTAGTTTTTTAATGAGGTATAGGCATTATGTGTTCATAGTGTTTCCCTTCAGACTCACTAATGAACAAATATGTTTTGTGGATTTAATGAATAGAATCTTTATATATTACTTCAAAAAAACTGTGTTATTATTTATAGATCATATTCTAATAGATTCTAAGATCAAGGAGGAAAATGAGGAGCATTTGAATACTGCACTAAAGAATTTTCTATGGGGAAACAATTAGGACAATTATAGTAAATGAGAGTTTTGAAAAAAAGTATCATTATTGGACCATGTTATCACTAGAAAATGAATATATCTGGACCCTTATAAGAAAAAGGATATTGAAGAGTGGCACAAGACAACTTCTATAATGGATATCCATAGTTTTCTTTGTCTAGATGGGTATTAATGATGATTATTGAACAACTTCTCAGGACTTTCAAAACCCACTGACTGAGATGACTCGGAAATGGGTATGGTTTTTATAGAATAGTGAATGTGAAGACTACTCAATGATTTGAAAAGGAGGCTTATCATTATACTTGTACTCACACTTTTGACATGCAGGGAGCTCTTTTTGGTATACAATGATGATTTAAAAAACGTATTTGGTTATTTACTGATGAAAAATGATAATGTATCAGCCTAAACTTTATGGAAGCTTAATATTCATGAGAAAGATGATCCCTCACATGATCTCGGGTTAGTGGATGTGGTCCTCACATTGAAAATATGGTGGCATTATCTATATGTCAAGAAGTGCTAGATATATATTGATCATGAGAGCCTCAAATATATATTCACATAGAAGGAGATTTATATAATCCAACAATGATTTTTCTAGCTCATCAATGATTATTACTTCTCAATCCCCTGCCATTCTAGAAAAGAAAATAAACAGGAAAATTCTATAAGTATAAAGGATGCTACAACTTTATCAGTGTTGAGAATAAAGAAGGATCAAATCTTCTTAGACTGGAGAAGGATGAACATCAGAATCATAAAGGAAGTTATATCATCATTCCATTAAAAAGTTATTTATAAAATATCCCTTATAGATTAAACAGAGGATCATCATATAAATTATGTGGAAATTTAGAGATGGGTAGAATATATAATAAATGGGTAATCCTAATAGTTCAAATTTGATGAGGAAGGATTCGTAAGATTCAGTTCATGACAATGTGTACCATCCAATACAGAGATAAGAAAATATCTTATGAATGAATCACATAACTCAACCTTCTCTATTCACCTTGGGAGAAAAAATATATTCCAAGATCTCTGAGAGAACAATTGGTCAGACAATTTGAATAATGAGATCTTTGAATATACATCAATGTCGATGATATATCCAAAATTGGCGTCTAAAATGGAAAAATCCAAGGGGATAGTGAAACCATTACCCATACCAATATGGAAATGGGAAAACATGAGCGTTTATTTTTTCCATAAGCCTCCAAAGAAATAAATATAAAATAATGATATATGGGTAATTTTGGATCATCTTACAAACAACTAACTTTATCACAATTCTATAGGACTTCTCACTTGATCAACTTGAAAAAATATACATAAAAAAGTGGTGTGGCTTCTTGGAGTAAAATTATCAATTATATTTGATCGATATCTGAGATTTACCTCCATGTTTAGGAAAAGTATCTGACACGATCTAAACAATGATCTTAACTTTAGTATGTCTTATCGTCATCAAAACGGTGGCCAATATGAGTAGACTATTCAGTAATTTGAAGACAATCTAAGAGGTTGTTCTATGAAATTCAATAGAGTATTGCACCAACATATTCCTCTATATGGGATCTCTTACAACAATAGATTGCACCCAAAATACCCAAAGGATCCATATGAATCCCTTTATGTTAAAAGATGTAAAAAATTAAAATATTAGGATGATGTTGGTGAATATATGTTACAGGGACCTGAAATTGATGAAGAAACAATAGAAAATGTGAAAACCATTTCTCAGCACATCAATGAATCCCAAATATGATAAAATATATATGAAAAAATTCATTAATGGGAATAGTAGTTTAATTTTGGAGACATGGTATTCCTCCAAATATTTCCATGGAAGGGAGTAATGAAATTTGGGAAAAAGGAAAGCTAGGTCCTAGGTACAACGGTCCCTTTGAGATTCTTTATCATGTCAAATCTATGGTCAATTGACTAGAACTTCCACCAACCATGTTTCAAGTACACTATGTATTCCATGTATCCTTTATAAGTAAGAACATATAAGATCCCTAACATGAACTAAATTTATAGGTGGTAAAATAGGAAAATAATATCCCTCATGGTGAGCAGTCAGTGGATGTCTTTGACCATAGAGATAATATTCTACCATCCATCCAACATTGCGATTTTTATTCCAGAAGTACTAAACTACAAACAAACAACGAGAGACCCCCTAAGGTGGAAGAAAATAATGCAACCCAAGGGCATCTCCCCTAATCAAATTAACCCCCTCGGGTTTAATAGGAGACACATTATCCACCCAAACCATAGTATCCCAGGGACTACAAGAGATAAAAAATAATCAGCTACTTTATTCCCTTCCCGCCAAGTGTGAGTTACCCTGACGTTGTTCCCCATAATGGCCTTTCATTGTCTAATAGTGTAGGAAATCATCCACGGAGTCGTACCTCGCCCATGCAAAGCATCATGAACAATCTTCGAGTCCGTAGAGATAATGTTCTACATAATAAGAATACTCACCTGGTCAAATTACTATGGAAGAACAATATGTATGAATTGGTAACATGGGATCTGGGGGAAGGGATGAAGGATAAGTACCCTCTCCTTTTTTAACCTTAGTATGAGAACATAATTTCATGGGAGAAATTTAATTAGGTGGGAATAATGTAATGACCATTTATTTTATCAATGAAATTTCCATACTTATAATATTTTCATGTAGAATAGTGCACACAAATCACATAAAAAGCATAATAAAAACATTACTCTCACAAACAAATAATGATAAATTATCCAGTAAAAAAACCAAAAAGAATTCCTAATATTTCCATAGGATAATTAATAGAAAATAAGATAAATTGAATAGGATAATTTGGATATGTTACATCCACTTGAGTGACTTCCCTCACAAAAAATGATATTGAAATAAAACATAAAGATAACAATAAAATATTCATTCAAAACATGAAATCATATATAACCTTGGAATAAAATAGAAGTTACTGATGAATGTAATAAGAGATATTTTTATGAATTAGTAAACCCTTACAACCACTATAAATCTAACCATTGGAATGCTAACATGACTGTTGGAATAGTAATGTGATTTTAGAATTAATAATCTAATCATTACATTAATATAATCACCAATGAAATTATAAATAAAATATATGTATCATATAAATGAAAATGTGATATATTTATAAAATATAATAGATAAATACATAGTTTAAAAATTATATATTAAATGTTTTCATTTTTATGAAACATTTATATTTATTTAATATTTTATAAATAAAAGAAATATTTAATAAAAAATTATTTTAATTAAATAGTTTGAAAAATTAATAATTTTTTTATTATAATTTTATGATAATTTTATTAGACCATAATTAATTTTTCAAAGTTTCATAAAATCAGTTATAATATTACAATCAGCATTTTTGGAATAAATAGTGATTATAATTGAAAATAAAGTTTCTCATATTTTGAATTTTTTTTAAAAATGGAGTTCATTTTTTCATTATAAATGCCCAAAAATGGTTGGGGTGAATGATTTTGATTTATATAAAATATTTTAATTTACATGAATAGTGGAATATGACAATTAATGGTATTTTTCATTTTAATCCAAATACATGATTTTTGTGAATCATAAATGATATAATAAACCATTATTTAGCACTCAAATTCACCAGTTATAATACATATTCATTATAATAAAAACCATTGATATCCTTGAGGCAAAATAACAAATAAATGAATAAAATATTCAAAAACACCCATCTCCTCAAATTATAAATTCCTCCCCTTCTTTTCATATATTATAAGCATTGGATCTTGATAACAATCTTACCGATCACTAATCTATGCCTATTTCTCACATACTAATCTCCCAGGTCTCACAAAAATACAAATTTTATGTCTCTTAAGGAGGATCTCAAGGAGACCATATTCAAGAGGTAAAATCCTTCTTTCCCTTTTAATTTATTTTATTTTTTATCCTCCCCTCACCTCTCCTATCTAAAATAGAATGAAAAATCAAGTATCATATATATAACTCATGGATATGGTATTAATGGAATTTACATTATCAATAAACTTCTCTTCCAATTTTATCGTAAAAAAGAAAAACATCATCCGTGATATTTTTATTCAGTGCCTTCATAAATGAAGATTTTTCATTTTTCATTGCTGCCATCATGGATGGTCATAAAACCATTATAATGGTTAATTTTTTTATAATTTATTTTATAAAAGTTCTTAGGTTCTATAACTAACATATATACAAAGTATTAAATAAAAAAACTAGTTCTCGATGATCGAAAAATTTCCAAAATAATATAAATGTTTTATCAAATGAATCATCCTCGTGTTGAAAAAGAAAATTATATATGGGGACATATAATATTATTAAAGTGAATTAATGATAGATAATTTCAAATACATATAATTTTTTCAAATTAAAATGAACTTCAATAATTATACTCAAGCAAACTAACCATGAAACCATTAAATGAACGCTTCCCGAATAATGGAATTAAAAATTATAACTCATCAAAATAACCTTATATGAACATAAAAATATTGTAATAAATAAATAATATTTATAATAGGTTCTGAAATAATTAATTATTATATGTTTATTATCTACGGAATTATTAGAAAGTGTAGAACACTTTCTTACATAAGGCCAGGGATCTCTACAAACCTCCATTTTTTCTTCGGGTTATGATTTCTCTCTCTTTACATCAATATATTTCTTCATTATTCTTATGTAAATCTTCTAAATTTTGTTTATGTGTTCTAAAATTATCTATAAAGATCAATTAATCCTTCATTGAGGGGGAGATTCAAATTTTAAAAGGTTACCTTATCACATTCCTCCTGACACGCAATCTGGATTAATGGGAACTACCCAATTGTTTTACCCATTTTCATGTACACCACATAATTAATTTTGATACATAATTGTTTTTCTAAAACTACTCATTTCATTATGAAAAACTATCTTAGTTCATTTATGGTTTTATAAAAACAATTATTCATTTTTACTATTTAAAAACTCTTTATTATTATCCCTAAAACTGCACTAAAGTGGCTCAATTATAATGATTCTTAAACACTCTGTTTACTTGTTTTCACTTTTGTTAAAAATACTCATGATGTATGCCTATGTTTCATTATGAATGTTCAAGTATTATTGAAATCCACTCTTCCTTGTAAACCATAATGATATTCCCATTGGTTATGACATATGACATGATTACAATAATATTTTATTTTCATGGGGAACTCTTATGTTTTTTTATTTTGAACACATATGAAAGAACATGTTATTAATGGTGAACCCATATAGTGCTCAAATTGAATTGAAAATGTATAGTCTCATGAGATATCATTAATAGGATTAGGTACTAAACCTAATCCATTATGGAACTTTGTCCCCCATGTGATATTGTCTTGGCAGATAGCCATGACTCATGTTTATGAAATATCGATTATTTATGCCACATTACTATGTTTACATAATCATTTGAATCAATGTTATATGTAATATTCTTCCATATAATTTTTTATGTGCCATGAATTTTATGTTATCATGTTTTTCTTTCTAAATAATGTGTTATATTAACTACATGATTATTCCCTTGCTGGGATTTTTAGATCACCCGTATTATTAATGTATTCCCTAGTTTATCCCATGTTGTTGTAGGAGTTTTAATGGAGTTATGATATCATTATGGAAATGATGTTATATTTTGGTTTTCATGTTTTCTAATTATGTACCTAATCTTATAAATACACTATAACTTAAAATCCTTGGATTGTATTTGATGGTTATGTATGATTAAAATCATGTAAAAGCCTATAAGGTCTCTATAATGGGCATTCAAAAATTACATACATACCCACACAATTACATCTAATCATGTGATAACCAGGTGACTGCCCATTCCCCGATCATCGTTTGTTGAAAATATATTTTAAAAATAATATGGTTCTGAAGCATCCTAAAAATAATGGAAATAAATAAATTGATGAAATTTTATTGAAATAAATGGTCATATGTGGCAATTGTCCCCCTCATAAAAAAAATTGACACCAAAAATTTATCTAACCGAATATGCTAATCAAAACAAAACCGTCAAACCAAGAGAAATAAATCCCAGAACTAGATATCCAAATCAAACTCAAATCCAAAATGGAAAATACCAAACCTAGTGTGACCTTTATATCTATAAGTCACACCCAACTAAACCAAGAGTGAATGAAAAGAAGATCCATCATGGGTCTCCCCACCATAACATAATTTCACCAAGGAACTAACTCTTGGAGACTAAAACATATAAGAAAGTGAAAACCAAAGAGTAATAAAATATTTTTAAAATTTCATTCCACAAAAAGGATTACTCACATGGAATATAGCCAAAAATCCATTATCACAATAATAATAGACATATCCAAATGAGTATTAAACAAATGAATAAACAAGACCTACAATAAAATAAAATGGGAAAATACCTCAAAGATTTGAAAACCACTATCATGATCCTAAGGTGGGAGAGAATCTATTTCACAGAAAAATATTTTTATTATAGAAATTATAGAGGTTTACTAACTTACTACATCTATGACAGGTCTTTGTAATATATACACAAGAGGGATTAGAGTTCGTAAACTTAACGCAATGGAAGAATACAAAAGGTGGATTCCTTTCATAAAGAGAAAAAACTAGAGGAGGATCATGTAATAAAGGATTCAATAACTATCACCACACAATTGATGGGGAGCCCACCCAAAATCTAAAAGGAACTAAGCCACTATATTCAATAGGTTACCCGAAAGATTAACATATGCGGATTGGTTTTATTCACCAACTCCTCGAAAAAAGTATTTATAACTAAATGGACATGAGTAGTATGATATAGGAAAAGAATATTTATAAAACTTGGATCCTTGATGGAATTAACCAACTGAATATTCGATGAAATATTACCATCACATTAAAATGGTAGATGTACTCCTTTATAATTTATTAACCTTCCTAGAGGCTCATAAGTTATTCCACCTTCATTTCCGTAATTTCCTAAAGAAAGAACCATTGATAAAATGTTATAATTAAAATATCCCATGACATTTCAACATGTAATGAATAGGGATAATGATTTAAAAATTATCCAAAATCATCCCTTAAAACAACCTCTTAAAATTTTGGACCTTAATGGAACCAAGAATCCCCAATGATTGGAAGACATTGTCAGGTTCCAGAAGACACTCTGCCACCTCTTTTTATTCATGATCACCTAGACAGCCAGAAAACCCTCACAAATAAACCATCTCGACAACTCTATCAAGAGACTAGGGGGTTTCATCAACTGACTTGTCCAGTACTGAACCCTTATAAATACCCAAAACTACTCTGTGAGGTATACTCTAAAAAAAGAAACAAGATCCATATCAATACCAATTTCAATTTACAATCCAATATAAATAATTCAATGTCAACTCAAATAAATAATTAAAAAATTAAAATCAACAAAACCACCAAAATAAATTTGGAAAAATCAACCTTGGAAATAATTTAAAACACTTCATTTCTCACATCAAAATTTCTAAATTTCCCATTCAAATTCAAAACCACCTTATATTCCATAGTTTAATTTAAAAACATTTTTTTCATTGAAGTTAATTTATAAACTACACATTATTTTCATTTAAAACATTCATTGGTCTTCATCCTCAATTCCCATTTTTATGAAAATCCCCCTTTTCAATTCCACAAGTACAATAATATAGAATCCCCATCTTATAGGGAATGCATCATGCATTCCTTACATTCAATGACAATCCCAATTCAAGAGTCAATGGATTACTTTAGAGTGGTTTTAATTTAGGAGGAGAATCCTCAAAGATGCAAAATAGACATATCAACATTGAGAAAACATCTATCAATTTTAAAAACCAGTTTCAATTCACATTTAAACCATGATTATATTTCAAAATCCGTTTAAAATCAATAAAAATTTAATAAAAACAAAAAAAATCCTCTTTTAAAACCAAAACACCATTATTTTATAATCAATATTTTAAACATAATTTTCACCTTTTATCTCAAATTAAAAGACACACCATAATCACATCAAAGTTAAACAAAGTGTGTCCAATGAATAACTTAAAAATGGTACAAGTGTTGGTGTATATCTTGAACACATGGATTGGAGGACCATGTACCAACTTCCCAACCGAGACTAGGATTCATAATGGACCATGTAATTAGGATCTACATGGAATTCCAAGCCTGTAAAGCTCACCAAGATCCACCAGTTCACTCCCCTTTGTCATCATGAAATCACAAAAAAATAAAAAAATATAACAAAATGATAAAGTCCCAACATCCCAGAAAAATGGAGTTTTGAAATGTGAAAGAGCTCGCGACATTATTCCCAATCTTACATCTTGAGTTTGGACTATTCTAATCTGTAACCCACAAAACAACCCCACACAATAAGGGATTTCCTAATAACATTTTTTCATGAACCACACAGGGTCATCCCTAAAACTAGGAACCCTAGGTGGCCTCTATCAAGTTGAGAGATTCATTCCTGATCCTACCATAATAGAAACAAGTTTCTTACATTATGGACAATTATTTGGAAATTATCTGGCCCATGAAAAACTAATAAATAAATATAAATAGAATGAGTATAACAAACACTATCATAAAAAACAAACAAAAATAATTATATAAACCCACCTCTATGTGATCTTATTGGTCACCACCAATCATGAAACCAATATTGCTCTAATATTGATCCAAATCTAAAAGAACCTAAAACTAAAAAGGGTAGTGTAGGCATGACCGCCGATATTCTGAATAGAAATTATAAAGAGAAAATTCCTTATTCCTTAACTATAAAGATAAAAACATTTTTTCTTGTTTGAAAATAAGACATAAAAATAGAGTTTTGTTCTCTTTTTTTTTGAATAAAATAAGTAACAACCGTACATTTCTAAGGAAAACCACTTTCTGTCTCATTTAAAAGCATTTTCCAAAGAATGAATGGTTTTACTATGAAATATTTGACAAAAAATAAACATGAAATGAAGGAAATATATGAATGAAAATGATAAAATGGAAATAATATAAAAAAATTCCAAAAATATATAAGAAATTAGAGTATAAGTGAATATGTGATAATAAAATAATTTCTCGTAAAAACATTACATTTAAAATAATTTTGTTTAAAATATCACCAAACGAGTGAAAGTATAATAGTTTTAAAATAGTTATTAGGGGATATACCTAGAAATAATGTAATGAGACCTTATAAATACTTATTTCAGAACTATCTATCTACTTATCAATGTAATCCAAAGTCAATAACCAACAAGCCTACTCTCAACTAGCCTTAGTGTTGGAAAATCCCATAGAGAAAATTTATGAGGATCTTGTCACTCTAATTATGAATAAATGAAAACAATATCTTAACAATCAGTATGAAAGGTGAGGAATAAATCATAAATACAATATCCCAATTAGGAAAATTTTTCATATATGCTAGGCCCACCCCCATGCACCATACATGTGAATTCCCCATAGATTAGATGGTATCTAGGGAGCTTACCTCTTATCATGGAAACATTCAAAGGTACCTATCAAGAACAATCACATAAAAACAAATGTTTCTCATTTTAAAACACATTTTGAAGCTTGTTTGAAAAGAAAAAATGTCCTTAAAACATTTATGAAAAACAAGACATAAGTCATAAAAATAATTAGAAATTTTTAATTCAACTAGAAATAATAATTTGGAAAAAACTAAAGCAGTGAAGAGGGATGGAATTTTAATAAATTCATAGAAACATATTTTAATAAGAAAAACCTATATTATAACATGAGATATGTGAAGAAATAACGAAACAGGAAACCTCTATTTAACATATAATTTTTTAAGGTTTAATAACTTCTTAATATAATAAAAAACCCCAATAAAGAAATAAATTATAGTTTTCAATTTAATGGCTCAGACATAGGGTGACCATCCTCAAACAATATCACTTTTGATGATGGCCCCTTTACACTTACACCCATATAAAACTTCACACACACATACATATACCCTTTGACATAAATTACAAGTTCCCCTTACCATGGGGAAATAATTACAAATATGGGATATATATATATATATATATATGATTAGCTATGTATACACATGCATGTCTCGTACAAAAAAGACATCTCAAATCCTCCTCAAGAAGGTCGAAGGAATAGTATAAAATATACGAGAAATAAAAATATTTTAAATATGAACCTAAAAATAAATCTATAAATGAAATAAGATGAAAACCTATATAAACATGTTGAAAAATACATAAAATTATAAAACAAAAAATATAATTAGCCTCAAAATTACCCAAGAACCCTAAACATCAATAATTTTCAAATAAAATACCCAGAACTGTGTTAGGGTTCATCCAATACACGACCACCCCACATGGGAGAAATAAAAATGAAAAAGGGATGAAGAAGGAAGGGGAGAGGAGGAGAAACTAACATAAAATAATCACACCATAAAATGGGGAGTGAATCGACCTATAACAGAGTTTGAGGTAGGAGAAGCAATTTTGGGCCAAGGATCCCTCCTAGGTGTCGAGCGGGTGTGGTTGAGGAGTAGGAAATTATATCCCTTTTGAGGGGTTTTAGAATTAATATGGTAAAAATTAAATTTAAATATAATTTTTTTGTTATTAATTGTATGTATTAATTTCATGGTTTCCACATGATTTACACAAACTATGGACCAAGCATGCACCCTTTACTGGGAAAATCTTAAGAGCCTTATGGTTGGTCTACAAGGTTAAGGAAATAGTGTGCCAATCATGATAAAAGAGTCTACTAAAATTGTAGTCATATCCTAAAGGAATCCTCAAGGTTACATATAAATATGAAGTGAATATTAAAATTACCATTTATTCATTTTTTCCAATAATTTTCAAAAAAAATATGGTTATGAAACTCAAGGAAAATAATTGAAATAAATTAAATAGTGAAATATTAATGAAAATTATAGTGAGGTTATAAAAGAAAGCAATAATTTAAAATATAAAATTTCAAAAATATTATAGGAAATATTTTCATGAAAATAACCTTGAAAACATGTAAATTGAGATTCAAAACATTGAGTATCCATGATGATGATTAATTCTATTCATTCTATAATTGTTAAAATAATGTTTTTGTTTACATCTTCGGTATAACATAAGTGGTTCAGAAAATGAAAATAAAATTATTTTTAAACCATTCTTTAAAAAATAAAACATGGGTAAAATAAATTTAAACTATCATTGAATAATATTTAAAAAATTCATGAAAATATTTTAGAAAATAGGGATATAGAAGAAAACTGTTTTCTGACTGAAGGAGGAGAAATAAATTTGCTTTTTTTTAGATTTTTTCTGAATATATTTGAATAATAAAAAGCATAAAATAGAACTAAATCATAAATAAATGTTAAATAAATAAATTAGAATAAATATTAAATGGGTTTTTAGGATATGTATCATATAATTTCCGCAATACAAAATTATTCAGAACTAATCCCAAATAAAATGGGATTAGAACATAAATCTGTTTTGTGAAATCTTGTATTAATTCGTAAACATTAAAAATATAATTTATAATAAATATATATTTATTTTAAATATTTTTTAAAATCACATTTTTATAGGTCATACCATATATTATTTACTAATTTCATATTATAACTCTTTAACCAATAATTCTGTATTAAATTCACTATTCTGGGTGATAACAACTTCATTTTTCTTTTTTGTTTTCATTAGATGGTATCAGTAACTACACGACAATAATTTTTTTTAATATCAACATTCATAATCTAGAAATATGTATCATATATATTTAAAACAAACAAATATATAACTATTCCTATAAAATGGAGGTGAAAATTTAATTATATATAGTACAAAATTACGTTCGAGAGACGTTTTCATATTATGATGGTTGGAATGAAAGAATATTAAATAATAATTCACCTTTAAAAATCATAATTATATATTATTAATATTATATATTAATTAAATATATCATTATTAAAATCCATATAATGTGGAAATGAAAAATTATTCACATCTATTCATGTACGTGATAGTCCAGATGAACACAAGAGAAATATTATCATTTTCAATTGATAGAAAAGAAATAAAGTGGATAGAATATTATTATTCTAGATTTATTATTATTTTATTCATATAATATATAAACATTAGTCCAATCCTAATAACCAACCACTAATTATTGTGATTGAGAATGAATCATATCGCCCCTCCACATATGCCTGAGTGATACTTCTTATTTCACATTTTATGGAAGGGATGTGGAAAATTGTTTATCCATCATCATAATAAAATTTAAGTATATTTAATATACTAAATTTATTATTTTATAAAAGATATCATATATTTATTGGAGTTAGAAGAATAAATAAATTGAAATATGTCTGGTAATACGATTACCTTTTCTTAGGTTGAACTCCTTTAGATCCACTCTTAGTGTCCCTTTGAATGGTAAATTAAGAATACCAAAATTTATAATTAATGAATAGTGAATTGTATAAGATAATTTGGTTGGTTAAGGTCAATATTGGTGGCTTAAGGTGATGTAAATATGATAGAGGAGGGGTATTCTTCTAGAAGGGATGAAGAGGAAAAAATTATTTTTTTAAAGTTATTAAAATATAGTAATATCATACATAAGAATCATAATTCAAAATTAGATCATTTTTATAGATAACATGAGATATAAACGAAATATATTCTAATAATATAATTTATTTATGTTATATGTCATTTTAACCCTTACAACATTAGTTTAACCCACTATTAATCCCCAATAACCTTTACTATAATAAAGAATTTTTACCCGAGGTACTACCTATAATGAGATAAAATTAAGATGAGTTTATTTTATAATATTATTTTTATGATTCCTAATATGAAATATATTTTACCAAATTCAGTCTCTATAATTTTTTGAACCAAATATTTTAATAAGCCCACAACGCGTGATGAATTTGTTTTTCTAAAATATGAATTTTTGTCACGACCCGTCCTCGGGGCCCGTGCCGTGACTACCCCAAGCCCGCCTCCCATAGGCCAGGGGCTGGCGACTAGCACCAAGGCGTAAATCCCGGTAAAGGGAAGGCATTGCCTTTGTAATGTAAACATGCACCACAGAGTAAGAAAGCGGAAAAAGTAAACACTAAGTAAAAACTGGTACAATAGTAAGTGCGGAAAAGTATGTGGGCCAGAATACAAACCCGAACTGAATGTAAAGTACAACTCGAAAGGGAAAAAAACAACTGGAAAGTAAAGCCGCAACGTCGAGTCATCCACTGGAAGTCCCACTTGAAGGGTGGGTATAGATAGCCTCCACTGGTCCTCGGGTCCAGCTGACCGCTCCGAGTACGTCCCACCCAGTGGTCCACCTCCAGGTACCGTCCTGCTCCGCAATCCTCAACCACGATCAGCGTTGTCCGTCGTCTGCAACCAACACAATGTAGTGCGGGCATAGCCCGTGCAGGGGTGAGTATAAGCTACTCAGTAGGGACCCCGAGACCCCCGAAGGTCTCCCAAAATCCACAAAGGGTAAACCAAAAAGGGAGGATACAATCACGAAGTAACATCCGACACTACTTAGGTATATGCCCATACATATACCTAAGTCATCAATTCTCATTCGGCTCCAACATCCGATCCCAAGTACAACCCAGTCCACACAGGAAAGAAAACGTAAATCCACACAGGATAGCTCAACACAATCCACATAGGAAAGTAAAACAGAAATCAGCTCACACAGGTACTTCTTTGTATGACGATAAAGATGAAAAGATGTAGCCACTGATTCATCTATACCGTCGGACCCACAAAGGATCGGTAGGTACTAACCCCCGCAATGACCCACACAGGATCGATCATGAAGTTGAACCCAAAGCTATTGGGAAACTCCGTCCCCATCAAGTACAGTGGTTATGCCGCTACAACCAATCGCTTCCCTCTCACCTTGGACTACTGTAGTACTCCACCTATCGAGTACTGTGGGCTTGCTGCTACAACCAAGCGCTTCCCACCATGGGTCTGCCGCTACAACCAAGCGCTCCCCCTCATAGCCTCTAGAGGTACTCCTTCTGTTGAGTACCATGGGTCAGCCGCTACAACCAAGAGATCCTCTATCGTGGGTCTGCCTCTACAACCAAGCGCTCCCCGGTGCTGCTACAACCAAGCGCTCATCCGTCGTGGGTCTGCCGCTACAACCAAGTGCTCCCCCTCATAGCCTCCATAGGTACTCCTTCTGTTGAGTACCGCGGGTCTGCCACTAAAACCAAGCGCTCATCCGCCGTGGGTCTGCCGCTACAACCAAGCGCTCCCCACTGGGCTATCTATAACACACCGAGTCGTCCGATCAGTAGTCGTCAAGTCTCAACTGGCTCTAGGGTTTCCGCACACAACATGCTCATTCCGGGAGGGTCCACTCCACGAGCTAAGAGGCTTGATGCATCAACTGACATGTAGTCTGGAGTTGACTTATCCCAAGATGTACCGTAGTGGTCACTGCCGAAAACACGGAGGATCGCCGTACTGTTTTCATCATCGTCGCAGTCGAATCCACTGAGGATATTTTTACAGTCGTCGTCGTCACAGTAGCAGTTGCAGTTAGTTCTAGGGTCCTCGCACACAGCATGCTCGTTCAGGAGGGTCCGCTCCATGATCCGAGAGGCTGATACATCAACTGACACATAGTCCATAGTTGATGTATCCAAAATTTCTTTATCGTCAACAGGAACTCAACGTCGCAGACGGCGCGTGAATCGGACGCCCGGTCTGAGAGTTATTGGCTTTTTCATCCCAGGGGCCCGGTTGGTTTTTAAGGAAATACCAACCCGACCATACTCCACCCACGTCCAAACCTCGGGTGGAGTAAGCCACAAGATCCGTCTCACTTAGAGGAATTCAACCAAGTCGACGGCACATCAATCGGACGTCCGAAGCTCAAGATATGAGCGTTTCCGCTCCGAGCGCCCGGTTGGTTTCGTTTACGAACCATCCCGGCCGAACCCAAAGTATTCTGAAACCTTGAGTGTGATATACCTAAACGACCGCCTCGATCCAAGGATCGCATCGCTACTAAAGGCGCATCGTTCGGAGGTCTGTAGCTCAAGTTATGATCAAAATACAGAAAAGGTCCCGAGACAGGGGGTCTACGCCTGGACCGACCCGACCTAACCCCCCTGTGTCGTCCCGAACCGGGTCGACCCGACCCGAACTGGGGCGAACCGGCCCGACGGGTCAGCCCGGCTCGGCTCGGCCGAGCGACCGCGCGGAGGAACCGCAGGGCGCACTGCCCCCACGGGATGAAGTGCCGCGGCCCCGCGTGGGGCCGCGCTTGGTCAGCAGACGCGGCTTTGCCGCCAAACCCGCGCGGTCGTGGGTCTGGTCGGCCGCCACCGCCTCCGGCCGCCGGTGGATTCCGCGGGCCACCGGAGTTGCTCTGGTGGTCCGATTCTGTTTCCGTCTGTGTCGTGGCTCCTCCTGGGTCCCATTCTTTACTGCCAGGCCCTCAAATTGCCATTGCGGCCCCATTTGACATCGTCCGCCATTTCGCACAGCAAGAACGAAAAAGTGTGGTGGGTTCGGACTTGTTTGTTAGTCCGCACCCACCGCATTAGCAGTTTTAGAAAATATTACACAACAAAAGTTTAACAAACTTTGCGGTTATAAATCACAAATATTTTTAAGAATCAACCCCTACCTCGTCGAAGTCGTCGAACGTGCGTTCTTCACGGAATTGATCGTCGCGGGAGAAGAGGATCGTCGCGTCGCGGAAGGGTGTCGCGTCGTCGCGGTATACGGCATCACGTCGACGATCTCCGAGGGGTATAGAAGACACACAAATTTAATTTACACGAATTAAATCCATGTCAAGTATAAAATCCACAAAGGAATTAAATGTTTCGTAATCTCTCACCTCAACGGATGATCAAAGATTTGTTGCAAATGAAGGAACGTCGCAGAAGAACATCGCAGGAGAAGAATCCTCAGCGTCGTGGTACGTGGCGTCACATCGTCGATCTCCGAGGGCTCGGTGTTCTTTGTTTCCCTTCGTTGGAGGCTGGAATTCTTCGCGTTCTTCGCATTTTTCGCATTCTTCGCGTTCTTCGCGAAGGAGGATGAAGGACTTAAGGTTTCTGTCAAATCCTGTCAACACTCAAGAAGAAAAATGTTGGTCTTATTTTATTACATGCCAACAAACGAAAAACAACCTATATAACGACCCATTAATTCATAGAATTAATTTCAATGAATAAACCACCCAATTTAATAGGAGTGTTCAATTGTTTAAGGAAATTCCCCAGTTAATTTTCATTTAATAGGGGTTTTCGCGGGTGCATTACTTAGCGGAAAAGAAATAGTGGGGATCGTGTGGTTTCCACCTCACAAATATCCTACCCACTTGGTAGGATATTTTTGGATAGAACCCTATCCGCATCAACTCAGCTTAAGCAGCTTTAAGTGGCTTTCAAGTGGCTTTAAGTGAAATAAAAATAAAGTTGGCACACACTTTATTTTATTTCTTAACTTAACCCAAAAATTTAAAGACCACACCTGAGCAAACGAAAATCCATAAGAGGCGTTTCTAATCAAATATCGGCGCTGTGATTCTATTGGTGCCCTCGGAATTCAATTCTGAGCACTAGTTCAAAAGTTAGAAAAACCCGCTCGTTCGTTCACTGAACGTACCCAAGCCAAACTTCGGAAAATGATTCCGGGCACACCGGGCCTCAGAATCAGGTACCGTTAGAAACTGCGTTCTTGTAAAATTCCAAATAAAAATAAGAAATAAATTTCCTTGAAATTTACGGGTCTTTACATCACTCCCACCTCAGGGATTTACATCCCCATAAAGATACATCAAAAACTAGGGAAACAAAAGTGGGTTCTGAGCACGCAACTGAGCCTCCCGATCCCAAGTGCTCTCCTGGAGGTTCTCGTGCTGCCATCTGATGCGCACAAGAGGAATCAATTGTCCACGTAGGACCCGCTCTTGTCGATCCTCGATCTCCATCGGGACTTCCGCAAAAGTCTCCCCATCATCAATGTCCAGCTCCCCATGGTCAGTGATGTGCGTCGGGTCGTGCACGTATCTCCTCAGCTGAGATACGTGGAAGACGTCATGCACCCAGTGCAACTGAGGTCGTAGAGCCAGGCGATAAGCCACCTCACCAATCCTACTGAGGACCTGGAATGGTCTGATGAAGCGTGGAGACAACTTGCCACCTCGGCCAAATCTACGTAATCCACATCGAGGTGAGACACGCAAGAAGACGTGGTCGCCATCCTCGAACTCTAGTGGCCTCCGCCTCCTGTCAGCACAAGACTTTTGCCGGCTCTGAGCTGTCCTCATCCGATCATGGATGACTTGGACCTTTATGGTCCTACAAGAGGTGCTGAGATTTCTTCTTTGCCGATAATAGAAATCTGGTCTCATCCCCTGGATGAACCATGTTCTTCGCCTAATACAGTCAATCCCATCATGGATGATACTAACCCATAGCAAGGATGATGTCGTAAGGCATCGACGCTACTACCAAGAGATCCAACCGTTACTCTCGCCTCCAAGGGTTGAGTCACACCGTTGGCATCAGTGTGTGGTCATTGGGTCTCCTCCACTAGGTATCTGAAAGTGAGGGTCAAGTCAAAATTTTTTTTTAAACCGGAACCTCTTAGTAACCACTAAAAGAGAGAACAGGAAGGTAAACGCCACAAGAAAAGTGTCTTTTATTACTGCAGCTCAATGTAAAAAGACACAAAACATCTACAAACAAACATCAACAACGCTTGAAGCATCATAAAAATAAGTCTCCAGGTCTGGAGCTAGTCCCGCTCCTGTCCATCTGCTGTCGGAGCTCCATGATCGCAGGCCTCAGCTGCCAGAAGCTGAGGTCTCCCATGTCCACTAGCTCCCTGTGGTCGGGGTGGACCTCCTGGTGGTGGTGGTGGCAACACCTCGAAGCATCGTCCACCTCCAGCTGCATGGCCAGCTCCCCTGCCACGATCTCCTGCTCCATGCGATCCACCTCGATCAATCCTATGCCTCTGCCTGGGAGGTCCTTCGATCATCTGCTGGTCATCCGTATGGTGGGTCGGACAGTCACGAGCCATGTGACCAACCCCGCCGCATGAGTAACACTGTCCGCTCATGGTAAGTCGTTGTCCACCCCGGGTGCCTCCCACAAACGTTCTTGTGTCACGCGGTCGACCACCGGTAGGTCTAGTCCTCTTGGACCCCTGCACCATCTGTCTACTGCCCGCTGCAGAAGACTCTGCTGCATTCCGGATAGTGGTGGGTCCTGCTGCTGGAGACTGCTCAGCAAGGAAACTCTCCACTAAGAGGGCTCGTTCCAACACCCCTGTCTGTGTCGGAATGCTGTGAGAAACAACTTAAGCTCTGATCTCTTGCCTGAGCTCCTACTCGAAGGTTCGGGCCCTGAAGAATGGGTCTCGTACCATGTCTGTGGAATAGCACGAGAGATTGGTAAACCTCGTCGCGTACTGGGCTACTGTCATGCTGCCCTGTCGCAGCTGTAGTAGCTCCTGGATGTGCACCGCTCGGAGGGTGGATGGGACGAATTCTGAGCAAAAAAGGCTCTCAAAGTCCGTCCAAAAGAGTGATGCCTCGTCGTTCACCTAGAGCATCAAGCTCCACCATCTGCCTGCTGCAGCATGCAGGAGGCTCGCTGCAAGGACCACCATAAGGTCTGCTGGTGTCCTCACTAACCGGAAAACTTGTACAACCGCCTCCAGCCAGTCCTCGGTTGCCTGGGGGTCCGTCTCCCCACAGAACCTGGGCGGTCGCTGGTACTGGAACTCATGCAGTGCACTAAGGAGACGTGCATCGTCAGTGGCTGGGGCTAGAAGCATCGGTGGCTCGGCGGGTAGAGGTACCGCCGGTGCCTCTGCTGTCAAATGGCCCTGCACCGAGGCCTCGTCGCTCGGTGGGTTGTCGTCACGTACAACTATCGGAACCCTAGATGGCTGCCGTCGTGGGGCCATCCTGAAAAGAAACAGGTGCGCCACGATCAGAACAATATACCTGGTGAGCTGACATAAAGTAATCACAAAGAAAACTTGTAACACAAATGCAATCAATGTTTTCGTGCATTAAGTCGGAAATCAGAAGTCAGGGTCCTGGTGTACGGATACGTCGGCCGCCGCACCAACACTGGGTTCCGTGGACAGATATCCACACTCAATACGCTTAACAATATTGCTTCACCTAGAAGAAAGACCAGAGTCTGCGGTAGAACCGAACTCCTCTGATACCAATTTGTCACGACCCGTCCTCGGGGCCCGTGCCGTGACTACCCCAAGCCCACCTTCCATAGGCCAGGGGCTGGAGACTAGCACCAAGGCATAAATCCCGGTAATGGGAAGGCATTTCCTTTGTAATGTAAACAAGCACCATAGAGTAAGCAAGCGGAAAAAGTAAACACTATGTAAAAACTGGTACAACAGTAAGTGCGGAAAAGTAAGTGGGCCAAAATACAAACCCTAACTGAATGTAAAGTACAACTCGAAAGGGAAAACAACAACTAAAAAGTAAAGCCGCAATGTCGAGTCGTCCACTGGAAGTCCCACCTGAAGGGTGGGTACAGATAGCCTCCACTGCTCCTCGGGTCCAGCCGACCGCTCCGAGTACGTCCCGCCCAGTGGTCACCCTCCAGGTACCGTCCTGCTCCGCAAGCCTCAACCACGATCAGCGCTGTCCATCGTGTGCAACCAACACAACGTTGTGCAGGAATAGCCCGTGCCGGTGTGAGTATAAGCTACTTAGTAGGGACACCGAGACCCCCAAAGGTCTCCCAAAATCCACAAAGGGTAAACCACAAAGGGAGGATACAATCACGAAGAAACATCCGACACTGCTTAGGTATATTCCCATACATAAACCTAAGTCATCAATTCTCGTTCGGCTCCAACATCTGAGCCCAAGTACACCCCAGTCCACACAGGAAAGAAAAACGTAAATCCACATAGGATAGCTCAACAAAATCCACATAGGAACGTAAAATAGAAATCAGCTCACACAGGTACTTCTTTGTATGATGATAAAGATGACCAGATGTAGCCACTTATTCATCTAAGTCGTCGAACCCACAAAGGATCTGTATGTACTAACCCCTGCAATGACCCACACAGGATCGATCATGAAGTTGAACCCAAAGCTATTGGGAAACTCCTTCTCCATCAAGTACAGTGGTTATGCCGCTACAACCAAGCACTTCAATCTCTCCTTGGACTGTTGTAGTACTCCACCTATCGAGTACTATGGGGCTGCTGCTACAACCAAGCGCTTCCCACCATGGGTCTGCCGCTACAACCAAGCGCTCCCCCTCATAGCCTCTAGAGGTACTCCTTCTGTTGATTACCATGGGTCAGCCGCTACAACCAAGCGCTCCTCCATCGTGGGTCTTCCGCTACAACCAAGCACTCCCTGGTGCTACTACAACCAAGCGCTCCTCCGTCATGGGTCTGCCGCTACAACCAAGCGCTCCCACTCATAGCCTCTAGAGGTACTCCTTCTGTTGAGTACCACGGGTTTTCCGCTACAACCAAGCGCTCCTCCGCCGTGGGTCTGCCACTACAACCAAGCGCTCCCCACTGGGCTATCTGTAACACACCGAGTCTTCCGATCAGAAGTCGTCAAGTCTCAACCGGCTCTAGGGTTTCCGCACATAGCATGCTCGTTCCGGGAGGGTCCACTCCACGAGCTAAGAGGCTTAATGCATCAACTGACATGTAGTCTGGAGTTGACTTATCCCAAGATATACCGTAGTGGTCACTTCCGAAAACACAGAGGATCCCCGTATTGTTTTCATCATCGTCACAGTCAAATCCACTGAGGATCTCTGTACAGTCGTCGTCGTCAGAGTAGCAGTCGCAGCTAGCTATAGGGTCCCCGCACACAGCATGCTCGTTCGGGAGGGTCCGCTCCACGAGCCAAGAGGCTGATACATCAACTGACACATAGTCCGGAGTTGATGTATCCAAAATTTCTGTATCGTCAACAGGAACTCAACGTCGCAGAAGGCGCATCAATCGGACGCCTGGTCTGAGAGTTATTGACTTTTTCGTCCCAGGGGCCCGGTTGGTTTTTAAGGAAAAACCAACCCGACCGTACTCCACCTGCGTCCAAACCTCAGGCGGAATAAGCCAAAAGATTCGTCTCACTTAGAGGAATTCAACCAAGTCGACGGCACGTCAATCGGACGTTTGAAGCTCAAGATATGAGCATTTCCGCTCCGAGGGCCCGGTTGGTTTTGTGTACGAACCAACCCGGCCGAACCCAAAGTATTCCGAAACCTTGAGTGTGATATACCTAAATGACCTTCTCGATCCAAGGATCGCATCACCACTGACGGCGCATCGTTCGGCGGTCCGTAGCTCAATTTATGATCAAAAGACCGAAAAGGTCCCGAAATGGGGGGTCTGGGCCTGGACCGACCCAGCCCGACCCCCCTGGGTAGGCCCGAACCGGGTCGACCCGACCCGGTTGGGCGCGACCCGGCCCAGCGGGTTGGACCGACTCGACTCGCTCGAGCGGCCGCGCGGAGGAACCGCAGAGCGCGCTGCCCCTGTTGGATGAAGTGTCGCGGCCCCGCGTGGGGCTGCGCTTGGTCAGCGGACGCGGCTTTGCCGCGTCCCTTGTGTCGCCCGACCCACGCGGTCGCGGGTCTGGTCATCCGCCACCGTCTCCAGCCGCCGGTGGATTCCACGGGCCACCGGAGTTGCCCTGGTGGTCCAATTCCATTTCTGTCTGCTTCGTGGCTCCTCCCAGGTGCCATTCTTCACTGTCAGGCCCTCAAATCGCCATTGCGGCCCCGTTAGTCATCGTCCGCCGTTTCGCGCACCAAGAACAAAAAAGTGCGGTGGGTTCGGACTTGTTTGTTAGTCCGCACCCACTGCGTTAGCGGTTTTAAAAAATATTACACAACAAAAGTTTAACAAATGTCACGGTTATAAATCACAAATATTTTTAAGAATCAACCCCTACCTCGTCGAAGTCGTCGAACGTGCGTTCTTCACGGAATTTATCGTCACGGGAGAAGAGGATCGTCGCATCGCGGAAGGGCGTCGCGTCGTCGCGGTATACAGCGTCGCGTCGACGATCTCCGAGGGGTATAGAAAACACACAGATTTATTTTACACGAATTAAATCCATGTCATGTATAAAATCCACAAAGGAATTAAAAGGTACGTAATCTCTCAACTCAACAGATGATCGAAGATTTGTCACAGATGAAGGAATGTCGTAGAAGAACATCGCGGGAGAAGAATCGTCAGCGTCGTGGTACGTGGCGTCACGTCATCGATCTCCGAGGGCTCGGCGTTCTTCGTCACCCTTCGTTGGAGGCCGGCGTTTTGCGCGTTCTTCGCGTTTTTCGCGTTCTTCGCATTCTTCACGAAGGAGGATGAATGACTTAAGGTTTCTGTCAAATCCTCTCAACACTCAAGAAGAAAAATGGTGGTCTTATTTTATTACATGCCAACAAACGAAAACCAACCTAAGTAATGACCCATTAATTCATAGAATTAATTTCAACGAATAAACCGCCCAATTTAATAGGAGAGTTTAATTGTTTAAGAAAATGCCCCAGTTTTCTTTCATTTAATAGGGGTTTTCACGGGTGCGTTACTTAGGGGAAAAGAAACATTGGGGCTCATGCGGGCCAAACCTCACAAATATCCTACCCACTTGGTAGGATATTTTTGGATAGAACCTTATCCGCATCAACTCAGCTTAAGCTGCTTTAAGTGGCTTTCAAGTGGCTTTAAGTGAAATAAAAATAAATTTGTCGCACACTTTATTTTATTTCTTAACTTAACCCAAAATTTTAAAAACCACACCCGAGCAAATGAATCTCCGGAAGAGGTGTTTCTAATAAAATAACGGTGCTGCGATTCTATCGGTGCCCTCAGAATTCAATTCCGAGCACTGGTTCAAAAGTTAGAAAAACCCGCTCGTTCGTTCATTGAACGTACCAGAGCCAAACTTTGGAAAATGATTCCGGGCACACCGGGCCTCGGAATCAGGTGCCGTCAAAAAATGCATTCTTGTAAAATTCCAAAGAAAAATAAGAAAAAAATTTCCTTTAAATTTACGGGTCTTTACAATTTTTTTGTCTAAAAGTATTTTTATACGAAGATCATGTATAATGTTGATCCAAAAGGATTAAATTGAATTATGTTTAACAATAAAAAACTAAAAAAAATTTAAATCCAATAAAATTCAAAATAAATCTTTTAAAATTTGAGAAAAGAATGTATAAGTTTCTTTTTAAAACGACATTTCCACTATTCACCCATGAAATAATATTTCTAGAAAATTGAAATAAATTGACCCAAATATAATGTGACACGTGTATTTCAGAAATGAAGTTAATTTTTTCATATTTTTTTTATAAATGGTAGAAATTAATTATATATATTCCAAAAAATAGAATCAAAATCAATTTTGAGGAAAACATATTTTTTATGTAAAAACTTTCATACTAAAAATTTAGTACTTATTTATTATTAGTAAAAAAATTGATTTATATAAAAAATTATACATATTTGTAAACGTTTATTCATTCCTATACATAACTATAATTTAATGACATGGTTATAATGATATACAATATTATGTTTCGACTAGACCTGGGGTTGCATGTATTTCCATCTATCAAAGTAATTAATTTTTTTATGAGAAATAATTTGTCAAATGGCAGGGTTGTACATTCTATCTCCATTATAATAATATAAATATAGAAATTACATCAATCATATATAATGAACTATGGTTTCTCTTGGATCATCACATCTTCCTGTTCCCATATAGCATCATCAAATTTATGGTTTTCTATAAAACATTGACTAGCTGTGTGGTATTTTCTCAAAGAGCATTATCTCTATGGCCAACAATCTCCATAAATTGTTCCACACAAGCTTGATCATATTCTTATGTTATTAACACTCTATTCCGTACATGTGAGGGATCAGGTATGTTCTTCCTCATTATAGATACAAGAAACACATCATGAACTTAAGAGATATTCGGAGGAAGCACCAAGTGATGAGAAACCATCCCCAATCGTTCCTAAATTCCAAAGGGACTGATATATATAGGGATTAAAATTAATTTTTTTATAAATATCATACCATTACTCCATGGGAATATTCATAGGAATACCTTATCACCAACTTCAAACACTAGATCTAGTCTACAATTATGAACATAAAGTTTTTGTTAATATAGAGCTGCCTTGATGTGATGCTCAGTAACTCTAACATTCTCTTTAATTTATACATCTAGTTCAAGTACTAATAGAATTATAGTTCTAACTTCATCCAATCACATTGGAGTTTAAAACACCCTACCACATAGGTATTCATAAAGAGTCATTTATAAGCATGAGTGAATCAAATTTTTGTATGAAAATTCAACCAAAGGATTATTTTGATCCCAATCACCTTTGGAATCCATAGAGAATGATACTAACATGTCTTCTGGAGTTTTGAATATTCTTCTCTGACTTACCATCTATCTTTGGATGATATGAAACACTAAAACCTAACAATATATCCAAATTATATTGATGTGATCTCTAGAATATTGAGGTAAACCATAGATCCTAATCATATATAGTAGATTGTGGTTATCCATGAACCCTTACAACATCGTTCATGTATATCCTGGATAGTTGATCAAGGGATAAATATTCTCTAATGACATTAAAATGTAAATTTTTCTTAAGCTGGTCAACTACAACCCAAATATCATTATTCCCTTTAAATGTTTTTGGTGAATCTGATGATAAAATTCATGGTAATTTGTTCCCATTATTATTTTTTATGGGTAATGGTTGTAAAATCCCCTAAGAAATTTTCCTCATTGCCTTAACTTGGTAACATTCCTGGAATTATGATACATACTCTATTATATCCTTTTTTTGGTACCACTGTAAAAAAAATTTAATATTATTATACATATTCATAATTATTGGATTAATATACAATTATGAACTATGATATTCATATACTATCATATTATTCATATCTAATATTGGTGGGACAAATACATGGTTCATGAAATATTTCATTCCATCACAGTCCTGGGGGAACTTAAGAACATTTATTACATTCTTCTGTAATTCCATATCCTCCATCTATGCCTCTTTTATCCTCAAATGAATGGATGGTTGAAAATTCATATGAGAATAATATGAGATGTCCCCTTTCCAATGGATTTCAAGATCCATATTCTTAAAATACATAGATATTGGTACTATTTTAATCCTTACGACAGACAAACTAGCATGGTGTTTTCATCTTAGATAATCATTCACCATGTTCACGTAGCTAGGTTTGTAATGTATCAACTATTAATGTTATTTTAAAGACTCAAAATACCTAATTTTGTGCATATTAAACTTTGTATTCATGAATATATACATTAATCTTTTAGAATTGGTATATATACAACACTATTCACTATAGAGATAATGCCTCCATTTTTAAATGTAAAAATTATTTTCTCCAACTCCAAATCCCGATTCATTAAATTTTCAACATGAATTCTCAATTGCTTCTTGGAATAAAACATCACAATATAATTCTATATGAGGGCGCATCATGATCCCTTCATTGATTAATCCTTAAATATCACAAAACCATCCAAACTAAAGGGTAGTGTAATCACATGTTCACCAACTGGCCTTATTTGTAGTTCCTTGAAATTTTTCATTCATTCATTTATCAGTAGGAACTTGTCTCCCTTACTAGTCAAATTGGTTATTATATTAGATTTTCATGACAAATCTCCCAAAAATCACGATAAGTATCTTTGCATCCCTTGAAAAATATTGATCTCCATTACTACGCTTGGTCTCGACATTGTTCAATAAATTCCTTCTTTTAAGGATTAACCAATGTTCCCTCAATTTAGATTATATAACCCCTAAAAGAAAATTTCTTTATCTATAATTTTTCATAAAAATTATCATTCCTAGAGGTCCTCAATACAAACTTTAAATTCTCTTCAGAATGTTCTTAATTTTTATTATATATAAGAATATCATTTTGAAACACTACCATAAACTGATTAAGGTAATATCTATAGGCCTTATTAGCTAAATACAAGAATATATCAAGAGAATTGGAAATTCCAAATGTAGTTACATTAATTTATTTATTACTATATCTTGCACCGATTACTATCTTGGATATATCCTCCTTCTTGACTCTCAATTAATGATATTCAGATTAAAGATTAATCATGGAAAGATATTTATCTCATAGTAATTGATTAAAAATAACCTTTATAAGAGGTAGATGATACATATTGTTGATAGTGATCTTGTTATGTACTCAATAATCAATGCAAGGATTCATTAAACCATCATTTTATTAACAAAAAATAGGTTCACCCTCAGTGATACACTAAGAAATCTGGATCCCTTATGCAAATTCTCAAGGAGTTTATTCTTCAATTTATACAACTCAATTGACTGATATATATGAGGTCTTAAAAAAATTCTTAGCACCAAGTATGAGTTCAATTGGAAACTCAAATTCATGATTTTGGGGTAGACTAGAAAGTTCATTAGAAAATATGTCAACCTAACTCATCGAGGACCTCTTGATCAATGTTAATAAAAATGCAACCACCCTAAGCCCATCCAAAATGGTTGTAGAGTTGGTGAATATAAACATGTAGGCCTAATACATTCATGGTTGGCATTAAGCTAAGGTAATTTTATGTAAAAAACACATATCTAATCGCATACAATGTTGAGAAAGTAAAAAAAAGATACCATAAATGTAAGTGCAATATCTATCCCACTTTAGAGAATGAAACATATACTGAAATTGATGAACTGGATAAATACAAGAACAACCAAAAACTACAATTTCCAACCTATATAAAAAAAGCGGACCACTATAAAATGAAACCACCTAGAAAAAAATCTCATCATGTCTTTCCCAATTATGCTCCACCCTCTCTCAGTCCCCCCAAGACATCGTGAAAATGGTCACCATCTGCATAAGACATGACACATTCAGATAGAGCCAATGAAGGGGTGAGTATAAAAATCCCCCATTGGAAACCCAAAAATAAATAATTATAATGAATCAAGGGTAGTTATCTCATAACGTTGATATAGTAATAAACCTATATTTTAGCTTATCAGAATACCAGTCTAAAACGGTATAAACCAAAACTGCCACCCATAAGATACTGCTCAAGGCTTTAAGGTTAGACTCATTCATTAAGTACTCACTCCATGAGCCATGTTATAACTTTTTATTCTAATAAAAGAGGTCAATATCATTGGCCCCACCAAATAATAACTCAATGGATCTCATAAGATCTCATTATCTAGGTAGGGGATCAAACTAAGGGATACTAGGGGAAACCAAAAACCCACTGAGATTTACCTTCTATCTAGGGGTTCAATTCCCTATGCATGGTGGTCATAAAAATATTACTAACCCTGCCTAATAATGATAGAGGATCCCACCCTGCTCCCATGGGGGATGAACTAACCACTATCTAAAACAGCACCCATAGAGGGGACCAAAATCCATTATTGATTAAGTAACCCCACACTGTACCCTCACAGGAAATAACCAAGGTATTTCACTCAAATGAACATAGTCTATACTGATGATATGAATAGATCCAATCCATACCTAATGAAGTACCAAGTGTTTACATTAGGGTCATGGAATATTTCACTAAATTAGGATTCTCTTGTGTCCCTTCATGGGTCCCTTTACCTGTGCCCATGCACCTTAGGTAATTCCCCTGTACACGTGGCATGGTATTCATACATGGATCAGTCTATATACCTTGGTAATATCTGTGTACATGGTTTGTCCTATTTGAATTACATATTCCAATATATCCATTGAGATACAAAAACAATACTCCAACTTGTGTCACATAACTTGTTGTACAGACTACATGCCATGTGTTCCTTATCTCTTCCGTAGAAACCCTAGCGCCATAGTATGGGTCCCACATGATATGTATCTTCAGATTACATGCCATGTACTATGTAATTCCTATGATATTGTGGTTCCATCACACATCTTCTTGATCTATTTCCTCTTCTGTCAATATTTCCAATAAACTCAAATTTTAGGTCAATAAAACCTCACTATCACTGCATGAGAGCAATCGGGACTCGATTTCCACTGAAAACACCACCTCAATCCATTCCATTACCATATATTCCATCAACATAGATCAAATAGGGAATAAAAAGGAGTACTTTTCTGAACTAATCTATCTCAGGTTTTCCTCCATCCATGCTCTGCAATCATACCATTAATCATGAACTACACCCATGGTATTGATCTGATGTGTCGAAGAACAGTTGTGTAATGATCAAATACTTGGTATTGATCAAACCACTGGCCAAAGAATTTACCAATGATGAATATGTGAAGTAACAAGGGAGAAAAACATAAACCATAATCATGAGTAAGGAACCTCATCCTTTTTTCATTTCATCCATAATCTATTTCAATATAATAGACTAATGAAGAGGAATAATCAACAAAAAACAAATTAATTTTAAAATAATCTACTGTTTATGGAAGATTAAATTCTAATTCATGGAATTAATATCTTTTAGATGTAGGATAAATAAATGGGTTGAATTCAAATAAGTTAAACAACCTAATGGAGTTTCAATTTATCAACGATGAAGAATGATCCTATGTTCCAACCATTGGTGTGATCCTCAAATTTCGTTGGCCTAATGATCTTTGTCCAATATCGATCCATTGTTATCTTCCAACATCTCTAAAATAGATAATCTATTGGTATCCATGGTTGTGTAGATAACCCTAAAACATTCCCATAATTGGATATTTTTATAGGAGTAAGTAGGATACTACTTCATTATAATGAAATAAAGAAAATAATTTATCTATTTATTTTTGGTGCACGTGAAAATTGTTTCACAATAATCTAGTGACGATAATGGTTATGGAACTCATAAGGGAAACCCCACATTCTAAAATGAAAAATAACCTCAAATTTCCAATATGAGAATCTATTTAGGAGTTGTTCATCTTTTTTAATAAAACAGCAGTAGAGTGATATTGATATATTTAATATTTTTAAATTTTTAATTCTGGTCTCACTAGTCCATGTAATCTTGCACCATCATAGAGTCTATGTTCAACATTATTACTAGATATATTTCAATTATTTACATGAAAAAAATGACACATTAAATTTTCCCCAACATAGGAATTTTCATCCTGAAAAGATAAAAATGCTACTCAAAACAACATCACTACTATGCTTACATATGTGACTCCCTCTTTAAGGTTCTTTTTTAATGTTTCTCCTACTAACACAGGACACACACTAAAGGAATAACTATCCCATCATGGATCATCTCCTTTAATTATTGGTCTCCACCACAGAATCTATAATGTTAGCACTATCCTGAATTTCTAACTTGCACCAATTTATTACATGCGATTATTCACGCATGTTTCTCATCTACTGAAACATGTGGAAGATGTTGGGAACTTGGTCTAATTGTTGTGGTAGGGCCAAGAGGTATTCCACCCCATCAACCCCACATAGTATCTAGAATGTTCCAATGAAAATTGTATATAACTTTACCACCCATAAAATTCTCTGTAATCTACATCATCGTGAGTCCTTCAGGAATAGATGGTCTCCTTTTTCAAATTCCAAAGGCCACCCTCATCGGTCTTCATAGAACTTTTGATGAGTCTACATGGTCAACATTCACTCCTAGATGATCTGATACTTCTCTGTCATAGATCACACTAACTTTGGGCCTATGAGTACTGAATCACCTGGATCAATCCATAAAACAAGTGACCTATAGGGTCTCCCATACAAGGCCTCAAATGGTTCCATACTTATTCTTGGTTTAGAGTTATTTTCGTAAGTAAAATCCACCAAGGGTAGTTGATCTTACCAAATATGGACAAGGTAAAACATGAAATCTCACAACATATCCTCTAGAACCTGAACATTCTTCATTGTCTAGCCATTAGTTTGGGGTGGGAACACCCTGTACAAACAAGACTAATTCCTTGAGGCCTCCTTCAATTTCCTAAATAATTGTAACGTAAATAAAACATCACAATATGATATGATCATTAAGGGAATGTCATGGAGTTGTATTATCTACTATATGTAGATGGAACCCAAGATCTCTAATGAACATTTCTATTGAATATCTAGTAAGTGGACCGATATGGTGAGTCAGTCTATGATCAACCAGATGAAATAATTTCCTATTGATATATGTGGTAAAACTATCATGAAGTGTGTAGGTATCCCATCAAACATCCACTTCGAAACCTCCAGTGGTTGAGCTCAAATTTCTAGAATCCGATGTTCAACATTCACATACTGAAAAATTAGGCATCAATAGAAAACAATGCTATGCAATTTCTCATTACTTGCCTCAAAAACATATGTTGAAGGTCCAGGTACATCTTTCCCTAACATATTTTTACCAAATAAAGGGAATTATGAAACTCCCTCATAACCTCCTCCAGAAAAACCATTGGTACCATATTCCATCCTATCAAAATGATAACATGATCCCCACCTTTATAAAATCCCTAAGAAGCACATCTAGTGGATATATTGGTTTGTATGTTTTAACAGTTGGTATCTCCATATTGAGTTTCCCAAACATGCTCTCAAATATGTGGGGTAACAACCCTTGAATGACGATATGAAGAACTATCCTTATCCATTATGGGAAGTTATAATGATGATAACTACTCCAAAGCCACTATTAAAAACTAAGAATAAGATCTCCAACTGACTGCATCTTCCACCATCTACCCATTTATAGGATTATGGAAAATCACAAAGGAAGAGTCTTGGATTAATATTGACATCAACTCTATCTCAAGTTAATATAATTTTTAGAGAATATATACTTCATACTCCTATTGTCAGAGTAGATTATACAATTCTCACCCATAATGTAGTGTCACTACATCATTAGGGTGATTACTATTCGATCAAACTCAATATCATGGGCTTCAGTTTTCTAGTTGTGTGGTATCAACTTGCATAAACCATAAAAAATCAAATACTACCTCTACATCTACACAAAACCATGTCTAGTCCTTGATTTATCATATAACACTACGTACTTGACACCCTCCTCTAGAAATCCTAAAATGGGTGTGCTCATCAACCTCTGATTCAACTCCGAAAAGTCCTATGGGAACAATTCCATCTAGAAAAAAGGCTTCCCCTTCTAGGTCAACGTAGTCAAAGGAATTAATATCCTGGATAAATTGAGAATAAGTACACTATAGTATTCTTTCATCCCAATGAGGCTCTGCACCAATTTTAGGCTCTTAGGTGGATCCCATGGTAACACTACTTTGGCCTTGGTCAGGTACACTTTGCACCGTCATCGGAGATGACATGTCCCGTAATGTGGACCTCCTAAATACAAAACCAACACTTAGATAACATAAAAGGGAATTAGATAACAAAAAGTGTGTCTAGAACCATCCATAAGGGTATCTTGTGTTCCTCTTCAGATGCCGAGTGCACTAGGATATCTTTGATGAAGAACACTATAAACTGGTCAATGGAATCCTGAAAGTTATGATTCATGAGACTGATGAACACAAATGTAGTGTTTATTATGATTAAAGTAATAAGTATGTAATCATAGTGACTACATAGAAATTTTAATTTTATCTTCAGTATATCCTTGTTTCATACTCAATGTTGGTGATAGACTGATCTAAGGCCAATCTTCAACAACCATCGTGACTCAAAAAAATGTTCAAGGACATCATCAATACTTGGTAGTGGATACTTATTCTTCCTATTCACCAAGTCTATGTGCTAATAATCAACACACAACCTCTAGCTCCCATATACCATATTGATGAACAACATTGGGGTTTCCCAAGGTAAATAGTATGTCCCATGAATCCCTTCTTCTACAAGTCCTCTAATTACACCCTCATACATCAAGGATATGAAAGGGACATCTAATATTATAGAATATATATCTTAGTTATCCTAGTGGGTTAGTTGATACCGAATTCTATCTTTTAATAGGGAGGTAAGCTTGGAGCATCGTCCAGAAATACAACCTTGTACTCTAACACCACTATAGGGAACTATAATCCCACAGAATCCACTACTCTAAGATTCATGCAAGCCAACTGATGATTAATCAGCTGGACTAAGCTATTTTTTAGAAAACCCAACTCTTCATGAGTTTCTTTCTTATGGATAATGTAATACCTTTATCCGTCTACCTGAATACACTACATCCTCCACCTAAAATTGTAAATGTGAGAATACACTATAGATATATTTTCTATACATAATATGACGTCATAAAACCTCACCACATCTTTATAGAGATCCAATATTAAGCTCTTCCCTCCAATCATTAGGTCACATTGTCTGCATTAGTGTGTGGTCACTATGTCCACTAATTTCGGAGTCTCCAAGACCATGTGTTGATTCAAGAGCTCTGACAGAATCTCTACATCATGAACCAGAGAAGTAGAAATAGTGAAGTGGTTCAAACCCTTGGTAATCTGTACTAGAATAGTAGTAGTGTAAACACATATTTTACCTCTAATTATTCTAGTATCCTTGGGGTCAGTGGCCACAATTACCCAGAGTTATCAACGTCCCAATCCACAAGCTCCCTGAGCATGGTGTGGACCACCCATAGTTGTAGTAGAAATAGTTCAAAACTCTTATATCCTCATACTACTCAATATTTACCTCCTCCACATATGATTTCATGTATACCTCCTTTCTCCTTCCTCTACATCATCGTCAGTTGTCCCTCAACCATATCTCGATAAACTATACGACATGTTATACAATCTCCTGCAAGATGTACCTTACCATCGTAGGAGAGACCCCACCTCTCAATAGAATCACTAAATCCATTCATAGGGACATGAACTTCCTATCCTCTATCCTATTATAATCTTTCAAAGTGTCTAGAACACCCATATCCTTGTGTCTACAATTTGATACTTGCTACCGAGGTCTCAACTCTAGGTTTTCCACTACTATCACCCAATGTCGGCATCTGATCATCCATGAAGCTATATAAATAAAAATTTAACTCATTCATACTAGAATATTTGGTAACTTATAGTCATATCACTAAATAACTTATATCTCAGCATAATACCTACACGTATTCTCATGAATTGATGAATGAATATTGCACCATATTGATGGAGTATTCCAAGATATTAGTAAAACTTGCCAAATACTTAACCATGGGAACATTACCCTACATTAGATGTAGAAGATAATGTATGTTCACTAATCACAACATGGATAAATAAAAATCCTTCCTTTTGAGATGATCCAAGCATGACTATGAAATTACAGTCTCATCACGTGACTATGTCACCAGACTCCACCACCATCCATTGGATCTATGAAGAAGACTCATTATGTGGACTTCCATCTAATCTGTAGGTGTCCTCCTGAGGTGAAAAAACTGGGAGACTACATCTATATAATACCTAGATACCCAGTGCTCTTACTCATATCAAAAAATAGGATTTCACTACCTCTATAACACATGAATTACACTCAGTTTTCTTGCATCCTTAGATTGAACTATCAGCAAAATCTACTGCTCTATGGGTGGTGGAATAACTATAAAGACTATTGTATGTACTAACTCATGTATAAGACCATTTACTGAAGCCTTATCAATCAAAAAATAATTTTCAGGATAGAAATATGGAATCCTAACATGCTTTTTTAATAGAGGAACCCTAAAATAAATTTGTTTAACTATCTTCAACAAGTATATCTAGGGAGTTGAATTAATAATTTCATAAAATCCAAATCCCATTCATCTACGATCCATGTACAATGTTTTTTCATAGAAATTGGTAAATAAATGTTCTGATTCAACATAAAGGTTATCAAAGTCTTATTGAATGAATAGATCAACCTCTAAACGCACACTGCAGTCTCAGAACCGAAACTGAACCTGAAACACTTTAAAATGAGTTCGATGAATCCTATACAAATATAATTGCTTGAAAAAAACATGATATGATCCTATTGTATAACTGCACACTTATAATACCCTATCATGTCCCTAACCAAAAGGGTCTTCCTGGTCTGTGATAATCCATGTGTGAAAACCCTAAGCCAATATGCTAGGGGTTAGTGAGCACTGCCGAGTTGGAATACCCAAGACATTGGATGCATTATCCTAAGGTACTAGTGCACACACACTAACACATGTATCTAAATACATAAAATGTTGAGATTGTAAAAATAATTGATACCATTAGTGCATTCAAAACAACCATACAATACAAGAGTATATAAAAATCATTAGAAATGATAATGGGTCAAATAAAAGACCAACCCGAAAATATAGAGAGTCCATCATACTCAGAATGAAGGGACACTATCAAATGAGACCACTTGGAAAACTCCTCATCCTTTCTAGCCTAAATATGATTCATCTACCCCAAGTCCTCCAATGAAAATTTCAAAACTATTATAATCTTTATAAAACATTACTTGTGAATGAAGATCCAATGAAGGGGTGAATATAATAATACCTAGTAGGACACTCTAAAATCACTAAGCATAAATAATCGATATTAGTTAGCTCATAAAAGTAATGCGGTAATAAACCCATATATATTAATATCAGATAACTAGTATCAAATGGACTCAAACAAAACATCCCACCAAATGATATCGCTCGAGGTATCAAGGTAATGTTCATTCTGGGAGTACTAAATTAATGATACATACTATCACTATTAACCATAATCTAAGAGATCATGATCATTGGGCCCCACCAAAGAGACACTCCTAGAATCTTATAAGATATAATCATCTATGTAGGGGATCACACCCTAGGCTATTGGGGGACACCAAAATATCTAATTGATCTACATGATAGATAGGGTATCAAGGTAATGTGCAAGGTGTTCACGCTGATACCCTAAACTCTACTTTGTAATGATAGAGGATCCCACCATGGTCTCAAAGGGGGATGCACCAATCTCTATCCAATATTTCACCTGTATATGAGATCAAAAATCTATGTTGTGTGTGTAACGTCAGATTGTATCCACACGTGAATTAATAATGTTATGAAATTCAACTGAAACTAGTCTATACTAAGATATGAAGGTATACATTCCATCCCTATTGATATACATGGCATTAAAATAGGGCACACTGTGTTTTCCTCTAAATTAATACCTTCCCATGTCTATTCTTATGTTCCTATGCATTTTCCCATGTACCATGGGTAGTGAACATGTACACATGGACCTGTCTGAGTACACTACATAGTTTGTGTACCCTAGCAATGTTTGAGTACATAACTTTTCCCATGTACTCGATATGTTCTTCTGTATCATTTGAAATACATAGAAATCCATCAACCAAGGTCACATAGTGTGAGGTAGTTACCATAAAACATGAGATCCTTATTTATTCTACTAGAACCCTAGTTCCACAATAGGGGTCCCACACACCATGTATATCTGAATTACACACCATTAAATATATAATTTCATAGGTCATGTGGTTCCTTCACGCATAATCTGGATCAAATACAGATGTTGTTGATCACAACAATAATCTTGAATGTGAGGTTTCGCAACCCATTTTTTCATCACTCGTTGGAAACCGAGTCTTGATTTTCTTTGAAAATTCACCAAAATCCATTATATCAACATACCACAAAGTCACCTCATGTAGAAACATGTTGTACTAGGAACAATGATATGATCTAATTTACATCAAGTTGTCCTTCGACATCACTCCTCGATTTCACCTTCAATCATGAACCTCACTCATGGAATTGATCTGCTGCATCAAATTACAGTCCTGTAACAATAAAAAACCTGCTATTCATCAAAATACATTCCATATAAAATTACATGATAAATATCTAAAGAAACAGTGGGAACCATTAACCATAAAAATGTGGAACTAACCTTGGACTTTTTAATTTTATCCTTGATCAATTTTCAATGAATAGATGAATTAATAGAAAAAATCATTGAAAAAAAATAAATCAACCATAAAATAACCAATTATTGATGAGAAAATAAATTCTTTATTTTAGAATTGATCCTTAATTGACATTGGGTAAAAATATTGTATGAACCCACACAATTAAAAAATTGTAATAGGAGTTTGGATCAAATACTATTGATGAATTATTCGTCATTTTTTCTATTGGAGAGATCTAATTAATCCATTGGAACAACGATCCTCAATCCAATCTCAATCTGTTATCATCATCAAAAGTATCTCCAATGGATCCTCACTAGATCTCTATGGTTATAAATCACACCGTAATATTTTCTTATAACTATTTTTTAGAGAGGATAAATTAGGTTTTTTCATCATTATAATAAAATAAATAAAATAAATATTTATATATTTTATATTCTACAGAATAATTTTCAAAAGAATTTGATGCCAATAATGGTTATGCCATGCCTTGGGTAAAATCATCATTCATAACTCAATGGTGGCCGCAGATTTCTAATACATGAACTCATTTTAGAGTTTTCCCAAATTTTTAAGAAAATTGTGTGCACATGATATTAATACATTTAATATATTTCAAATAATAATTCTTGTCTCACCATTACATAGAATATAGTTTTTTCTTAGTTCTTGTCTCTAGAAATATTGCAAGATTTATTTTATTTCTTTACATCAAAAAATATACACAAAAAATAGATCATCTTTATCGCAAAAAATAAAATTATTTTCATTTTGAATTTCTTCCTAACAATTTGAGATAAATATTCCTCAAAAATATATAATAATACATATACAATATAAATAACTTCCATTGGAAGTACATTTTTATTTGTGCACTAAAAGAAAATCATGAATTGGTTCATAATATCAAGTTTATCTTTTCTAAAAAATTTATAAGGACCGTATATATAGAGAGAAAATATATGCCAAAAATAAAATCAAATTTATCTAAATAGATATTAAAAATATTTAAATGAGACTCATTCTTATAAACTTCTACCTGAGAGGTGAAATAAAAATTATATGTGATCATTGTACCATCATGATTTTTTAATACTAAATAAAAATATAATAATTGTGGGTGTGAATGAATATCCCTAGTGATATTTCATGGTATAATAGAATTCAAATAACCATACTCAAATAAGTTACTTCAATATTTGAAAATTCTTATTAGGACCTAAATGTCATTATTCTATCTTCATTCCCTTACTATAACCAAAATAGTTAGCATGAAAATCAATAAACCTAAAGTGTAATAATGTAATAATAAAAAATTATTCATAATATGTCTATTTCATGGCACCTTCTTTTCAAATTATGATACCCAAAGTTTAACATAAGTCAATAATTGTAATAATCTATTCAAATCCATCATAATGGTTCATAAAGGAAATGTTAATTATCCTAAGCATATCCTCCATGAGTGTAAAACTATGTGCGTAGTATGGTCCCATTCACCATTCATTATAATGGTGTATAATATACACTCATCCAAATCTTCTCAGGGTCACCAACCCTATATCTATATGTTCCATAACCACATCCACATATAGTACCTATATAGGGTTATATTTATAGGAAACCCAAATAATATCCACCTTACCCGAACATTAAGATGTTATCCTATACTTATTCTTATCCCCTAAATGTTTTTCACTAAATATCTTAAATCCTAATCATTAAAGATAAACTAGAACATGTTATAATTCCATCTCAGGTTATCTGATCCAAATTACAATGATATTAAATCATTTTTGATGATTATTCTGAACATAGAATAATTATACACACCCTAAAACCATGAATGTTTAGATTATTTAGAGAAAATATACATAATAATCATATTTTATTTATGGTCTTTAACACCTCCCCCAAACATCTTACCATATAGTACACTTCATAGAAACATATTACATAAAAATTCTCTTAATAAACTGGGGAAAGGAACCATAAGCAAGGGTTAGATCAATTTTACAATAAGTGTAAACAGAATAGATATCCAACTATTATCATAAGTGAGAATAATGTAAGAATAAGATTATGAGATCATGATTATAACACACAATAATCATATCTTATTAGTTAGATATCATTACATATAAATCATAGGATAAGGATTTGTCATAAAAAAATACAAAAGAAAAAATTGTTGGGACTCATCAATAATCAATATTGATCCATGAGAACACATCATAAACATAGGTCATAATTTTGTCATAAACAAATTATAGAAAATCATTTAAATATTGAATTCTCACATATAAGACAATAATATTGGATTGGGTTCACTCCCCATTTTATCATTTTCTTGGTCAATGTTCACCCCTATGACTATCAAAGTGGAAGAGTCCCTTATTTAATAGGGTTCACTCCCCAGTCTTGTTCTTGATATCATAGGGGATATTAATCCATATACAATGAATTATAGGGAAATATAATTTCTATTCTACTTATCACATAATTAAAATTATAAATATATGTTCCAAAATATCATAAAATAATAATCATATCATTATATCCGAACGTGTGGTAATGAAATCGGTTTCCCAAAATTTTCATTATTTACTCATAGAATAACCAATGGAAAATAAAAAGGATTTATAAACATCCAAAGAACTATATATAGAAATAATAATAATGGTATCATTACACCATATCTCTAATAAATCATTAGTAACGTCAACAGATGTTACTGTAGATGAAAAAATCCTTTAAAAGACCAATGGAATATTTATTAAGAAAAAACATCTTTAATTTTGGGAAAACATTTTTAAAATAAAAAATTTCAAATTATTATGGAAAATAGTTTATATTAAAATAATCATATAAATTTGTTATGTAATATTCAAAACATTGAGATTTTATGACATTGTAAATATTTTTTCATGTCGTAATCATTAAAACAAAGATTCAATTCAAACCTTCTATAAAAAGTTCCATGTTTATAAAATGGGGAATGTTTTATTTTTAATACATAAAAAAATCAAAATTGGGTTAAATATATTTAAAAAACCATTTAATTATTTTGATAAACATTACTAAAAATATTTAAAAAAACATGGATATGGAAGAAGAATTATTTCTGATTAAAAGAGGAGATATAATGTTATCATTTCATAAAACAATTAAATTATTCTGAGTTCTACATAGAGGAAAATAAAAATAAAACATATAAAATAATAAAAATAGAAAGATTAGATTAATAATTAAATTTTTTTATCAGATAATTATTATATAATTTATTCAATGGAAATTCCAAAAAAATAATCTCGATTATAATGGGATGGAAACAAAAATCCCATACCTCAAATATCATCATGCACCATACAAATTAAAATATCCTTTATAATAAATATATATTTCTTATAAATATATTATAGATGAATATTCATAAATATAGTAACACATATTATTTACTTATAATATTTTTTCACTGAATTATTAACAATTATTTATTAAAATCAATGTTTTTGGTGATAACTGCTTCTTTTTTCATGTATGTTTCAGTTAGATGGTTCGGGTAATAGAACATTGTTCATGTTTTAATAATATCTAGAATATTAATCATGTAAGTGTCATATTTATTCATCATGTGTAGATTTATAATTACTCGTATAATGCAATGATGAAAAATGAATTACATCACATAGTGGAGACGATAGTCCACATATACACATGACTGTTGTTTCTATAGCTAAATGGTTGGAATAAAATGAAGGTATATACTAATTGAACTTAAAAAATAATAATTATATCATATAAATCATTCATATTGAGTAAATATATACTAATTAACATCCATGTAATCTGAAAATGAGAAAAAAATCAAATCTCTTCAGGGAGGTGGTAGTTCATATGTATGCACGAGCGACATTATCATTTTTCAATGGAAGGAAAGGTAAAAAAGTATATAAGATATAAAAATTTTAGAAGTATAATTCTTTTATAAGTATAACATATGAATATTAAATCTTTCAAAATAACCATCCATTAATTATGGTGCTGGATAATGAATCATACGTCTTTATAGAGGTTGTAGTCTACACATATACACAAGTGATACTTTTTATAACCCATTTGATTGAAAGGATGTATAAAATGGTTGATACATATCAATAAAAAAAATTATTTATAAGATACTTAAATAAATATTTTATAATTGATACCACTGATTCATAGGAGGTAGAATAAGAAATAAATTGAATGAGGCAAGGTAAGACGATTACCTCTTCTTCAGTATACCTCTTTTAAATCTTTTCATAAGGACCGTTGTAATGAAAATTTAAGAGATATATAACCTTTAATTCGTGTACAGGGAAATTTAAGAGATAAATATGACTTTTATGGTTGATATTAGTGGCTTAAAGTTGTGTAAATAAGATATAGGAGGCGTTTTCATTTTTTAAGGGAGGGAGAGGACACACATGTAATTTTTCAAGAGATTAAAATTTAATAATGTAATACTTAAAAATATAATTCAAATTTGACTCATGTTTATAAGATAAAATGATATATAAATGAAATATATTGATTCAATAGTATTTAGATAATTTTTTGTAATTTAATCCCATATCACTTTTGTTTATTCATCATCAATCCTTTTTAACCGTTTCTATAGTAATGAATTTTAACAACAATTATTATTCACAATAACAAAAATTTAATATCACCTTATCATATTATATTATTTCTCATTATTATATATATAAGGATTATAATTTAAAAATTTCAAAATCTATAAGTAGTAATAATTCATTTTATAATAATCCCACGAAGCGTGATGATGAATAATTTTATGAAAAATCCCTTTTAAAGTCGAAAAATAATTTTATGTCATGATGAAGTATAATTATGATCCAAAAGGAATAATTTGAATGATTTTTAATAAAAATAAAAAAGTTAAATTTTAAAACCCATAAAAATCATAATAATGCTTTGAGAATTCTTGAAAATAAAACAAAATTTTTAAAAGTAAATCAGGAATTTCCATATTCACACAAAAAAATTATCATTTTTTTAAAATTCCAAAAAACTCACCCTAAGATAATTTTAATATGAAAATTTAAAAAATGATGTATATTTTTTCAGATAATATTTCTAAAAATGGAATTAATCAATTAATATTCCAGTGAAAAACAGGAAATAAAAATCATTTAAGAAGAAAATAAATTCCTGAAGCATAAAATGTCTTCATCAAAAATTGATTACTTATTTAATAAGAATTAGTTATTACATGTACACTATATAAAACTATTATACATATTTTTTAAAATGTTTTTATTCTTAATCATGCCTCAAATTTAATTGTTTAGTTATAATATTATTTTATATAACTATTCATTTAGACTTGAGGATGCTCGTATCATAATATATTAAATAAATTAAATTTATTTAAAGGTAAATATTTCATTAAATGTTAGGATGGTACAAAAAAACATGAAAAGGTGTAGTATTTCATAATAAACCTTGTAAAATTCATGTTTTCCATTCTGTGTTATTATTTATACATATAAAGTCACACTGAGTGATAATATTGAGTGGAAAGAGAACAATAATGGGTTCCTATTGTTGAATTAAAAATGGAATTAATTCATTGAACAAGATCAGTGATTCACCCCCACATAGTGGCATCCCTCCTCAAGGATTTATAATTATTAATAAATAAAATGTCCCCTCTAAATATCCAAGCTTAATTTTGAGACTTCAAGAAGCTTAACTCAGCCAGAAGATGATGTGTTCCCACAATAATTGGGAAGAATTATCACATCCAAAATAATACAATGGAACCATATATCATATCACTCAACATACAGGTGCGAGATGTACCAACTTTTAGTATTCCACCAATTGGTAAAAATATTTTTTATTACTCATAATGATAACAGAAATATGGATTTATATTTGAAGGATCAAAATTACATTTTTATGTATCTATTTAAATCTGTATATACCAAGGGAATGGGTTTTGAAACTAAAAATAAAATCTTGAAAAAAAAATGTATTTATAAAGGTAATATCAATGATAATAAATAAACACCATAACCCTAGAGGTTCTAATTTGAAGATAAAAAGATAAATAATTACTATATTATGGAAAATTAATTAATAAGGAATAATGAAATTGTGATAAACATCCATGATATTGGTGAGAAGAAAAAAGATTCCATCAATTTCGAAACATTGATGAGAAGTTTTCTAGATTTATTTGATTTAAAAATACCCGCCCAGGAAGAAATAAAGGATTTGAAACTAGATGAGTTACACAACATACTCATAGCTTATGAGATGAGTAAAATTTTAGATTTTATAAAGCAAGTATATGATGAGACATAATTTTTAGAAATGATAAAATGGAAATTTATTGAAGAATATATTTTTGAAATAAGATATTAATACAGTGAGGGTGACAATGGTCATAAGGAGATTATTTACCTCATATTAATAGGGTTCAAACAATGAAATTATAATTTAAAATATTTAAAATTAGTAAAACGACCAAATTTTAAGGTTATTGGGGTATTTTACTCTCATTTTAAAAACAAAAATACTATCAAACAAGAATCTTATAAGAAATATTAACAAATAAAAAGAAGAAAATGTCTAAGAAGAAGAAGAAGAAGAAGGAATCTAGTAGTAATAAAATAAATTTATTGAGAAATCATGCAAAAATTGTTTCACATCCATGTATTTATTCATATGATGAGGTTAATTCTTTTAAAAAGTATAAAATGGAATTTATTCATCATGTAGTGATGATGATATAGAAGAATGTATTGAGTTGGAATGGAAACTGAATCATGAGTTAAAAGCATGTATTGAAGATAGTTCAAATCATGGGAAAGAAAATAAAAAATTAATTAAGTGGAAAAGTAAAATGATGAAATGGGATAGTTGATAAGGAATATAAAAGCCAATTTTGATGAGATTATAACATACAAGGTATATGTGGTTGATTAAGAAAATATGGCCTCAGATCTTAATGAAAATTTTAATCAAAATGATGAATAATTTTTTTATGAAATAAGACATTTGTGTCACAATTCAACTAGAGTTCAACAAGGATAAAAAAAATACTCAAAAAATAAATAGGGGTTAGTTTATAATATTCTAAAATTTGAGGGATGAAGTGTTACAATAATCAGGTAAAATATAGTGTTTATTAATCTCAATAAACATCTTCTATAAATTAAAATTTTGGTCTAAAAACAATCGCGTATATTGTTGGACAATGATGGGTATTTAGAAACACTGTTCACCTTGAAAGGAATTTTTTTCCAAAGACACATTCCCTTAATTGAGAAGGAAATCTAGATCATAATACCAGAAAGTTCAGGAATCAATTTGGTAGATCAAAATTCAGATGATATATTTGATAATGTGGAAGGTATTGACACAGATCCTATTATTTTTGGTATAATATGTATCTTTTATGAATTAGGAAATAACCAATGGGTTTTGGTGAGAAAATGAAACAAAAATATCCAATTATGTAAGCCTAAAAATTTATAGCAAATATATTCCTCCAAAAGGGGTTTTGATATTTAGGTTTGGTGTGTGGAAGATGTGCACTGAAGGTTCACCAAGTAAAGGTATTCATGGATAGGCTACTCAGGTAAAATTGTAATGGTGTGAAGGGTTCAAATAATCATAATATGATGTATGTTAATCCAAATAATGATATGTTTACAAAAAATATAAGTTATAATCCTATGTAAACTGATCTTGTCAGCAATGAATGATTGACTGTTTGGTCTGACCAATTATCATGTGCTAAACAAATGGAGGAAGCCCAAGTATGTGTAGATTATAATGGAAACAAAGTGGATGAATCTCTTGAAAATTATTCAATAGTTTTTGAAATAAACTAAAAAATATGAAAAATTTTAATGCGAGAGGCATATACATTATATAAATAATTGGATGACTATTCTTCCTCCTAAAAATTAATTCATATAATTGTAATTAAAAACATAAGAAGATGGAGTTTAATTAATTTCTAAGGAAAATAATATTGAATCTCAAGTAACAAAAAAACATAGAGATAAAATGAATTAAAAATTCATTAAGACTATTTATAAAACCCTATGATTTTATGGTATGCATCTTTGTAAATTAATCTAATCACTTAGATAGCTTACATTGCATGAAATATCGAGCTTCAATAAACTCCAAAATATTATTATTTTGACACAACTATTATAAACTAGACATTAAATTGGTAGGTGTGAATAAAACTAACTATATAATGAAATATATAAATTTTTTACTCACATTTAATATATTAAATAATTTTTTTGAATACACATTAAATTTTTAGTAAAATCATTTTATTCATCAAAAAATATTTCTTTAAATAATTGTTTTCTTCCTTTTAAGAGTAAATATTATAATAAATATTTATAAATTCTATAAATTCTATTTTTAAATATAATATCATTTTTTAAATCATCATTTTAAAATTATTCTATTGTTAAATTTTTGTAATTTTTTGTGAAAATCGATTTCCCAGTGAATAGTGAAAAATATTGATTTTTATAAGTGTCAATTTCAATATATTAAAAAGTTACTATATTATTTTAATTTTGTCTAAAATTAAATTAAGTAAAATTTAGTTAGATATAGTATTATTAGTTAAATTTTAACCATCCTTATACACAATTTTGTTAAAAGTATATTTTTAGGCTTAAAATGCTTTTTTCAATATATTATTTTTCATTTCGTTATGTGGATTAAATATTTAATTATAATTTTAAAATTATTTTTAAATAAAAAATGTATTCTGTATTTGGACTTGAATGTTTTAAATGTATTAAATAGTTCATTTTTATTTTTCTGTAATATGAATTGTAACTTTTGAAATTTCTGTTACCACAGTAAAGGGAAAATTGGGTCAAATGGTTAAAAATAAAAGGATAAGGAATAGAAAATTACCCTAAAACATTACCAAATTTTATTTTATGTATATTCCTAATCCATAATTTTTCAATAATCAGATATATAACCATATTTTTTTCTATTAGTAAGTGATTCTAAACCTATAATATTTTATTTAAAGAAATGCCAGTGATGTCACATTAATGATTTTAATAGCAATAATTTATTTAATATAAAATATATATTAATCTATAAGTTTTATTTCAAAATATAAATGAATTATATTTATCACTATAATTATTTTTTATTTTTAGGGAAGAACTAGTTACCTTTAATGCTTGCACAACACTTATATAGTAATTATTTTATAAATAGAAAAATCAATTAAATGATATTGAAAATATTAAAATCAAAGTAATTTGAGATAATTAATTTAATAGATGAATTTTATATATTAAATTTAAAAATTTTAGATTTATTATAATATTTGGTCCGAAATTATATATTTATTGATTTTATTAAATTCAATGTAACTAATAGTTTAAAAATGACTATAATGGTATTTTAGGAATAAAATATTTTATTATATTATTAAAAAAACCTAAAAAAATAACTATTCACATTATGGATATGATATGGTCTATAAGATAATTCACTATACATATATTGGTCATTTTGATATATTTGGTGATAGAATAGTTTTATTATATTTTAATATTTTGAGAAAATCCAAAAGTGCCCCTCACTTCAATAATAAAAGGGAACCAATTCCTTATATTATCCAAACCATATTGATCCCTATAAATTAAAAAAAAACCTATAATATTTTCTTTAAAAGTTATTTATCCATGTTTTGGAGATTTTTTCCCAATTTACCAACCCTAGGGTCCCTAAGAAGAGATCTAAACGATGCTCGCTAAAGAAGAGGTAATCGTCTTTACCAACTCTTTCAACTTTATATCTTTTTATACTTCATATTCATATGTTGATTCAATAAAAAATAAAAAATATAGTATCAAATATATAATTATATGAGATTTTGAGTACTTATCAACCATATATTTCATTTTTTCTATCCTAATATGAATGAAAGTACAATGCATGTGTGTGTGCTTACGACTCACCGTCTCCACGTAGCAATGTAATTCATTTTCCATCACCATATTACATGGATGGTTCTAATTATAGAAATAATGGATATATAAGATAATTATGACATGATATTGATTTTTGAAAATTAATATACCATTAAATTCCTTACCCTTTAAACAATTTAGAAATGCTATCATCACTTGTGTAGACATACAATATACCATCTCCACGAAGCAATGCAATTTGTTTTCAATAATCAGCATTGAAGATTGGTAAAAAAATATATTTAACGATTAAATATTATATATATAACTTTAATATAATTTTTCATATTTTTAATATATATCCTATTCAAGAGAAGCATGACTTTCATAACAAAACATGCATGAAGAAACAAGGTAATTAACAGCCAAAACAGTGAAAATAATGAAATATTATTAATGAATGGGTTGTAATAACTTTAAAACATATCATATTAGATATTTTAAATGTGAATAACTCTTTTTTATATATTAATATAATTATTTAAACCATTATACATGAGGTTAAATCATGATCATATAATGGAAACCACATCATAACTCAATTTCATTCATTAGGTTAAAATATACTTCATTGATTATGTCATGCTATGATTATGTGTGAAATGGATTTTGATTATATTATTTGGTATTTAGAGTTTTTATGTGGTTTTTCCATGGATACACATAATCAATTCATTTTATTAACACTCACTTCAATGATTCGATCTTTATATGTGACCTCGTCTCAAATTTGCTTTCACTATGGCATATTTTGATATTATGAACCCATATTTTTTATGAGGTATATATGTCTAAAATTTGATGTATTATATCGTGAAGATATTTATTATCATGTTATTTAATGTTTTTTTAATTTTACTCCTTCATGGGGTATATAATTCAACTAATTAAAAAATAATCAGGGTTTATTTAAAAATCTCATAATTATTAGAGATTGATAATGATTAAGTCTATGATAAGAAATATTTATTTTCATGTCCATGGATTCTAAAAATTATTTAAAAAATTATTTTAAAATTCCCAAATGATTTTTCGATGTCATTTTTATCATTTTTTGATATTTCACAAAATATTTTTAAAAAGAATATTTCTGTCATTTTACAAATAAGTTACATTAAGAATTTTTTTACAAAAGTGTAAAAGTAATGTTTTTTTGACTTATACTAATTGAGTTTAATTTCCCACCATCATTTTACCTTTACAAATTGAAACTTACTTTACAAGTTTACAACATTATTTTCTAATAAAATGATCTCTTTATTACATGCATTGTTTTTATATTATAAATATTATTTTCAAAGTAAAAGGGAATTTTTTTAAAATAAGTATTTCATTAATATATTTAATTTTTTTCATTTATTTATACATCCATTGTTAAATCATATGATGAGTGAGTAATATATTGATACCATTTAAAATATTTCTTTGTATAGTTTGTGATCAATTTTAATGGGGAAGTATTGATATTTTGAATGATTAGTTCTTCCAATATAGATTATTATATATATTGTTAACAATGTTTGATTCAGTTGTATTATTTATTAATGTGAGGAATTAATTAGACTTAGTAAGTGATGATAAAGTCCCAGTATATCCCCTTGATGAATCGACAAGAATCATAAAAAAATATATTATACATATCAGACAGGTTTCTACCCACAAATGTAATCTATCATGAAGATAGATCATGACAGTAACTATCATGAGGATAGATATTAGTAGTTTAGATGGTTCTATCAATAGTTTAGTCTTCTTTGAAGACATATCTTGATAGTAACTATATTGATGATATATCTTTATATTTTATGCACCCTATACTATGTATTCCATCATTATGAATTTAGCTATTGATATCCCATATGATTATTCAATTGGTATAATATACATGGTTATGATTCATTATCATGTGATTATTTATATGTAATTATTTGATCATCATTTATTCATACCATATAATGATAAATTTATTTGTTAAATTTCATGTGTTTAAATTATTTAACTTTCCATATTGTTGATGCCTTATTTATTCATTGATTTCATTGTATGCTTATCGTTATAGAGAATTTGAGCTCACCCTTTTCATATGTTTCGTTTACCCATGGGATACAGTAAAATGTTTTATGATTGTTATAAATGGATACACTAATATAAATAATGTAATTATCAATGAAAATTATTTTATATTATATGTTTTGAAATGTAATGTTAATTTTTATTGTGCATCTAATTTACAATGAATAATAAACTATTCAATCCTTTTATATGGGATTTCTTATACCCTATTAAAATGTAATAAACTATCCATTGATTCTATGATAATAGAGTCAAGTACATTATAGGTATAATTAGAAAAAGGATAGGAGAAACTATAGAAGCCGGATTTAGGGTAGAAATTAGAGAATGAAAACCAATGAAATAATTTTTAAATATACCCAAATAAACCAAACAAATGATTTAGATATTAGTTTAACATAAATTTTAAAATATGTTAATTGTTTTAGTTTTTTATATTATATATTATTTTTCATAAAATTTTGATATAATATAGTGTATTCCATTTTTTAGAAATGGCCCATAGCGAATTGAATGGTAACTATATCATTACCCATTGGGATTTCCCTCCCATGAGAGTTAAAAAAGGTGGAGATGGAGTTGAATCTAGAGATAAATATAAAAACATATAACTATAGTAGTATAACTAACTTATGTTATAAGAAATAAAATTTCCCTATATGGAGGCGCCTACTGATCCACAACGTGGTGTAACAATGTTAGAATACTTTATGCATCAGCAACATCCATCATTCAACAGGACTAAAAATCCATTTATAGCTGATAAATGGATAATTTTTTTATGTATGAAATTTATTGCATTGGGTTTTAATGAAATTAATAATGTTTACATGTAATTTTATCATCTCTCTAGAGACCTAGATCATTATTGGTTATTGATTCAACCCACTAACTTGGATGAAGAAATAGAAAACATGGAATGGAATGGAAGATACAGAGAGACAATTCATGGGTATGGGACAAAAATTAAGTATAAAATGATTTTATGTATGACTCTAATTTTATAATGTTATCCTAGAATACTACGAACAATATATGCTATTAGATGATTAATATTGACTATTTCTTTCATGGGCTTAAACTAATGTTTCAAAGGGAACTAGTATCCAAAACATTCTCATCATAAGATGATATAATATCTTGTTTTATAATTTTTGGGAATGAATTATACAACTATTATGGTTCTAAATAAAAATAATAGAAGAATAAGACAATAGAGAAAAAAAGGATAAATATAAGATGGGAAAGAAGGATTTTCCCAAATGTGATAATTATGAAAAAAATAATCCTGGGAAATACATGAAGTGATTTTGAGTTTTTTATAAGTGTTGAGAAAATGAAAACCATTATAAATAAATAAAAGGGATGAAATAAAACACTAATATTTTGTTATTCAACTGTAGGAAATTTGTACACTATGAAAATAAATAACCAAATCATTAAGGGGATATACCTTATAAGAATCTATGGGATCAAGGTCAAGATTACACTATTGATACAACTAAAGTCTAATTACAAATTTATTTGTGTTTTGGGACTCAAGAATATGTTTTAAAAGTTTTTTATCAATAATAATTTTATTTAGTGACTTTATTCACAGTTTTTTTGAATTTTGAATACTGTTGATAATATTTTTAATGAGTATGGTGGTTAACTACTTATTGGATGGATTTGGATGAACTTTGGATATTATTGATTGAGGATATTGTTTGATTTATAAAATTATATAACTGATTATATACATTTTGTTTTATTACGTATTTTCTAGGCTGAAAGAATGATTTTGGTTCTTATGACTCATTAAAGGGCTTTAGGAATACAAAAATGCATTTTGAATATTCATTTTCTGGAATAGGAGTTGAAGAAGAAATAGATCTAAGCCCAAAAAAAGGATGATATTTTTATTATATATAAAGTTAATTTATTTCATGATTGATTGATTTATATAGTAAAACAATTCATCAACTATAAGGAAATTATTTCATAAAAAAATTATCCATTTACTTTTTTTAAGGAATAATTTGCCTTTTAACTCATCCCTAATTTAGGGTTTTATAATGGTTAACTTTATCGTGATTAGGTTATCTATCACTATACATAAAAACATGATAGTCTAGTTTCTATTTCATGTTCATATTTTCAACTCCCACTAATGTTCTCTTATATTGAATCCTATTTTTTTGAAACCATCCCCTTTCTCCTTTCCCACTTTTTAATTGAATGATTTATTAAACCTTTTTAAAAATATAGGTTTCCCACAATGAAATCTTCAAATATAAAACTTTTATTTTAAAAGTGAAATTTCATATTATGAGGATGATATTATTGATTTTGGGTAAAATGTAAAATCCCATGATTTTATGGTATGAATATTTTTTTAAAAAATAATCTCTTTCATAACATAAGTTTCACAGAACATAGATCTTAAACGAACTCCAAAATATTATTATTTTAGCATGTCCATTATAAACTAGCTATTATATTGGATAATGTGAAAATGATCAACAATATAGTGATATATATAACTTTGTTAGGAATTTTTGGGGTTAAATAATTATTTATGAATCTCGACATAATATGAAGTAAATTAATTTTATTATTAAAAAAACATATTTTGTTCAAAAATCATTTTCTTTCTTCTTAAAAATACATATTATAATAAATTTATGGATATTATATAAATTTTATCTTAAAAAACTAATAAAGTTCTTAAAATAATAATATTAATATTTTCATAGGGTGAATTATTTGGGAATTTTTTATGATGACTAATTCTCTTGTGAATAGTGTAGAATATCGATTTTGTTTAAAAATTTGTCATTTTCTATATATTAAAAAATTGGTATATTAGTTTAATTTGATATAATAGTAAATTAAGAACACATTAGTTGGATATTATCTAATAAATTAAATTTTAATCTTTCTTATACCTTATTTTGGTATGATTTTATTTTTCGGATAAAAATTGTATTTTCAAGAAAACTATTTTTCATTACGTTTTGTGGGATTGATTTTAAATTAAATTATAAAAAATATGGGTTTTGAATTATAAATAATGGAATAAATATTTGGATTCACATTAATAAAATTTATTTAATAGTTCACTTTTATTGTTTTCCAATATGAATTGTAACATCGGTAATTTTTATTACCCTGAAAATGGGTATATTTGGTAATATAGGTTAAAATTAAAATTATATGGACTATAAAATGACCATAACACATGTCCCAATTTTATTGGACGAATATTTTTCATCCATATTATTTCAAGGTTCATAAATATGACCATTTTGTTTCTATTATAAAGGGATTATTACCCTTATAATATTTTATTTAAAGAAAAGTCAATGATATCCCATTATTTATTTTAATAAATATTAAATTGCTGATATGGTGTTATCTATAAGATATCATTGACTATAAATATTATTTTTAAAAATAAAGGAATTATATTCATCATGTTGATTTATTTTTAGTATTTATTAATGTAATAATTACGATAAATACATCAGAACACAAATGTAATAATTATTTAATTAATGGAAAAATGATATAAATGATATTTAAAATATTTAAATAAATATAATTTCAGATAATTGATGCCAAAACATATTTTATAAAATTCATTTATATATTATGGATATATTGAAATATTTTTATATCATCATTTTGTAATCATATTAATGAAGTCAAAGTAATTAATATTGTCAAAATTGACAATAATGATATTTTAGGAATATAATATTTTAATAAATAATTTAAGAATCATAAAAATATTAAATAATAAAAAGGTGGTTTTATATGGCCTATAAATTTCAAACCAATTCATTTATAGGAAATTTGTAAGAATTTTTCTTTCAAATAATCTTATCATATTTTAATATTTTGAGGAATTCGAAAAGTACCCCTCCATTCAATTATAAAAGGGAACCCATTCATTCAGTCACTTACACCACTTTGAGCCATATATTAAGAAAAAACATTCTCATTTCAATTCCCAACCTCCTTAAACATGTTTTATTGTTTCTTTTCTTCCCAAAATACCAACTCTAGTGTCCCAAAGAATATATTTAAAGAAAGTTCACCGAAGAAGAGGTAAACGTCTGTACCGACTCTTTCAGTTTTATTTCATATAATACTTCTTATTAATTTGTTTTTTCCATAATAAAATAAATAATTCATTATAAAATACATACTAATATCTTATTATGATAATTAAACAACCATATTATTCCTTTTATCTATAATATGATGAACCAAATTATCACACATGCATACATACAACTTATAGTTTACACTTAGCAGTGCAGTTAGTTTTTAAAAACCATTTTACTTGGATGGTTATAACAAATGAAAAAATGGATATTTATGATAATTATTACATTTTATTAATTATATAAATTATTATACCAATAAATTCATGACCAATTCAACCATTTATAAATGATATCTTTGCTCATGCGTATATACAACTTACCATCACCACGAGGTGATGCGATTCATTTCCTTTGTTAAAAATTCAAAAAATGGTTAAAAAATATTTAATGATTAAATATGATATTTATAACGATAATATAATTTTATACATTATTTATCTATTTCTTATGCAAGATAACTGATACTTTCATGACAAAACATATATGAGAAAACAAGGAATTTAACACCAAAAATAGTGAAAATAGTGATATATTATTAATGATAAAATTGTAAGATGATATAAAATGATCATATAAGATGATATAAATACAAATAATGTTGGGAATAAATTATTAATTTTATTTAAACCATTATATACGAGGTTAAATCATGTTCAACAAAAGCAAAGTGGTTGGTAAGATATTTTTAACTCAATTTTATCATTGGTTTAAACTTATACTTCCTTGATTATATCATGATATGATTATTTTAAATGAATTTTGATTATATTATATTATATTTAATATTTTTATATGTATTGATATATGATATAGATAATATATTCATTTGATCAACACTCACATCAATGATATGATCTTTATATGGGACTTTGTCACAATTTTCTTTTGTTGAGGGATATATTTTCAGTATGATCATATATTATTCTATGAGGTGTACATAAAGACCCTATGATAATTTATATCCTGAATTTATATATTATCATTATATTTAATATTTTGTTAAATTTTATTATTTCATGGGGATATGATTAACTGATTACTAAATGGTAAGTGTTTATTTCACAATCTCATCATTATTAGATATTGTTTCTGTTTAACTGTATGTTAAGAAATATTTCAAATGTATATACATGATTTATATTTCATTAAAATTATTTTAAATTTCAATTTTTTATGTAACTTATTATCACTATTTGAAATTTTACAAATAGTTGGAAAAAATAATGTTTTAGTCATTTTCCAAACAAGGAGTTTTATGACAATTCAAACAAATGTTTGATAAAGATGTTTTTTAACTTATAAGGCATGAAAATAATTTCCCATTATCATGGAACATTAAATATTTAAATCTTAATTTACATGTTTACAAGTTTATTTTCATATAAAATTATTTCATTGTAACATGAAAATAAATTAGACTATAAAAATTATTCTCAAATTAAAAAATGATTTTTTCATCAAGAAATATTCCAATAATATATTTATATTATTTTAATCTATGTAATAATAAATTATTGAATCTTATTTTTAGAATTTACTATATTGATACTATTCATTATGTTTCTTTTTATGGTTTATAATCAGTTTGACTAGGAATGTATTGAAATTTTGTATGACTAATTATTCCAACACACACAGTTATTGATTTTATTAAGTAATGTTTATTTAGTTATATTATTTAATAATGTGAGTAACTAATTTTATATAGAATGTAATGTGTGGGTCCCACTATATCCCCTTGATGCATCTACAGGTTTAATGAAAAAAATCAATTTTCCAAATCTGATAGACTTCTACTTACAAATTTAAATTTTCTTGAGGATATATTTTGATAGTAACAGTAAAAAAGATAGATATTTACAATTCATGTGTTTTTACCCACAAATTTAAATGATATATAGGATATATCGTAATAGTAACTATCTTGAGTACATATCTTGATATTTTTATGCCCTACATTAGGCATTCTGTCATTATGAATTCATTTACTAACATTCCATGGGATTATTTGATTAATAGAATATCCATGGTTATGATTAATTATAACGTGATTATATACATGGAAATATTTTATCATCATTTATTAATACCATATTCATCTCATGTTATTGATTAAATGAAATGTGTTTCAGTTATTTATCTTTTTATATTGTTTATGCCTTATTTATTCATGTCTTTCACAGTAAGATTATCCTTATTGATACTTTGTGATAACCACTTACTTATATTTCATTTTTCCATAGGATAAAAGGTAATTTCATTTGATTGATATATAGGAATACAACAAGGTGAATAATGTAATTCTAAATGAAATTTATTTGTGAATTTTATGTTTAAAAATTTAATATGAATATAAAGTATGTATCAAGTTTACTAATACTACTAAACTATTCAGTCCATTGGGATGTGATCACTTGTACCTTCTTCCTATGTGATAAAGTATTCAATACCTATAGGCTACTTGATTTGTGGTATTTACCTATTGATAGGAAAAGGTGTGATGATATTTGAAGGAGAGAATGACGCAGTTTGAGAAGAAACTATCACTATGACTGTCACTTTTGAGGAAAAAATATACCCGTCTTTATTATTATTTTAATTATTAATTGGTAAAAATATACACGGAATTGAAAGATATATTTGAGGCTTTTATTGATGGAAATCATTATGAGGTCATACCACATGGAGTATATGGAAATCTACGAACTTAAAAAAGGAAATTATATCCCTTAAAGGGGATAATCTTGGAAGAGAATATGTGGTTATATTAAATTCTAGTGAACCTTTAAATTCATTATATATTTCATAATGAGAACATTTAGGTATACCGATAAAACTCACAATACATACCCTATATTTATTAAAATAATATTTTATCTGGGGAATCTTGGTTGATGAAATGATGAGAACAATGGATTGACTATGATCGTTATTTGAATCAATTTTATTTGATTCCTAAAGTGAGAATTATTATACATATTATTTATAAATATGTTCTTAGAAGAGGCTGTGTTTATATTCTAGTCATGATATCACATACATGTGTATTTTGGGAACAAATTGATCACCAGGGTTATACAAACTTATTTTCTATACCCTGTTATCCCACATTGAATTAGAGTTATTTACCTAAATTCTATTCATTGAGATAAACATGTGATGTCATCCCTCTATTTGAATGTTTTAAGAAATGATTTTATAAGACATGAGATAGGATTTTTGGAAGAATAATGAGATAAGAGAACTCCTATATTATTTATTTATATTTATTTTCAATAATGAAGAGAAAAAGAATCTTATATATTGACATCCAATTTTGGTGGTATTAACAACAAAAAGGGGGATATTATTGAGCCCAATGGCGGAATAATGTGTGTTTTCAATAAGGTATGATTTTAATATTTATTTAGGATAGTGGGATTCTTTAATGATTTTTATGGATTCAAGATTTATCATTTGATGTTAGGAATGATAAGTCAATCCTACCTTTATATCTCACAATTTATGGTTAACTATTATTAATTCTTAAAGAAATATATTAATTATATTTGGTAGAACATTATTTATTACTAGTAAGAAGTAAAGAAGTTTAATTTTTTAGTTTTTCTACGAAGACCATGCACAAAATATTTCATGAAGAATACTTAAGAAGGTTTATTAGATTGCATTACTCAATGTTATTTATAATGTTTTTGAGTTTGAGTTAGGTAAATATTTTGGATAAAATAGGACTAGAATACAACACATATAAAAATCATACCAGACTACCTAGGACAAGATAAATGTTATCCTAACATTGTCCAAACTGATTTAGTGGAGGCATATTTTTTGTGAAATACATGGGAACACATTTGTATGAATGCATTGTGAATGAGAAAAAACATAGGGCACCAACAGTGGCTGACCATGTAATAGATTAATGTCACTAGTATAAGTGTTTGTGGAGTGTCACCCAGCACATACCCAAATACCTCTAAAAGTGGTTGACAGTGCATAGACGGATACATGGATGAAATCTATAACGTCTCTGTTCCAGGTGTCGACCAAGGGTGCCCCGTACCCGGATGGTCACATGACCTCAAGTGCATTTCACCAAATTCTAGAGGTTTTTGATTATCAGTGAGGGAAAAGTTCTGATAGTGTGGAAACTATGACCTCATTGGAAGAGTATACACTGTAGAATAACAATAATAGACAATAGCAGAAGTAATAATACCATACAATAGAAGTAAATAGTGGAATACATATAGTATAAACAACTGCAACACATATATAATTAATGTTTCATGTCACATGTATTGAGGAAATCATCCAAACAAGTAACAATTATGGATATAAAATACTAAACCCAATGAATAGAATATAGTAAACTCCAATAGCATCACAAGCCTCGGGTTGGTCCTATGTTCTCTAATAGAAATCAATTACCTGATGAAGAATGGAACCTGCCATTATCTATAACTAAAATCATATAATTTATTTTGGTCCAAAATCATGACCCAAATAGGGTGTGAGATGAATCCCAATAGGAAACCACCAAAATATTTGTGCCTAACTGTCAGTGAATATTTATAGCAGGTAATATGCATAATTGAAGAAATAAACATGGATGTACTCAAATGTAAATAATAATAAAATTTTAATTTAAATTCATTTACATTTATAAATTATTCAAACCATTGAATAATGTAACCTTAGGATCTAGCCTATACTCTATATCCCCGTGTCTAGTAACAATAAACAGACATCTCAAAACACCGTCTAAACAAAAATGCAAGACCCAGTCCAAACTTGTGCTTTGGTTTGGAAGACACATCACAATACTTCAATAATTCATAAAAAACCCCATGGGAATGTTCTAACAGTCTAACCCCTCTAGTTTAATACATCATCAAATTGATAAATAGACCCTCTGGAAAATATCACACAGTCTAACTCCTTTGGCACCACATAGTACTAATCATTTTCAAATGAAAACCTGGGTAGCTCTAATGTCCAAAACCCCTTGGTCTTCTTAAATACAATAAAATATAATGACCACCTGGAATCTCTCATTTTTAATGCCCATAAGTCCAACATTCATTTAATAATGAACCTATGAGTAGCTCTCACTGTCTAACCACTCTGATCTCTGACCACCCGACAGCTCTCATGGATTATACCTATGGGTCAACATAACAACAATTCATACCTAAAAGAACCTACCATGGGAAGCTCTTTTTGATATTTCCACTTGCTTATACTTTCACAATGCGAATCAGATGAATCTCAAAAAAAATATTAAATCCATCCTAAAAACACTAAGAATGGAAAACAGAGAAATCCTAACATGATTTCTATATCCAATGACCATAGTCAACCCAACATGGGAAACAGACCCATAATAAAGGTATAAAAACTTATGCATGAAAAATCACCCCTTTCTCAATCAAGCAGACCATAATAGGTCTTAAACATGGTTAAATTCCAAAACCAACAATGCCCTAAACATGGGTATTTGTTACTTTTATTATATATAATCCAAAAAAAATAAATGAAAGGCACAATACACCTACCTTGATGTTGTGCAATGAACAAAATTTAATGTAGGCTCTTGAATTGGACTAGAACATCATTTATATAACCAATGTTTAAAAACAATCAACCCTCAATTACTCATGAGAGATGATAAATTATGAAGAGAGGATCTAGGAAAATGGAGAAATCACCCGTGGGAATCCAATGCACCCAACGACATCTTAATCAAATATTAGACCGAGGAATGAGAAGAGCTCAAAGTTCCTCGGACATTCGTCACTCTTCTGTATGAGACATAGGGAGAATAAGAGCATTCTGGAGTTTAGAAGCAACCCCACTCGGATTAATAAAATAAAAAATAAAAGTTCACTGTGTGTTTCTTTAATGTACATGTCATATACTAGCCTCAACCGGCTCCGCATTAGGTGGTCTACCCAGTCACCTACATGTCCATGTACTCAGTTGTTACACGGCCATTACATGGCTACGCATGGAAACTAGGTAAACAACATATACTCTAAAGTTCAGATCATGTACATAAAAAATTTCCAAATTCTTTATTTTTCCTCAAAGTAACCTGAATTTGAGATCCATACCAAAAAATGGAGATCTTCGTTCTTACAAAAATCCCCTTAAAGAAATTTGTCACCAAATATCCCCTACAATGTTGGAAAAGAAGATACTTTAAACAACTCTGGACAATGTGATCATATGACGACCTCCTTCTCCAAAGTCTCATCTTGTACTCGCCTGTGCTGCCATAGCACCTGTACTTATGGAATATACCGACCATAGAGATCCTTAGTGTTGTGATCCACAATCCAAATAGGGTACTCCTCAAAGGATGCATCCACCTCAAACTCAACGTCCATATATTGAAAAACATGAGATGGGTCTTAAAAATAACATTGTAGTTTAGAAACATTAATGACGTCATGTATTTCCTGGTACCTCTAAGCTAACTACAATCAAAAGGCAATCAGCCTGAATCTCTACAAAACCTCAAAGAGCCCAACTTATCTCGGTGAATACATTCCATATCTCATAATACTCATGTGTCCCATGATTATTGTGAAACGTAAGAAAACATGATCACAGACCTTGAACTCAAGACGTTGTCGCTATCGAGAAACATAAGATTTATGGTCCGATTGTGAAGTATCCATCCTCTTCTAAATCGACTACACGTGATCAGTGGTCACTTTGACAAGATGTGGTCCTAGAATAGCTGCTTCTTCTACCTCCAGCCAACATTGGGTTGATCGGCATGGCCTATCGTACAAAGACTCATAAGGTTCTATCTGAATCATTGGCCGAAAAATGTTATTGTTGGAAAATTCCATTAGAGGTATGTGTCTCTACCGAAATCCCCCAAAATCCAAGACACATGCTCAAAGCATGTCCTCCAACACCTGAATCATGCACTCAGACTGGCCATCTCTCTTTGGATGGTTAGTTGTACATATGAGTACCTATGCACCCAAATCCTTCGGTAGATTATGCCAGAAATGAGAAGGAAAACAGGAGTCCCTATCTGAAACGATAAAATGTGGAACCCCATGAAAATGTACAATCTCTCGGATGTACAACCTTCTAATATCATCAACACTTAATCTCTCCTTGATCGAAATGAAATGAGAAACCTTCATGTGTATATCAACTACAACCCAAACTGCATCATTCCCTCAAGGTGTCCTTGGTAAACCCATCACAAAATCCATCACTATATCATTCCAAATCCACTTGGGAATGGGTAACTACTGTAAAATACAAGCTAGTATCTAATTATCTGCCTTCACCTGATGTCATTTGGAACATCTCCAAACAAAACCAACTACATACCTCTTCATACCTGACCACTAATACTGACTATGTAGATCTCAATACATTTTGGTGACACCAGGATGAACTGCCCAAACTGATGACTAAAAAACTAGAAACATCTCCTCATGTATGTATTCTAAAACCCATAAACTCCCTAGAAAATGCAATTTCTCATCATCACCTATGGTCCACCTAGGAGTAGGGTCCTCTCATGACATACTCTCCCATATAACTAGGCCTTCGAAATCTGATAGCCACCTCATTCTCACTCCATCTAGTAAAGTAGAGGTAACTGCTATAGAAGAAATAAATTTCTACCCCTATCTGTCATGAACCTCCAAATGCATCTAAGAGAATAGATAAATAAGAATACACATGCTACTGGGCTCCAGAACTAACTGTATCTGAGTCGTCCTACTCAACGCATCAGCCACTACATTGCCTTTCCCAGGTGTGTATGCAATCTCAAAGTCAAAAGACTAAAGGTACTCAACCCATATACACTATCTCAAATTCAAATCACGCTTAGTAAAGATATACTTGAGAATTTTTTGGTTAGTAAAAACCAAAAAATACTCCCCCAAAAGAAAATTTATCCAACAACGTAAATCATGCACTACAACAGGTAACTTGAGATCACGCATCAGGTAATTCCTCTCATGTGGCCTCAACTACTGAGACCAATTTGCAACATCTCCTTCCCCATACATAAGCACTACTCCTAGACCAATCCTGGATGAATCATAGTAAAAGGTGTAACTCTTTCTCTTTTCTGAAAAAATCATAATTAGTGATGAATTCTATCTCACATTCATCTCCTAAAAAGATGAATCAATGGAATATGTCCCTATGTACTTCACACCCTTCTTAGTCAGACCCATTAGTGGTGCTGCTAAGCTAAAAAGTATTTTATAAAGAACCTGTAGTTACTAGTCATCCCTAGAAAACCCCATACCTCAATGACTTTCTTCAGCTTCTCCAAGGAAACTACAACTCTCACTTATTCTGGGTCTACTGATACTCCTATCTCTGAGATGACGTGGCCCAAGATGTGAATATGGTCCATCCAAAAGTGGCATTTTGAGAGATTATCATATAACTGATGCTCCCTCAGTGTACTCAAAACTATATCAAGATGGATGGCATGGTCATGTTGAGTGTGAGAGTACAATAATATATCATTAATTAAGACTACCACAAAAGAATCCAAGGATGTAAGACTCACTTTATCAGTGCCATGAAAACTGCTGGCCTGTTCGTGATACTGAATGACATAACCAAATAATCATATTGAACATACCTATTACGAAAGGATTAAAAAGGTATACTTGATGGTATAATGCACAACTAATGATAAACGGATCTCAATTAAATCTTTGAGAACACACAGGATCCTCAACGATGATCAAATAGATCATTAATCCTTAGAAAGGGATATTAGTTATTGACCATCAAGTAGGTCATCTTCTGATAATCCATGAAATGTCTGAGTGTACCATCCACCATATTTGCAAAAAGAAGAGATGAACCCCAAGGAGATGTACTGGGTCAGATGAAACTCTTTTCCTACAACTCCTCCAACTAATTCTTTAGCTCTTGAAACTCAAGTGTAGCCATCCTATAATGTGGAATGGACACCGATGCCACCTATAGCACAAGATCAAAATATAATTCTATCTATCGATTTAGAGGTAAACTAAAGATTCATCTAGAAATAGATCTCTGAAATGATCCACCGTTGGAGAAATGTCCATCTGTGAAGGTCCCTAATCATATAGAGATGAACTAGAAATATAAGATTTAATTCATCCCAACCCATGATGCTCGAGTCCATCTCTATTCCCTTAGACATCCTATTCTCCCATGTGTAGAAATATCTTCCCTTTGGTGATGTGAAACACATTCAGTGATGATAGTAGTAAATAAAGGCATGAAAATAGTCTAACTAGTCCATTCCGATAATGATATCAAAGCCTGCCATCTCTAAGATATAGAGGTCTAATAATAAGTGACACCCACTAAAATCAAGAGGGAACTCCTTGCACTGACCTACAATAGCTGTCCCAATCTCCAATGGAGTGTGTATCATCGTAATATCCTCAAAAGTAAACATATTAAGACCAAGGAAATCCACAACAAAAATAGATATAAAACTATGGGAGACCCCAGTATCAAAAAATATTAGAAGCTAGAACTGAGGAAACTACAATCATACCTATACCTGTAGAGGGTCTAGGATCCTGATACTCTTTGGTCTACTCTACTGAAAATGCTTGACCTGTACCATGGCCTTGTGACCCTGCCTGACTACCCTATGCAGATCCACCGTTCTGTCACTAAAAACCTGCAGTCTCTTCACCACGACCACGACCTCCTCTTCTTCTTGAACGGAAAACAAACTCTAATTCACTAACTGATGAGAAAATGGTGGTCCTAATAATGAAGGTAGAGTCATAACAGAACCCCTCTCACTCACGGCTAGTGAGAATATCCTGTAAAAATGCTTAAGATGACAAATATTTCCACAAGACTGACACATAACGGGGTCCTTTGGGAAATGTGGCCTCGTATGCCCACTCTTCTTGCACTGGTAGAATACCACCTAGATACCAGAAGATACACAACTTTAAAGCTTTTTATGGCGCTTCTGAATCATGTAGCATGTACGTGAGATTAACCCTACTCTTTAGAGGAATCTCCAGATTCCCAAATATAGTAGAAATGGACTCCAACCACAACTATGCATTATGTGGTCCTTCATCCCTTGAAAAATATGGATGATGATGCTACTAGAATACCTGTGTCAACTCTGCCTTAGACAGGGTAGGCTGCAGCGCTTCCTAAAAGTTCTATAACATACTAAAAAATCATTCACAGAACCATGCATCTATACCTTCATCTAGTATAATAGCTAGTTCCATGATGGGAATTACAGGAGGATCTAATGTAAGTCTCTGGTCTACCGTTTCTAGTTTTGATCATTTCCATGTTGCCAGCGTACAACCAGAAGAAGTCTTGGTGACATGACTCTGTAAGGTCAAGAGCACACCTTAGTTCAATATTATCATGCACAACAACTTAGAGGTGTACGAATGGAAGAGGAGAATAAATATTCAAATTTTATAAAACAGGGTTACACACCTGGTGTAACCCCTACAAATCATGTTACCTTAGGATTTTGACATGGTGGGTAACTCTGCCAAACCCAGTCTCATAACACTCTTACACACGGTGTGTTCAACCTGAGACATGGTGTGTACTTGAATTTTCCTTCCTTTTAAGGTTCCTATACATGGTTAGAACTACACGGTTCTCTCATGGGTAAAACAACACGACATGTTTACCCTAGACATGGCATGTACTACTTACATTATAATTGTTCGTGTTGTCAGTCACACAGTCAGATACATGGTTGAATCAATATAGAGTGCATAAATGGGACATGATGTGTACAACCTATGTTTCATCCACACGTGTTTTTGGTCACATAGTCAGATACATGGTTCTTATGACACATTGTGTACTCCCAATACACGGTGTGTTCTACTAATGTTTCCCAACCCTATGTATCTACTCACATATTTAGTCACACGGTTAAAGACAAAAAGTTCTGTACATACAGCACAGAACATGTACTTAAGAAAATTTTTTTCTTCTAGAATAGAAGAACACATGGTGTCTGTTCATAACACCACATGCCATGTTGTATGGTTTTCTAGATAGTAGGTGCATGAAACTCCTCCAGAACCCTTTAAAACAAATATTTCTCATGATGCATGACAAATTCTAACTTTTGGGAGCCCATATACTAGTGAATCAATGTTTGGATTCTTTATTAATTTTATAACAAGACAAAATTCTATATAATGTTCAAACATGATCCACCAGATTCCAATTCAAGAGGGCCCATAAAACCTCAAGGACCAATGTTTGTTGACCATTCAAATGAAAATTTACACATTCGTGTACCATATCAAAATAGAAGGTATTATATCTTGGAATGTATCACAAAAACACGTATATCCAGCACAAAATCTATAACCACATTATGTAATTAGTAATGCACCCTAAATGGCAGGGAAAAATGCATGAAATGTGATCTATAGAATGTCCCTATATGATGTATGAGATGACATATCCTCATCTCATTAGGTTTCAATAGAAATAGAACTTCAATTATAACAATGATAACCGCATAAAACTAGTGGGTCACCCAATAGTGAAATCAAATCAACTATATCAATTGAAAAACCAAAAAATTTATGGTATTCGAGGTAACATGGATTTTCCCTGTAGATTGGTTAGCTACTCTAGGGAAGAAATTGTTACCAAATACATATTCCTTTATATCCCTATCTATAGACTCCAAATAGTAAGAAAAGGTAGAAAATGACCCCATCTGATATCATATTGTAACATCCCAGTTCTGGGTGCCACCGAAGGGTGCCCCGTACACAGTTGGTCACATGACCTCAAGCACATTTCTCCAAATACAAAAGGATGCCGACTAGAAGCGAGGAAAAAGGTTTGATAGTGGGGAAACTATTCCCTCACTAGAAGAGTATACACTATGGTATAACAATAATAAATAGTAGTTGAATCAATAATACCATACAATTGACGTTAACATCAGAAGACCGATAGTATAAACACCGAAAACATAAATATAATAAATGATGCAAGTCACATGCATCTAGGAATGTATCAAAACAATTCACAATGCTAGAAATACAATACTGAAACCAATGTATAAAAAACATTAAACTACAAAAACATCGCAAGCCTCAACATAGTAACATGCTCTTTAGCTCTATCATTAATCAAGTACCTGATGAGGAATGTGCTTGCCCTGATCTATACTTGCAACCATATAATCTTTTTGGGTTCAAAATCATGACCCAAATAGGGTGAAAGAGAAATCCCAGTAGGCAACCAGAAAAATATATGTGCCTAAATGTCAGGGAATATCTATAGTAGGTAATACATAGAAATGAAGCAATAAACTAAAAAGTAATGAAAAGTAAAAAAATCATGTAGTTCTCAATTACATTCATTTGCATTTATAAATTAGCCCAACTGTTAAATAATTTAACCTCATGATCTAGCCTTATCTCTGTATCCACTTTTCTAGTAACATCAAACAACTATCTCAAATGACCATCTAAACAAAAAATTAAGTCCAAGTCTAAGATTGTGATTTGTCTTGGAAGACTCATCACAATAATTTTATTATTCACAAGAAACTCACTGGGAATGTTCTAGTAGTCTAAAAACTATTTTTTAACACATAATCGAATCAATAAATAATGAACCTATGCAAAACCTCATAGAGTCTAACTACTTTAGTGCCACATAGCACTAATCAATTTCAAATGACCACCTAGCTATCTCATGGTCAATACCCATTAGTATGCCTAGATACAATAAAATATAATGACCACCTAGAAGATCTCACAGTCAATTCCCTAAAGTCCAACATTATTTTAATAACGAACCTTTTGGGTACTATCATGGTCTAACCCCTCTGGTCTATGACCACCAGATAGCTCTCACGGTCTATACCTCTAGGTCAACATAAAAAAAATTTCATACATAATATACCCTACATTGGGAATCTATAATAGTCATTTACTCTTGGTCAGACATTCACAATGTGAATCACATACCTCTCAAATAATCATCAACTTTATCCTAACAACACTAGTCATGGAAAACACAGTAAGCCTAACATGCTTTATAGACCCAACAGCCATAATCAATGGAACATGGGAAAAAACACATAATCAAGGTATAAAACCATCTGAAAAATAATAACCCCTTTTTCAATCAAGAACACCATAACAGGTCTTAAAAATGGTTAAATTCTAAAACCTGCATTACCCTAAACATGGGTATTCTTCAATTTCAGCATATATAATCCAAACACAATCAAATAAATGCACAAACCACCAACCATGATGTTTTATGATGAAAATATTGAACTTCATCCCTTGAATCATCCTAGAACATCATAGATCTACGAAAAGGATAAAAACGATCAACCCTCGATAACTCATGATAGGGGAGAAATTAGGAAGAGAGGCTCTAGGATAATGGAGAACACACTGGTGGGAATCCAACACACCCAGCAGCACCTCAATCAGATCTTGGATAGAGGAACGGGAGGAGCTCAAAGTTTCTCAGACGTTTATTACTCTCATGTACGAGACATGTATAGAAGAAGGGAATTCTGAGGCTTATACGTGACCCTGCTCCTATTAATAAAATAAAAATAAATGTACATGGAATGTCCATTTAATTTACACACGGTGTACTAGCCTCAAATAGTTATTACTTTAGGTGTTCTGCCAGGTCACCTACACAGCCATGTACTCGGCCGTTACATGGCTTGTACACAGCTACACGCGGAATTCGGGTGCACATTCTGTACCCCAAAGTACACGGCTTGTACCTAGAAATTTTACAAATTCATCCTCTTCTATAAAAAACAAATAGAATTTAAGATCCATACCAGATAATGGAGATCCGGGTTCTTACATACTCATATATTTTAGAGACCAACGTGGGGATAAGTTATGTAGTGATTATTACTCCATGACTAAAAACAAAGAATGAATAGACAACCATCACATATCCCATATTTCCCTTTAGGATCATGAGATTATTTGTGAACATAATAGAAAATGACTAAAAGAACATTTTCAGGTTACCATGTCTTTTGAAGACACTATATGCAAAAAACATAAAACTACATCTAGGTTAATTTCAAGTTATCACACGTGCATAATCTAGTATAAGAAAAAAATTCCGACCTACTGTACAAACAAAATGATGTTTTCATATTATTTTTGAATCAATATGAAAATAAATTAATCAACCACATAATTAAGCTTCCAACCTACTATAAGGAACATATATGATCATCTATATTATTTTCATTCATCCAATCCTAAGGATCCCGGATCTAGCATGAATAAAGGTAGCTACCACATGATTATTTCACACTACACCAAAATAGATCCTTCATGGTATCTCCACCAACCATGACGTATCAATAAACAATATGAATGATGAAAAACCCTGAGATGTTACATAAACTCGATATGGTAATTTTTAATTTTCTAGAAAAGAAAGAAGTTCTACTTGCATGGTTGTTTGTTGAGTGTAATAATGGACTGTTATACACTTTATAGTGAACTGAAAAATAGGGTCATTAAAACATGACATGTAGATTGACATCATACAAATTAATCATATAATTTAATTATGAAATACATGAATGACAATTGGTCATCATTATGTGTAATTCATGAAATTCCACTTTCAAACATGTGTGACGATAATGCATTTTCAAAAATAAGATAACCAGGTTAATTACAAGATGTTATTTTCTCTAAAATATATAGCCTCATTCAAAGAATTTTAATTAAATCATGTTTATTATATTCCCACTATTCCTGATATTAAATTCAAACCTTAATTTAATTATATTAAAAATAGACATTGAGTGAATCATTAACTCACATATAACACCATGCATGATTGGGGAGGTTGTTCCATGTAATTTTTTTGATGAAATTTATTGAAATTTTCATACAAGATTGGTATTTCTCTTGTTAACCACATGAAAATAATATACATGATGTTTTGGGAAATGAAAATGGGAGATGAACCATATAAAATAATGATTTTTAATTAAGAATACATTAAAAAACTAATAAAAATAAATTCTCACAGTTATATGCAGTTATAAAGAATAGATCATGGGTGAATTGGTAAAAAAATTATTGGATTTAAATTAAAATATTTAGAAATATTTTATTACAATTATAAATGATTATGATAATTGCATATATATAGGTGGATTATTATTTGTGGTTAATAATGGAATTTTTTTCCTTCAGAATAGTTTTAAGAGAACTCAGTAATAACATTATGAGAACTCTGAGAGTTGATAAAATAACTATATCATGGAGAGATAAGGAAGAGGATAACCAATAATACTTAAGATATAGTGAATAATTATATGACATGTAATGTTACTAATGTTATTTATGATTATACACAATAAGGGTTATTCATCATTTCTATTTATCGAGAAAGATCAATTCAATATTGGTGAATAAGAAACCTAGATCCTTTCAATTTTTTTAAATCATTGTATTAAAACTAAACAAAATTATTCTTTGTAGAAACTTTTTGATTTTGTTTAGAATCTATGTTGGTGTGTATAACTGACTGGGAAAGTAGAAGGTTTTTATGAAAAACCTTAATAATATCATATTTTTGTTTTCTCTATTATTATTATATATGAAGTGAGACTAAGAGAAAATATTGAGTTAATATAGTTCTCTTATATGTTTAGGAGGTTGAATTCAAATGGGAGAGAATCATCAAAATAAGAAAACCAATTCACCAATATAAGTGGTTAACTCATCTTGGGGATCTAGACTTAGATGTAATGTTTTATTCCAAATTTAATGATAAAGGATAAATTATAGTCTTTATTAACTCACGATATTCATCATCCTGAGGTAAAAAAAGTCCCATTTCCCCATGTTTTTTAATGATATTAATTATTATTGAAGTATTTCATGCTTTTAGGTGGATATGATTTATAAGGAAGTTGCATCAGGAGGTTAAAAATTATGTTTTAATATACTCCAATGATAAAACTAATATTGGATGCAATGAATGTTTTATCTTATTAGTATAAATAAACACTTATAAATAATTGGTATTATACTCTAAAGATCAAATGTGACACCTTAATTAAGCACTAGTGTTAAATATTTTTCCATGATATATCTTTGTTATTCTATAATGTGATTTCAGCTTTTTTTCCAAATACCAAAGGATGATAGAGGTGTATAAATATTATAATATATATCATTAATATCTAATGGTGGGTCTATGTTCTAGTGGGTGTGGATTTATTATCCAAATGTGATATACCTATATACCATGGAAGGATACTCGATGGATGAAATGAAATATATTTTCAAATAATTGGTATTAGTTTCAATAGTTGGTATCATGTTGGTTTTTAGAGATGATATTTAGAGATTAAATCTGGTTTTAATAATTCACTACATGTTTTATATTTGTTCTTTAATGGTTGTTTTATATTATGATTGAGTACATTTGAATAGTTACTTCATAGAGTAACATGTTCTATTGATTCTTTAAGAGTACTTGATTAGGTGAGTGAAATGGATGACATTGGTGTTACTAAAATTATCTCTTCTTTTCTATACCATGTTCTATAATGGTAGGATTATAGGTGTTTGTATAGATATTTGGTATGTGGTATGTTTACCCATTAAAAATCCTTATTAATTCAATTATAGATAAAAACATTACTGATTATGAATGAATTCTCAAACATGTAGTGAAATATGGATATATTATCTCGGAAGAGATGAGAAGCTATGGGGATAAGAAGTAGTCCCTATAAGATGAAGATTTATAGGAATTCATTATCATAATCGTGGATTTTAATCTATTTCTATGAATCAAGGACCATTTTTATGATGTGGGAGAATTTTAAATTCCACTATTTATATTATTTATAAAAGAGAAAAAATCATTCAAATATTTATGGTCTATGAGGTATAAAACATATGGAGATTGTGTTTATGGGCATTAAGAATATTGGGGGAATGGTATTAAATCAAAATAGTATGTCTCTTGTCTCCTAATGTAATGGTGGATCAAATATTCTTCACCTATTATTTATTCAATATATATTACATTGAATTTGATATTAAAGGGAGAGAAAAAACTACCTTGAATCCATGATCTCAAAGAGGGTGTGTGAAGAATCTTAAATTAAAGATTGTTTGATATTTCCAAAAAATCCTAAAAGGAATATTATTCAACAAAAACGAGAATTGGTGCCCTTATAAGTATTATTTTCATTAAATTGTGAAATGGTTTGGTGGTGCATGTTGAATAACATGATCAAAATGTCATGTGTTATCTGAAGCATTAGATTCAATGATTCAAGGAATGATACCATCCAATATAAGAATTAGTGATATAGTGTTTCTATAATAAAAATAATATTTCAAGAAAAAATGAGGTGATCATGAAATTTATATTAGATCTATTACATATAAAAATGGGTAGAGGTTGGATGAAGTGGAATTAAGGAGTATTTAATAGTAAGTGTTGGACTATTCCATGAAAGAATACTTTTCATGATAGCGATACCTTCACTAACATCATGGGAAGACATTCCCAATTTTAATTAGCTTTAAGATAAATATACACTATGAAAATCATGTTATAAAATTATAGTGTCATGAAGACATTAATATATTTTAAAATGTGGGTTCCTGGATGAGTTTAATGGTATGTTAAAGGTTTGTAGAAAGAAATGTTCTAATAGAAGGAGTATCACATATGTGAGTGTTTAAATATTTTTTAATGTTATTATAGAAAATATGATAATGATGCACTGTTATAAAGGAGATAGATAATTGTAAATAACTTATGTGAATCAGTGTCAGAAGTTTGGGGCAAGTGGCTCATGAAAGTAGTATGTAGTAGAGACATCATATAAGAGGTTCAAAAATACTTGTTAAATGTAAGTGAATGGAAATTTTCAAAGGAAAAATGTTTCATTGGAGGTTCTTGTAAAAAAAAAGGGAGTTTAATGGTGCCTCATTTATCAGTTGAGAGAATGTAATTGTAGGCATCTAATAAAGGAAATCTAATATGGGTTTATTTGAAGTAATTCAGTATGTGAATGGGATTTTATTTGGGTATAACAATAATTTTGGTGTTTAGTTGATTTGTTGGAGTTTTTTTTCCAATATAAGGTTACCCAATTCACATTATTTGGGATAGTGAAAAAATATTTTGAATGATCATTACTTTGATTTTTTCAATGTTAAAAGTAAATTCACTAGGTTGATTTTGCGTAGTGAATAGTAGTTCACCAAGTCAATAACTTGAATTGTAAATCATATTGGAGGAAATTAGAGCATAGTATATAGAGATGTTCTAAGAATAACAATTTGAAAATTGAAAATCAAAATGTCATTAATTATGATAGATATCCATTGAGATATAAATGGAGAAGTTATTCTGATATGTGTGTACGAATTAGTATTCAATGTTCAGATGTATGTGGGTGGTATTTTATAAGATGTGTTTATCGAGGGACATTGAACAATGATTTTTTAATATATGCTGGTGTGACATAGTGAACAATACCTATTAAAAAATTATGAGATTAATAGTTAATGAAGAAGGAAGTTTGTGATGAACAATCCTTAATGAATAAAAGATTTTAACAACTGAATTCATAAGAGAATTATAAAGGATAACTTAGAGAATCATTGACATATCTAATATCAAAGAATAAGGATAATTAGATTCCATTCTTATCCTGGATGTAATATTTAGTAGTCTTTTGGAACTACTTGATGATTCATTGAATAAGAAGGATGATAGTATTTCTCGATGACACATGGAATGATAATGAAGATGTGATGAACCCAACCTGAATACCCTATCAGACATGCACCCGACCAGAATTTTCTCATACCTAAAGTTTGTTCTGGAATCACAGAGGCTGGCATATAGCACCCATGAAACAACAAAAAATAGAAGGAATGATTTAACCCAACACGAAGCAGACAACATAGAATATATAAACATGTACAGAAAAAATTAGTGGAAGAGAGAATAAATAAAAATATATCATATTTGAAAAAGAACAATGAAAGAAAAACAACTGAAAATCATACAAAATAACCTCTACGAGAAAAAACCAACATCAATGTGTGAAAAAACGAAAATAGTTACTCCAACAGTCTTCATATGACAGTGTGGGAATACCCATATCATCTAACCATCTAGCTACTCAAATACAACTAACAAAAAACCTCACCGCCTCAATGTGGCGCTATGCCTCTCCCTACACTGAAATAGATACCGAGGACTATGCACCACCGAAGAGGTACACCAGGCATGTGCTAAAATTCTCAGTTTGCTATCACCTAGTAGTTCCATATCAAGTCTCTAAATAATAATCCAGTCATGATCTTCTTTAAATTAGAAAATTCCTGATATACAGTTTAACAGTTTTTATCAAAATCATGGACAAACAGTTTAATGTCCCTTTATCCACATTTCCTAATAAAATAGGTAAATAAGTTTAAATGAATTTTTTATAAATATATCAAAATGGATATAAAATTTTAAACCAAATTAGGAATCATATATCAATTATCATCCATGGTTGTACTGTCAAAGTAGTATAAGTCAAAAGAAGCCAAAATATGCCAATAAAAACACATTTAACATGCCAAGAATCACACTAGGCTAGGGTTTCTATGATTCTAATACCTAAACATATAAAATTTAATGTGAATAAATCCTATATATATATATGCATCGAGTCAATAGAAAAGAGGAACACCATACAAAGTGAACCCACAATAGGCCAGATTAGTCCCCAGAACCATACACGTTGGGAGAAGTGGAATGCCCCTTGATCAAACCCCCCCCCCCCAGATAGTGAACTATAACTATTACTATACCTTCCAATTAAGTACCAAAGGCTTCCCATGTGCTCGATTTTCCAAAACATTTCATCAAAACAATTTCATCATATCATGCTTTGAAAAGAATTTCACAAAACCATTTAGTAATTATTTTTAATCTTTTTTTCATTTAATAAGACTAGGGGAAACCCATATTTTATCAAAAACCAAGATCCAACAAAACCCAAAAAATTAGTCTTATAATTCCATTTAATTTAATAAAATAGTTTTTCTAAAACATGAGAAAAGCAGTTCACTAACACAAGATAGAGATGGAACCTCCTACCTCAAAATTTGTGTCACACATGCCTGAAACCGAATACACTATAAGAAATGATTCATAAATGAAAATAGATCTCCTTGAATAAATATACACATCTCAAGAAGAAATTGTATTTAACAAAAGGGGTTGGAGGATAAGAGTAAATAACACATACCTCAAGACCACATACCTATTGCACCATAATACATAAATGATCGACCCTCTAAACAAGATGACACAACGAATCATGAAGGGAATTAAATGAGTCAACACCACATATCAAAAATTCCAATAGTGAAACATAATATAATTACGAAGACCAAGGGAAATGAAGAAGAAAAAATGATATCTTCCTTAGATTGTTTCAATGTAACTAGGCTAATGATCCAATGCTGAATGAATCTATCCTGAATAAATGGAGGCTCTGAAAATCACAATATAAGGGACCTAGGTCAAGAGAACGGTTTCATTTGATGGATGAAATATAATTCAGCTGACCTAGAACCCTACAATCAATATTTATGAAAATTACATGGCAATTAATCCCTTTAAATTTCTTTTATCCATATAACTCATATACACCAAAAACCAGATCAAATTTTTATTAGAAAAAAATATTTTTACATTACATGAATTGTAACCCCTACATGGTGTGTAGTTATTAACATGTAATCTGCTCAAATCATGATCATAGAAACCATTAAATGTCATTTCCTTCTTATAAAACATGTAATGTTCTAAAAAACTATTAAAACAATAGATTTTTTTCAAAAACCTCAAACCAACTTGGGAATTCACTAAAATTGGGGATAACAACACAAATACACTTACACATTTACACTTATAACCCATTAATTAAAATAGTAATACATTCTAAAAAATTAGGTCATTTTTTCCAAAATAATTTCTCCATCATCGGGAGTCCCAACATGCATCCAATAAAGGAGGGAAAAAAATAATGAGAAGGGAATTATATGAAGGTAGGAAACATGATTTTACAAACATCCCACCATAAGACTTCTTATCCCCATGAATTCATATGGAAGGATGATGTCTAGTAACAAGGTGAGGAAAATACACCCTCATCAATGGATATCACTCCCATGTCTCATGAGAATATGATTCATGACACCATAACACAATAACCAACAAAATAAAAATCTCACAAAAGACTTTCACTCGAGATTAAACCATCTCTATTGGCTATTCCGTAATAGAAACATTTGGATCTAACTCAATATCTGCCAAACATAGAATGTGATAAGGATCATGATTGTATTTATTGAGCTGTGACAAGTGGAAAACATCGTGAATTCCCAAAAATGAACTAGAAATGACAATTTATAAGAAACCATACCAACCTACTCAGTGACCTAAAACTATCAAACCTATCTCAAAGACAACTTTCACTATTTTCCAAGATGACATAGTCCTAAAAAAAGATAAAGAATAAATGAAATGCCATAAAAAATGTAAAACTCGAAAGGATGATTTCTTTGATTCACATAATATTTTTGTCTAATATACACTAAATTGATATGCCAACGTATATCCAGAATCCTTACAAACATCCACTGAACAATAATTGTTCCACCACAGTGGATTCTCCGACCTATTTCCAACCAAGAGGTTATCTACACAGGAAACCATAAAAATCCACAAAATGAGACAATATTATTTATGTCTAATTTTTTTAATAATAATACTCAACTAGGTTCAGATGGATATCCCAAGTTCCACTAAAATCCAAGACATAGAAATATAGCATATCCTCCAAAATCTAAATACTAGACTTTTTCTGAATGTTTGTTAGTGGATAATAAGATATAATCAACCAAGCATGTTTCCCCATACCTTATTGTACAATCCTACAGAACATATAATAAAACTAATTATCCATTTCTAAAACAATGGTAGAAGGAACCCCATGTAACCTCACAACTTCTTTCATAAATAGTTACCCTATATCTTCAACATTAGTGGTGTCCCTGATCAGAATGAAATGGGATGACTTGGTCAGCCAATCAACCACCATCCTGATAGAATTACTCCATTGGAGAGTCCATAATAATCTAACAAAAAATTCATGGATACTAGCTCTCATTTCTTAAACGGCAGTGAAATAGGATTTGGAAAAACAAGAAGGTTTTAGATGGTTTGCCTTTATCTGTAGGTAGGTGTAATAATGAGACACAAATTTAAAAATGTCATGGTTCATAACCAGACACCAGAGTCATTTTATCATTTCATAATTTATATTCATAGTTCCTAGATGAACAAAATATTAATAACTATAAAAATAAAAAAAATCTAAACTCTAAATTTATACTGGGATGAACAAAATGATACAAAAAATTGAGAATACCCTCTGAAGAGAGAGGAAAATATGAAACATTTTCCCCAATATATAGGGTTTATCTAATTCTTAATAACTAATAATCATATTTTGGAATATATTGATAATACACTAGGAGAGATGATGATAATTGAACATGGTACATAACTATACCTGAAACCTCCTCCTTAGAATCTCGATGAAACTGAGAAAAATGATCCATAATGTTCCAATCATCCTTCAATTCTTGAATAGCTTGTGATAGAAATTTCCTTATTAGATCATCTATAATTACATTTCCCATTCCCAGGGTATAAGAGATATTAATGAAAAATTTCTAAATGTATTACAACCATTGTCTCTGTCTAAGATTCACATTTTCTTACAAAAGATATATCTTAAACTCCCATAGTCAGAAAAGATTGTGAACATTTCCCCAAAAATATAGTTACCACAATAATTAAGCACATTAAAAACAATGAAAATTTCTAAATCATGAGTGGATTAATACTTCTCATGTGGTCTTAGATGAAGAGAATTTTAAGATACCAACTAATAATCTTGTATGTGTACAAAACCAAAACCAGTTCCAGAAGAATCACATAAAACCACAAACCTGTTACTGGGACCAGTTAAGATCAATATATTAGCTGGTGTTGAATGTCTTTTCAACTCATTAAAATAAGTCTATCACTTTTCATTCGATATGAATAACAACCCTTTCCTAGTTAGAGAGTTCAAAGGTGATGCTAACTTGGAGAAATATTTTATAAACCAATGATAATATCTAGAAAGCCCAAGGAAGGTCCAAATATCATATACATTCTATGGACCTTCCCACGATAAGAAAGAAATCAAGCTTTTATGATCAATAGATAATCCATGCCAAAAAATAACATTCCCTAAGAACTATAGTACATGGATCTTGAAATTAAATTTATAAATCTTCTAATACAATTCACGACTCCCCATTATTTCAAAAAGAAATCTCATGTGGTGCTCATGCACATTATCATATCTCAAATAAAACAACATATCATCCTTGAAAAATACCAAAAATGTGTCAATATACTGATGAAATATCTAATTCATCAAAGTAATAAAAATTATACATGTGTTTTTTAGAGAAAAAAAGGAACCAAAATATATCTGAAATGGACAAACCTTATCTAGAAAGATATCTTCGGTATATTATAACCCCAAACTCTGAGTAGATGAAACCCTGATCGAAGATCAATATTCAAAAACTGCTTCCCCCCCATTTAACTAATCAATAAAATTTTTTGCACAAGAAAAATGATATTTATTCTTAACTGTTACCTATTACAGCATCCACTAGTCCATGCATAGTTAGAGTGAACTATTTTCCTTCTTTAGAAAAGGTGTAGGGGCTTCCAAATATGATATGAAGGTATTAAAAAAAGATGTGTACCGGGAACCATGTCAATTTTAATCTCTACCTCCTTCTCTAGAGGAATCCCATAGAAATATTCAAGGAAATAGTTAATTAAATCCTTAACAACAATGAGAAGATCAATAGCATAAGATACATCATCTGGCTCAACTGAAACAATAGACAAAAATTTCATGTACTATGAATGGGAATTCCCTGCATGACAAGACCTCAGATCCCAGTCACCCTAAAACACCCATATATCCCATTTTCCACAATTAATAATATGTGATAATTATTATAATCAACTTATATATGATTAGAAACAATCCAATGTATCTTGATGATTACATAAAACAAATATAGATCAAGAATTGTAAAAATCCAAACTAAAGCCAAATCATATATCGATAACACATAAGAAGGACATAGAAATCCATGCTCTTTACATATTCTAAGAGGTGTTTCTAATTCCATGAAAATGAAAATGATCCCATTTGAATGGATAAGAATATTTAGAAAACAAACATATATAAACATGTGGGAAGAACTAGTATCAAATAATGTAATCACTGTGGAATATTCAATAAAGATAGTACCTATCACTATCACTGGACCCACATCTACCTCCACTAGAAACTCATATAATACATGATGTTGATTTACTTTTGAAGCTTATGCATAAACCCATATTTCCTTAGAAGCATATAAATGAACTGTAGTACCCCTTGGATCCGACGATCCATGACCATATTGAGGAGTAGATATAGCCTGACACAAATACTACAGATGACCATAACATCCAAAAATGTTACACATCTTTGCAGGTGAAGGAAAATAATTCACGAGGTTTCCAATAATTCCAAACTGATAGCAAGTCAAAGGAATACTAATAACTATAACTGGAGGTTCCAAAGAGGCTTTCTTATGAGAACCACCTCCACCGATACTGTAGTGATGATGTAACTTCTTCTCTTCACCTAGTGTGCCAATAAAGATTCCACTTAGTGGAAGAGGATGGTATGAGTATCCAACCATTCCTTATATATTCATTTCTACCATTATATCTCTGTAAAATGTCTCTTTATAGGTTGAAATATTCATTATAAATGTTTGTGATCTGATATCCAATCGTAAACCCTAAAGGTACTTCTGAGCATTAATCTAGTTGTTTTTTACAACCTCTATTGAAAAATGAACAAGTTTTGTAAAATAATTCATGTATGTCAATGATGAATTCTCTCCTTACATCAAATATTGGATCTTCAAATAACTTTTCATCATTAATTACGTTGGAAAGAACTTTTGTAAGAAAAGTGTCTTAAAAACCTTCTAGTCCAATCCCACATACCTATACTCTTTTACCATAGAGTCCTAAAGGACCCTCTAGTCTGAACATTGCACAGTTCACCATTATACACTATGGAGTATCCAATATTTTGAAGATATGATAAATCCTATAAATATAGTACCTCTTCTTTTAATGATCACTCATACATTTAATTTTTGGTGTCTTATCACACTAAAATACCAATGATCTATCTTTGTCTCCGACAACCCCAATCTGTACATAAAAATATGTGTTTTGAATATTTTGGTACATTTTATCATCATCAAGAACTAATGACAGGATATCCTCAAAAAAAATTTGGGTCTATAAAAGGATTACCTTGAGAATCATCAGTTTCACCCTCATGAAAAACACAATGAATGAATCTCATAGGCATACCACTGCACACAGATTTAGAAAAAATTGTCATAAAATAGTGTAATCTTAGTTCAAACTTGAATACCAATAAAAAAATATTAATATCAAGAACTCAAAATATTAGACACATATCCCCATAACCCATGGAAATTCAAGTCTCATTGTGGAATGTTCTATCCATCCACTGAAATTAATATACCTCTCAAGTCCCAATAATCATATCTCCTATATACCAAATGTCGCAATACAAGGAATCTTGAGGACATACCACCTTTGATACCAAAATATGATGAAACCGGCCAAGATATTCTATCTAATGGGTACAAGACCAATATTTCTACATACAAGAAGGGCATTCATGATCCCCATGTGTTGGTGTATATCACCTTGGAAACAACAACACACCGAGGGAATGATTTCACCTAACATGATGTAGAAAACATGACATATATCAACATGTAAAAAAATAATTAAAGAAGATAACATGAATATATATATATATATATGTCATAATATAAAGAGAACATGGTAAGAAATATATTGAAAAGTTACAAGAACAATATCTAAGAGACAAGTCCAACAACAAATGAAGACAAAACTAAAACACTTTCTCCAAAGGTCTCTATATGACTACATTGTAAAACCTGCACCATCTCACCATACAACTACCCAAAAACAACCAACACAAAATCTCACCACTCCACTTTTGTGACTTACCTTTCCGTACATAGAATGACATAACCAGGTGTATGTAATAGAAAAGGGGTGACCATAGTGTGAGATAACATGCACAGTAGGGTCTCACCCAAGTGTTCCAAATCGAGTCTTTGAACAATAATTCTTGAATTATCAACATTAAGGAAAATAATATATGACATAATATTTAGTTATTTTTATCAAAATATTAAAAAAACTGGTTAATCTCGCCATCTTTCATATTTACCAATAGTAAAGGTATATCATTTTCAAAACAATTCATATACATATATCAAGACAGATATATCATGTCAATCCAAAGAATGAATTACCTATCATTTGAAATCCATTGTAGTATAATAAAAGCATTATAAAACAAACGAATATTTAATTATGAAAGATGCATGGGTAAAAACAAGCCAAGGATCACACTAGGCTAGGATAGTTAAGACACTTTTACATGAACATAAAAAATTATGTATTCATATATCCTTTATAAATTTGCATCGAGCCTAGATAGAAGAGGAATACTATATAAATTGAAACCCCCAACAGGACTACTATGTCCCCAGAACAACTTTCATAGGGAGGATAGGAAATCCCCACAAGAAAACACCATGATAGAGGATGTGACCTATTACTATACCATCAACCTATGTAACAAAGGCTTCCCATGTGCTCTATTTTCGAAATGATTTCATGATAACCATTTCATCATATCAAGATTTGAAACCGATTTTATAAAACCATTTTTCAATTCTTTAAAAAATCATTTCAATAACCAAATCATTTGGAAACCCATATTTAATCCAAAACCCATTTCAACATCGAAAAATCATTCATATCATTCAATATAAATTAATAAAACAATTTATCATATAATAGACCAATGAAATTCACTTAAACGGGCTAGAGAATAGACCACCTACCTCAAAACTCTGGTTTCACACACTCTCAACATAATCCACCATAAGAAAGGATTTAAAAACAACAATGACGGACCTATAATAAATTTACACATATAATAATCGATTGAATTTAACAAAAAGGATCATCATAGATGATGAAAAAAAACATTCCTCAATAACACACACCATCCACACCATAATTAATAAAGAATAATCCTCCAAAACAAGAATTCACACCAAATATAGAAGAGATTCAATGGAATCAACAAAAAGAATATAAAATATAATAGTGACATGAAATAGTGCTACATAGATCAAGGTAAATGAATAATTAGAATGTATCTTCTAACTGCAGAGATGCAATTCAACCACCCTAATTATAAAATGCTGAATTATTCAATACATATTGAACGGTGGATCCCAGAATTATCAGAGAATATCCCAAGGCCAAGAGCTAGGAAGGATGTGGAATAATGAAATAAAATTCATCTAACTCATCTCTTTAAAAGTCATTTTTGTAAAATTTAAGTGGCGTGCAATCCAATTAAATTTCATGTAAACAATGAGACTCATATCCACTAAAAATCAACACCTTTTTAATAAAAAAAATGATATTTTAACATTAAACATCATGTTACCCATACTTGGCTTGTGATAGTTCACATTGTATACTCATATCACATCTTGATACTGGATACCATTACATGTCGTCTCCTCCTTACATGGCGTGTAAAGATCCTAAAATATTGAAAACACAATATTCATTAAAAAACCTCATTACAATTCAATCGTTATACGAACTCATGGAGATCTATGCAAAGCCAGTAAAACTTTTATACCCAAAATCCATTAATTCAAAAATAATCACACATCCTTAAACATTAGTTATTTTTTTATATAAAATATTCCCAATCATCACGAGTCCCATGATGCACCCCATTGAATAGGAAAACATGAAAAGATATGGGAATTACCTGAGAGTGGGTAATAGGATGTTATAGACGATGTCCATGATGAAGTTCACATCCCACCTATAATGTATTTTCAAGAAGTGATTAATAGAGCCAATATTCATTTGATTTATCTATTATAGTGAAGTTATTCATTGTTTTATTTAATTCCAAAGTCATAATCCCTTTTTGTATTAATGACAGGAAGAGAAAAAGTGATGTAAGTGAACATTGTGATGCAGTGATCTATCCTAAGACATGGTAAGGGGATTGAAAGCATGTATAGCATACACCCATAAAAAATCAAGATGGTATTTGGATTTTGGTTCATTACTGAAATTTTTATTGCGTACTCCTTGGATTAGCCCAGTGTGGGTGAACCAAGTAATAATTGTGTGTCATATGTTCTTGATTTTTTTTATTTTTCATGACATTAATTCAATATTGTGGGTGAAATAATAACTGAACAACGTAATTAAATTCTAAGTACTAGAGTTATAACTATTATATTAACATCATTATAGGATTAATATATGGTTTACTTGACTATTAGTGTGATCTTGATCAGCAAGGGAAATAAGTTATAGATAAAAAAGCGTTTTCATTGGAAACGTTCCATACATTTATTCCACCCAAATGGTTATCTGTAACTAAATACCCTTAAAGACAAAAAATTGATACATCCCTATCTGAGTTATTAATATCATGTTCCAAAATAACACCACACATAACCTCTGGTAACACAGTACTGACTTTTTTCTATAAAACCACTTCTCCAATATGGTATTTAACACCTATAGAGGGGATCATGGGAGAAAATTAAATGAAATATATCATAAAAAATGGGAATAATGTTAATTAATTTCATGAATTCATTCAATATTAAAAAGTTTTGAAGCTAACTCCCTTCCAATATACATATGAAGAAATACATGAGGTTATCTCCATATTCCATTCTTATTTAGTTACGGACTTAATATTTATTTTTTATAACTGACATTATTTTTAGGGGTGCCCAGACCCATCCAACCTCGACCGACCTGACCTAACCTAGTCGAATTGGGTCAGGTTGGGCCAGGTTAAATAATCTATATGAATGGTTCGGGTTCTTTCAGTTTGACCCATGGTCTGGTTGGGTCAGGTAATGGGTTGGAATAAAAATGAACTGGCTGAACCAATGAACCCGATGACTACCCAATGCACAATCCCCTATGAGTGTTTAATTTCATGACGACCAATGTCTCACTTCAAACATCTCTTCCATGACCTTCTCTAGCAGCACTCCAACTGTTGGTCACCTCCCCTCCAACAATTCGAACACTGTGGAGTTGATACAGTTCCTGGGTGAACTGTTCCTGTAACTCTCGCTGGTAGTTGTTTACCCACATCCATCCTACTCCAGCATCGACGATCCTCAAGCTTAGATCCCAGATTCACTCTAACACATCACTGAATGGGGGGAGGGGATGTCTTCAAAGATTGATATTTTGTAAATATGCTTCATGAGAAATATTATAGCCATGACGTCCTTCTCTGTGGGCCTCACATGCGGCATCCACAAAAATATGTTTGGAAACTAGGAGCGAGTGACACTGACATCTGAGAAGCACAATGAAAATCCCAAACATGTTAATGCAATAGAGCTCACAGATCTAGGACCCAGTGGTGCTGCCTGAACCCACCTTGGGCCACCAAGATCCATTGGTGAAGAACATCGATTGAACCCACCTTAATCAGCCACCGTGTGCCTGATGAAGCTCACTACCACTGGTGAACCCAAATCCAAACCCCACAAATTGCCTGTTCGAGCTTGCATAATTCAAGGATGAAAATCCACACTCTCTCCCCTCTCTATGTCATTTTCCTACCACCAACACTGATGAAAATACATTTTCACCCCATTTCTCTTAACCCTAAGACACATATGGCATGGTTGACCAGAGATCATGTTCTTCCACCTTTTAGAAGAATTCGTTCCCTCACTAGAGATGCGCCAAGCCAAATCTGAGGGCCGATAACCACCTTTAGGGATAAGGAAGATGCACAATCCATTGAGATTACCTACGTATTTAGATGAACATTTCTAGAGTGGGACATTATGTCGATATAGAGTCGATTCTTCACCGGGTGGTGTATTTGTGGCATGGTGAAAAAATGAAGTGGGAAGAAGTCTCTATGTGGGCCTGGGTTATTTTTTTTATCTAGAGGTGTGGCCAATTTTTTTATAACCCGTTCAACCCAACCCATCCAAACCTGATCAGAGATGGGTTGGGTGGGGTCGGTACTAAATTTAAGACATCCTTGACCGAAACCAACCCAACCACATTTTCTTGGGTTGGGTCAAAAAAATTTCCAAACACGACCCAACCCAAACCATGGACAACCCTACTACAAATCATCATAATGTCATCAATTATCACCAAAAATGCTATATGATTATCCCTTGAAACAAGACTGGACATTAATGATATATCTATATGGGGATGTAAGATCAATCATGGATGATTTTGTGGCCATTGATGAAGAAATTTTTATTCATGGATTTTATGGATGTTCTTGAGATTCTTTGTTTGATCTACTTAACCTAATTGGAAACTAGTGTAATGAATAAGATATGTGGATAAAAATGGAGGAAATATAAGGGGGAGTGTGATGAAAGCATATAAATACCATTTATTACTATGATTTTTGATTGAAGACACAATCCCAAATGTTTTTAACTCATTTTGAAACATCATAGGACACTACAGGTAATAGGACATTTAGTGGTGTTTTTATAGCATTTTTCATGAACATAGATAAATATTTCATTTTCTGTTTTCAGTAGTGGTTGTCTAAAATATCAACAAAAAATAGATACTACTTGTGTATTTATTTAATATTTAATAATTTATTATTTATTATTTATTATTTATTAATTATTATTTGAAATTTAAAATATTTATTAGTTGTTAACTGTTAATTATTTATCCTAATAAATTATTTTACATCTGAATTAATTAGTATTTTTTAATTAGTTTTTAATTTTGAATTGTTAATTATATACAAATTCCTAATTATAAATTCATATAGAGGGTGTACCAGATTTGTTCTTGGATAAAAATGGCTTAGAAGACCATAAAAATTTTGTTTTATGTTATTAAATGTTTAGTGTTATGATGTAATTTCTACACAATTAAAGAGGGTATCAATGTCCTAATATGACGTATGGGGTGTTTATGAATATTCAATTCTACACAAAGATGAGATTATAAATTAGGACATGGTGGAGGATTAATCCTTGTTGGTGACTTGGGATATTTATCAGCTTCCTGTTGAAATTGTATGACACAATTGGTACATACATGTAGTATAAGGAATAGAGATAAATGACTTAGGAGTGGGTTTATTAGAGCTAAAAAATTAATTCATTGCCTTTTGGATAATTATATTAGCCTAATTAAATTACGTGATTGAATGATGTTCCTTGGTAGGAATCTTTGGATTAATGAACACAAATTCCTTAAGGTAATATGTTTTGAGATATTTCCCTTTAGTATTTTGTACATGGTCTAGAAAAATGGTGGGATTGGGGGTTCTCAAATATTTCCAAACTATTTTTTATACTATAGTCATGCAATAATAATAATCATGGTTCCTTTTAAATTTATACATCAATAACCACTACAGTTACTTTATGTGTGCCTCAATAACGTCTTAATTCAAGAAAAAGAGTATCGTCAATGTCTTTTAGGAAATTTATTTACCAAATTAAAGGAAATGTTGGAATAGTGTGGTATGTAAGAAATATTTGGAGGCCAATGCAAATATTCCTTATGATCATATATTTTCAGGAAATTCTCTTCCTCATATTTTACATGGTTCTAAAAATGGTGGGTTTGAAGGTTCTCCATATTTCCCTTATTAAGTAGTTATTCAATTATCATGCGACATGAAGAATTATGGTTCCTTATAAGTTTATGTTCCCCAGACCACCATTGTGCCTTTATAGATGACTCAGTAGTAGCTTTATTCATGTTAAAGAGTATTGGGAAGGTGTTTTGGGATATTTCTTTCTCCTAATTAAAGGGAGTAAGTGAATGGTTTTCCAGTTTGTAATAATGGGATATAGAGGTATGGATTCTTTATTTGTATATATTTTTGATTCATTCTACTATAAACATTCCACTTTATCATGAAAATAGGGGTTTAGGGGTCCTTATATAGAAAATGGGACATTTGATCCCAAATATAAATCATATGAATAGGGTCATCATGGTCCCATTAATGGTTGTGAATCCATGAAAAACGATGCACCAATTCAAGTCATGAATGGAGGGAAATTATTGTTCTTTTTGATGTATCCTGTTAAAAACCTTCATGTTTTCTACATATGAAACTCTGTAGTAGGTTAATTTGGGTTACGGAAAAATTTATAGGTCTTTTGGGAAATTTATTTAGACCAATTAAAGGACCCATAAAAATGGGGCACTTAGGTGGGAAGCCTAGGAGACCTCAAGACTGATTTCATGTGGTCAAATATTTATATGTATCTATGTATAATTATGTTTATAGATAGATATTTATATTTATATGTGTATATATTTGAATAAATTAATATATATTATGGATTTATATGTATAGAAATGTATCATTGTGTGTCTGAATTCATGTATATTTATATTTATATATATACATATTATAATTATATTTAATTATATTTAAATATATATTTATATTAATATATATTAATATATATTTATATATATATATTGATATTGATATTTTTAATATTTATATATATTTATATATATTTATATATATTTATATAAATTTCAGTGTACTTATATTTATGTATATATTTATATATATATTATTTGGGTAAGTATATGAACTTATATTTATATATATGTGTGTGTGTATATATATATATATCAAAACAAGCTAGGTAAGAGCCTCTTTATTAAGGAAAGTACACACTTTTTATCTAGGTTAGGAGGCAACCCTTGTAATACCCAATATCCAAGAGGCAAAAATGTTATAAATACATACACAAAGGCCCATAATTTATAAATCTAAAAGGCCCATCAACCAACTCATCGCCACACCATGGAATCCCATCTCTTACCAACACACCTAATGATTATTTCATGATTATGTCGTGGCCCATTCCATTATATTCTGGTGCCCTGCATTTCACACCACATGCGGTGTAGTTTGACCTACTATAATTTAGTTCCCTACCCGCCACACCCACATTGTTGTAGAATGATGTGACCTGACCTCCTTCACTGTATCACACTCCCTTTTGTGCTATTTTCCTCAGACCAGCATCTTGTTTTAGGTCCTACATTGTGGCCACCACCAATGCGTTGTGGTGATTTTTGTAAATATCTCCAAATTGGGGGTAACCTAAGTTAGATCAATGGTAGATATATAATTACGGGATGAAACTTGACCACTTGTTTATGACCACTATTGAAATACATATTAAAAGATACAATATATTTATATATATGTATTTATATACAATTGAGTAATTTTTTTATTTATATTAATAGATATTAATATGTATTTATCATTATTTATACGTATTTATCATTATTTATATGTATTTATAATTATATATATTATATTTTTATATATATTATGTGGGTATATATATATAGGTATATTTTTTGGTTTTATATCTATTTTACTGTATTTAGCTATATATATGTATTTATATATATATAAATAAATTAATTTGAACTAATTTATATTTAAATATCAGTATATATTTATATAAATTTATTTTTATTTATCTATATTGTATAAATTTATATTATTTTTTATTTATATATATATATTATCTTGGTATATATATAATTACATGTATGTGTGTCTGTTTATATATATTTATATGTAATTTTTTAACAGTCTGTAATTGATACCCCTTTTATGAAGAAATAAAAAACTCTTATTAACTAGTTTGAGAGGTGAATCTTACACAAACTAATGGCCCTAGTGGATAATAGGACCACTAAAACATGGCAAGAAGTCCTAGAAGCCTGATGGCCTAAACATGGTCTAATGACTTTAAGAGGGTATTATGCATCCTACCATGCCACTAGTCAAACGTTATGCCTCCCCCTGGTCAATAATCACCCCACGATGATCCTAGTCTAAAAGATCCATTAAAGACCCAAAAAATCTGTGTAATTTTTTTATAATTAAATGTTATTATTACAAGTCTGTGAAAATCGACAGCACATGATTTTGAGGCCCAGAGAGTCCAAAACAGAATTTTAAACTTTTTTTAAGATACATTCCATATACTTTCGGGCGGAGAATTCAATATTTTGAACCGGTGCTCGGATTAAAAATCCATGGGCACCATTGAATCCACAGTGTCAGGATTCACTTAAGGGAAGCATAACTTTGACTAGCAAGGGTCAGACAAAAAGTTTAATTTCTGGACTTCACAAAAAAATAATAAAATTACTCAACAAGTTATTTGATTCTTTCTGGTAACTATTGAGCGGTGGTGGTGGGACCGCTGGGTTGTCAAACCATTAAATGGATGGTTGCACTTGGGTGTGTAACATCATATTTGGGAGAATTAATATGTTGATTAATTCAATGAATCAATTAAAATCATTAATTGGGCAATGTGTTGATCCAATATTTCATTAATTTAAACGATTCTCGGGAATTGGTTTTTTGCACTCAAGAGAGGATCCTCTGAGGAAGTGTTGTGTCATCTTCCACCAACCTAGAATGAGGCTTCGATGACTGTTGGAGGATACGATGAGGATAACTAAAGGATGTGAACATTCACCTTCGTCCGCAACACCCTCAGACGTGGACACTCCTTAAGCCACAATGATTTCCAATGAGCTCGAGGTAGGGGGTTTACATGCTTTGATGTTCTCTCTATTTTCGTTCAAGAACAATACAATGAACACAGACCAACCGACAAATAGGTTGATCTACATATCCTCTATTATAGTGAGTTGTTTTTTCAGGGTCTTAAATTTATGGATTGTTCTTCCTTTTTTATTGTTATTCTTCCCCATGCTTAAATCGCTAATGGGTAGGGCGCAGGCCGAACCCAAAATGGTCCGGACCCTCCGCTAAACTTGTCCCTGTTGAGAAACAAAGAACATGGTGGCAAGGATTATTTGATGTCCACACAGTATAGGCGATAACCTGGTAGGCCTGTAGGCCTATACAAGTAGAAGAACGGACCAACGAAGCACCTTCGGTGGCCCACGGAGGCAACCGCCAGTGTGGAACCTCCGTCGTAGTGGCACGATACCACTAGTGCGGCGGCGATCGACCAAGCCGGTCCTGCGGAGGAGCGGAACCCACAGGCACCATGACAGTAGGAACTGCGACCAGCTGGGTTGCGGTGGTGGAAGGGTGCAGTGCCGATGCACCATGCAGATAGTGAGGATGGGCCCGTTTTGGCTTCTCGGCTGGACAAAAGGGCTGGCTGAGCAGGCCATTTCTGTAGAAGGGGTTGCATAGGTTGGCGCTGCCAGATAGCCTCTTAGGACACTCCACGTTCGATAGGTGCACCGTCAACCAGTTCGTTTGTAGGCAGGACCGCTTGCCGGGATGGACTTGCACGATTGGTCAGACTCGCCAACCGGTTCGGGTCTGCCGGCCGAACCATACCTGCCATCCATGCCAGACCCTTACCCGACCAGGACACGGCCTGCCCCATTCCACTAAAATGGGTTTATCCCATATACCATGTGTCTGTATGATGCACCATCAACTGAAAGAGGACCCTTAGTATGGGGAAATATTTTTGAGATACTCCACTTCGGTTTTGAAGAATGTTGCGGTACAACCATGGTGGATCGGACTCGAATCCAACCAGGCCCCCAGCCCTGAAATGCCTATAACTTATAGACCAGGCGTCCAATTGATGCACTGTCTATTGCATTGAAACCCTTATTCCTTGGAAGTTCATTTGGTTAATTCTTCACCGGACTTTATGGAGGTTGAGGTAAATCCGATGGAATGAGGATTGAGTCCTCCTAGATCATGCATTCTTAATTTGTGAATCCAGTGGTTGGATGAGACGTGAAGAATGAATAGCGATCCTGTATGGATTAGCACCGAGATATCTTGGGTGGGTCAGCACCAAGAAATCTAGTGTGGATGGGAACTTAGTGATCCCTTGTAGATCAAAACTGAGTTATCCCATGTGGATCATCACCGAGCAATCCTGTGTGGGTCAGCAGTAGAGCCTCATGACAGAATAAGATGATCTAGCTTTATGAATAAACATATTTACTTCTAATCTTATGTTAAACCTATTGTGAAGTATCTTTATCTTATGATCTCTGATTGAGATCATGATTTATGGTTTTTTTGAATTCTTAGAGTTCTTCAGGGGTCTTAGGGTACTGACTGCGTATTGTTTTACTCACCACTACATGGGCTTCGCCCACACCATGTTGTGTCGTTCGCAGATGATGAGAATATTTAACTGAGCCTCAAGGAGCTAGGAATTGATGGTGTAAGGAGGTGAACGCTTGACGTGGAGAGCAACAATGATGAGTTTTACCAATCCATCATGTAAGATACTTGGGAGATGACCTCAGGAGATGTTTTCCATTTTTGTTGTATTTCTATTTCAGATGGGATTATATTCTATCACCTTTACTTCAATACATACTTTTACACTCTGTGGTGGTTTTTAGTTGTGGTTGATCCTTTCTTCTCTGTTGTGTTTTAGATGTTCACAGTGTACCCAGTTTGTGTGTATACATGTTTTGAGGTAATTCCTTCACATTTTAGGGAAATGGCTTTCCGGTGCAAGTCGCCAACCCCTGGCCTATTGATGGAATGCTTGGGGTAGTCACGACATGGGTCCTAGGGGACAGTTCATAACAAAGTGGTATCAAAGGAGTTGGTTCTACCAGAAGAACGTAGAGTCAATGTTTTAAATGGAGCAATAGTGTTAAGTGTCTTGATTTAGGGTTTCAGTTTCGGGGAGTCCAATGTTGGTGCAGAGGCCAACGTATCCATACACAAGGAACCTAAATTCATATTTCCAGATTATTACATGAAAACAATTATTTAATGTGTTTTGAAAATATTGTGTTTCTTTTCAATCAATTTGATTCAGCTCAAATTGTATAAATAATTGTTTGTGGCACACCTGTTTCTTTTAGGATGTTGTCATGTAGACAGCCATCCAAGATTCTAGAGAGAGAACACGATGAAATCCCACCAAGCAATGATGCATCATTGAAAGGCCCTCTTACGGTAATGGAACCAACTAGTGGTGTAACCACAACACAACCACTCATAGAGAAACAGTGGCCACTAGCCCCACCAGTAACCCGTGCACCCTAACTGAGCACATTTCATGAGTTCCAGAGACAGAGGCCTCCAAGGTTTCGAAGCAAGACAGATCCCCAGGTATCTGATGTTAGGATGAAGGTTGTAGCATGATTTATTTATTGGTTGAGACACCACTAGACCAAATAGTGATCCAAGATTCATTCCTCTTTCATGGCATAGTAGGTGGACGATGGAACCTGCAACTCCAGACAAATTAGGAGGTGACACTTTACTGGTTGGACATCGAGACCCTCTTTAGGGCGGAGTTTGTACCAGCTACTTTAAGCACAATACGTGTGCATGAGCTACTGAACTTATTGTAGGGTACCCTGATAGTGGCCCAGTACTCAGTGAGATTCCCTCACTGCTCTCTCTACTCCACCGACATGGTACGTGACACATTATTCAGGGTCCAAAACATTGAGTAGGGTCTTTAGAGGGATATTATAGCATTGAATATATCCCTCAATATTTTGATATAGGATAGATTACACAAGTGAGAATTATCGGTGGAGAGATTCAAATCTGAGGAGGAACTGGTGGCAAGATCCACGACTAGACAATAGGTAGCCGAGTCATCTATAGAAGGTAGTAGGTAGATGATGTAGAGGTCCATGCTGGCCAAACCTTCCTGAGGATGACCCCAGGACACAGGATCAGAGGTTTAGAGCTCATGATGTACATGAGGTCTTCTGAAGAATAAATTTTGTTACTCCATCAGTGGACATGGAAACTTGACTGAGGACCGCCCAACCCCCCATGTCGCCGATCCGTATATGATCGATGGATTCCTGAGTCAGCGGACGAAGTTTCAGGTAAGGAGGTTCGTAGGGATAAATACATGGAAGAGGAGCATGTCATGCGGCAGGTGGTGCATGAAGGGTTGAGGTTCTACCACCACCACCCCTAGGTGGTCCACCCTAACCATATGGAGCAGGTGGATAGGGGCGAGATCAGCTTATGGCGGCATAGTCCTATAACCAAAGCACTCAAGGGATGATTAGAGGTATGATCTATGTCTATTCCACCCTAGCTGCAGCTCTTATAGGCATAGGTTCCAATCAATCTTTTATTGCCACAACTCTCATTTGGTGTTCATAGATTCTGATAGAGCCATTAGATCAATCCTTACGTTGAGATATTCCTACAAAAGATCATTCAATGATCACGCACCAGTTTCAGCAGTGTGAACATACTCTAGGAGGCGATAGATACGACTAATATCTCCTAGTAGAAGCTTCAAGGCCTTACGATGTCATCATGGGTATGGATTGTTTATCGACACTCCATGTTCATATTGACTGTTTCAGGCACAATGTGCGGTGTGACTTTGAGGATGGGACTAGGTTTTCCTTCACCAATGATTATGGAACATTTTCAGATCAGGATGTACTTTCTAGTAGGAGGGTGCGGCCGACCACTCATTAGTTGGCTAGCCTTACCCTCAGAGAAACTTACGGGAGGTGTATGAGATATCCTGTAGTGGTGGAATGATATGCTGATGTATTTCTTGATTATGTTTTAGGACTACCTCCTCTCAAAAAGGTTGAATTCATTATCAACCTGTACCATGGGATGGCACTAATATATACACCAGCTTATCAGATGGATTTTTCGGAGCTTCGAGAGTTGAGGGTACAACTGGAGGAATTGTAGGGTAAGGGGGTCATAAGGTCCCGTGTTTCACCATGGGTAACCCCAATATTGTTCTCCAAAAAGGTAGATGGGAGTGTGAGGATTTTTGAAGACTTTTGGCACCTAAATATATTGACTGTGATGAAAAAGTAACCTCTACCGAGGATTGATGATCTCTTCAACCAGTTAAAGAGATCACGATGGTTTGTGAAGATAGATCTTAGATAAGGCTATCAGCAACTCAGGGTACAACATGAGGACGTATTGAAGATAGCTTTCAGATGTCTACGAGTTCTTGGTGATGCATTTCGGTGTGACCAACGCTCTGGTATTATTCATGGGACTCATGAAAAGGATCTTCCTGCCTTACATCAATCGCTTCGTGGTGGTCTTCATTGACGACATCTTGGTGTACTTGGAAACAGAGGAGGATCACGCCACACACCAGTATATAGATCGGGATACACTCTGAGAGCACCATATTTATGGAATGCTCACAAAGTACTAGTTATGGTTATAAGAAGTCCACTACCTAGGCCACAGTTTCTCAGAGGTTGTAGTAGCAGTGGATCCAGCAATGATAGAGGTAGTTCTTTCTTGGGAGCCACCCAGGAGTGTGACCGAGGTAAGTAGTTTTCTGGGATTGGATGGGTACTACCTGAGATTTTTACATAACTTATCTAGGGTATCATCACACTTTTCAGCTTTGAAGAAGTGGGGGAACCCATTATTGTGAACGAAGATGTGAAAGAAGAGTTTCCAAGAGACGAGGCAGAGGCTAACGAGTGCCCCCATCTTGAGGATACCAAAAGAGGGAATTGGGTAGGTAGTCTAATACGACGCATCAGGGACCCGACAATGATGCACTTTGAATCAGGAGCGAGTGGTGATCATCAATAGCTCATGTCAGTTGAGACATCACATGTAGAACCATGCTACATATGAATTGGAGTTAGCATTAGTGGTTTTTTCACTGAGGATGTTATGAAACTACTTGATGGGTGAACAATTTACAATTTACTCTGATCACAAGAGTATCATATATATCCTCTCATATAAGGACCTGAACCTGAGACAACTATGACAGGTTGAGTTCCTCTAGGACAATGACTATGTGACAGTCTACACTCTTGTGAAGGTAAATGTAGTAACAGATCCAATCAACTGGAGGTCTGGTATACAATTTCAGAGTGAGGGGACAAAGAAACTAACCACATTGTAGATATCCTTCGTGGATAGAGATGGAGAGGCTTACCTCCAGTCTATGATTGTCACTCCCCCACTCATTTATCATGTTTGGGAGGCACAGGTTGGGGATGTTGACTGCGAGGCCCCATGTGCTCAGATATCTTCAGGATAGTCTACTGAAGTATTTTCTAAAGCTGGGGAGCATGTCATTATTTCCAGAGGACACACCATGGTACCCGTGATTCTACGAGAGGATTTATTGATGGAGTTCCACACATCCCCTTTGGTGGTACATCACGAAGTGGTGAAGATGTACCAAGACCTCTGACATCAGTACGGGTGGCTAGGGATTAATAAAGTCATGGAAAACTATGTAATCATGATTCCATACATGACATCAAGTGAAGGCCAGGCATCAGGTACCAACAAGCTTAGCTCAACCACTTGAGGACATAGAATGGATGTGAGATGGTTTGTTAATGGACTTCGTGACAGGGTGACTACGTATTTATAGGGGTCAGGATTCCATCTGGGTGATCATTGATTGACTCACCAAGTCGGCCCACTACCTACCCATCTGAGTGCAGGGATCAGTAGAGGGATTGGGTCACCTCTATGTATAAAAGATTGTACGACTTCATGGGGTTCCATAAACGATCATCTTAGATCATGACACTTGGTTTGCATCCTGCTTGTGGAATGGATTACAAGATCCATTCGGTACTCAGCTGCGCTTGAGCATAGCCTTGCATCCTCAAATAGATAGTCAGATGAAGACACTCGAGGACATTATTCATGATTGCGTCCTAGATTTTGGCTGCAGTTGGGAGGACAACCTTACATTGGTGGAGTTGACATACAATGATAGTTATCACAACACCATTGACATGGCTCCATTTGAGTCCATGTATGGGAAACTATGCAGATCACCTCTATGCTGGACAGACCCAGGGGAGTCACCACTTATGGGTCCAGAGTTGGAACGGGCTTCCACAGAGAAGGTGCAGATCATCCAAGAGAGGATAAAGACTGCCCAATGATGAAATGAGTCATATTAATATAGGAGATGATGACCCTTGGAGTTCGAGGAGGGAGATAATGTCTTCTTATGGGTCTCACCCCAATGAGGATTGCAGAGATTTGGATCGGGCGGCAAGGTATCTACGAGGTTCATCGGACCTTTCCAGATCCTTAGTAGAGTAGGCAAGGTGGCATACCAACTAGCTCTTCCCACTACAAATGAACTAGGTGGATAATGGTTTCCATGTTTCAGAATTGAGGAGGTATGTTCATGATGAATCACACGTTATCGACTGGGGAGAGTTGGACATCAACATTAGGGAGAATTTTTTGGAGTTCCTGTTATAGATAGATGATCAACAAGAGAAGGTCCTTTAAGGGTGTTTGATTCCTCTAGTGCGAGTTTGATGGCAGAAACGGAACCTCCAGGAGAGAACATGGGAGTGGGATGCTTAGATGGTTGCTCAGTACCCCCATTTGTTTCCCTAGATTGGTTTTATCTTTCTGGGAAGAAAAACCCTAAGCTAGGGAAAATGTAAAGGCCAGGAAATCTCATGTATTTTTTTTAAATTAAATGGAATGATTATGAGTTTTTGAAAGTTGAAGGCACGTGATTCTGAGGCTTGGAGAGCCTAGAACAAAATTTTAATTTTTTTTAAGGTACGTTCATTTAATGCGCAATCAAAATATTTAATCTTTTGAACCTATTTCTAGATTAAAATTCATAGGGAACTATTGAATCCGCAGCGACGAGATTCAGTTAAGGGAAGCATAAGTACTGTCATCAAGGGTCAGACAAAAAAGATAAATTTTCAACATTAAAACATAATAATAAAATTAGTCGATGTGTTATTTTATTCTTTCTTGTAACAGGTGTGTGGTAGTGGCAGGACCATTGGGTTGTCAATACATTTAATGTATGGTTAAACATGGGTGTGTAAACGTTCCTTTAGAAGAACTAATAGGTTCATTAATTAAATTATTTAATGAACGTCTTTAATTGTGCGGTGTGTTGATCCTCACATTCATCTATTTAAATGAATCATGGACATGGTTTTTTGGCACTCAAGAGAGGAACCTCTGATGATGTGTCGTGGATTATTCCACCCACATAGAATGAGACTTCGATGACTATTGAAGGATTCGAAGATGAGCGCCAAAGGACATCAACCTTCTCTTTCGTCTGCAACATGCTCGGACGTGGAAGCTCCTTCCTCATCTGCATCAACTTCTAATGAGCTCGAGGTAGGGGGTTTACAAGCTCTGATGTTCCCTCTCTTTCCATTCGTGAAAAATAAAACGAACACAGACAAACTGACTAACGGGTTGATCCACATCTTGTCTATTCATGAGAGTGGTTGTTGGAGGGTCATAAATTTGGGGATTGTTATTCTTTTTTCATTATTATAATTCCACATGTTTAAAACACTAACATGGAGGGTGCGGGATGAACCCTACACGGCCTCGAACCACAGCTAAAATTTTCATTTGTGCGGAACAACGAACCCAGTGACAAGGATTATTATAGGGCAGTGCAATGAAGGCAGAAGCCTTGGAGGCCCATAGGTATATACGAGAAGAAGAATGCACCACTAGAGCATATCCAGTGGCCCACAGAGGCAACCACCAGTGCGACACCACCAGTGTGGCGACGACCAACCGAGCAGGCTGTGCGAAGGGGCGGTGCGCGTAGGCACTGTAGTGGCAGGTACTATAGCCAGTTGGGATATAGCGGTGGAAGGGAGCAGCATCGACACATAGTGCGGAGTTGATGTACCACACGAAGAGGGAGGATAATCCTGCTCGGGCTGCTCGGCTGGACAAAACGAACAACTCAGCAAGTCGTTTCAGTAGAAGGGGTAGCACATGTTGGCACTGCCCGTTGGCCGCATCGGTCACTCTGCCTCCATTCAGTGTGCCATCAAGAAGCCCAATTACAGGCTGGATTCATCCAAGAGGGTTGGACCGCGATCATGACCGAACCTGCCAACTGGTCTTGTTTTGCCGGTCGGGCCAGACCTTCCAACCTGGTCGGACCACTACCGTACCAAGACCTGACCAGCCCTGTACCACTAAAATGGGCATATCTCGCAGAAAAGGTGTCTATTTGTTGTTCCGTAAATGAAATGAGGACCCTTGGGAGGAGGGAGTACTTTTAAGGTACTCAAAATGGGCTTTGGAGAAATTTGGATTATGGACGGTTTGGATTGGACCCGAATTCAACAGGGCCCCGATACAATAATGCATATGACTTATAAACTGAGCATTAAATTTTTGTGACATCAATTGTGTTGGAACCCATATGACATGGATGTTCATCGGGTTAATTATTCTTGGGACTTCATGGTGGTTGATGTATGATCGATGGTTTCGGGAAAGGATCCTTCCAAAAACATGCTTGCTTTGTTCGGGAATCCAGTGGTTGGCTGAGACGTGATGAATGAATAGCGATCCTGTGTGGATCTATAGTGAGAGATCCTGTGTGGATCAGCACTGAGAGATCCTGTGTGGATCATAACTGAGTGATCCTCTATGGATCAGCACCGAGTGATTCTGTGTGGATTAACCCTGAGCGTTCCAGTATGGATCCGCACCAAGCTATCCAGTGTGGATCAGCACCGAGTGATCCTATGTGGGTCAGTAATAATGCCAAATGACTGAATAATATGATCTTTATTTATGACTAATCATCTGTACTTCTGTACATAAATTAAACTTGGTGCCAGCAGTGCTTTTATTCTGCTTTGTGATTGATATCATTCTTTGTTGTATTTCCTTGGTGGAATTCTGAGAGACCTTCAGTGGTATCAAAGTTCCTACTGGGTATTGTTATACTCAACCCTGCACGGGCATCGCCCGCACAGTGTTGTGTCTTGTGGAGACGTCAGACAGCTTTGACTAAGACTTGAGGAGCCAGGACATGACAGTGTACGAAGGTGATTAGTTGATGTAGAGAGTCGTTGTGATGATCTCTTCCTGCCCTTCAAGTAGGATCCTGGGTGGATGACCTCAAGATATGTTTTCCATCTTTTCTATATTTCCATTTCAGTTGGGCTTGTATTATGGAAACTTTACTTTAGTACTTACTTTTACTCTCTATTGTAGTTTTTAGTCATGGTTGCACCTTTCTTCTTCCATTGTGTTTTACTTGTTCATAGTTCACCTTCCATATTTATGTATAGGTTTTGTGGAAATACCTTCCCATTTTAAGGAAATGACTTTCTGGTGCTTGTCGCCAACCCATGACCTTTGGAAGGTGGGCATGATGTAGTCACGACTTGGGCCCCATCAGACCGGTCATGACATTCCATCACCCCCATCCATGAAATATTTCACCAGGCATGTAATAACATATCATGGCAGGGAACACCACTATCCACATTGTAGGAGGAGGGTTGGAAGACAGGTTCCAACACACCCTTACCTCTTTTATTATTAGCACCCAATGATACATGTGTGGCCCTCACTTGTGCGTCCTTCCTTTTTCTATACATCCTCATGTTGGTCCCAATTATAAATAGTTGTGTGGTAGGGAACCCCTCCATCCCACATCGATAGACTAAGTGGACAAAAATATGGATGATAAGCATCAGAAAACCTATTCCTCTAACCAAGTCAACCCACTCAGCAATGCACACCCACACTACCTTTATAATTCTACAAGTCATTCTCCAGATCCCTATCAGGATTCCTTATACCCAAAACTATTAATTAGGGGGCCCAATATCCCCATGTCCATAGAAGATGGTGTCTCGTTGGCCTTGGCTCGGAGGAACAAAAGTCAAATTCCAAAAAATACCTAAATTCCAAAGGGTTTTGAAAACCCTAAACTATCCTCCATAACCTAGAGCAATCACTAGACACTACCATGAATCTTATCCATGCAATGCCAGATCTGATACTGGCATGAATTCCACAATAAATTCACCAACCCCTGCAGATGACGCTGCCACCTCCCTCCACAGATATCTATACTGAATAAGTCCATATAAAGGAAGATGTGGAACATAAAATATATAATGAAAAATTCATAAAATCACCAAATAAAGGATCCATGATGAATGAAGATTCCAATCAAGGTCTTTCCCAGAGCTCCAAAGTATCTCTTAGCCACCTAACTACATTAAAACTTGTGTATGGGTTACACTCAACCCCCTTGTGGGGGAATGAGGCCTAGAGAACACCACACATTACTCATCATGAAAATTGAGTTGAATAACGATATTCATAGTATGAACATTATTTGAGTGTCTTAATACCCGAGTCTATGAAATTTATTAAAATTAAGGAATTTGTACCAACCATGGGTACCCCTCATCTAACACTTCATTGGATTTAATGGTATATAAAAATATATATGTCTGCGTGTAAATATATCTTTATGTATACTAATATATGTGTGTATTTATGTATATTTATATATATTTATAAGTATTAAAAATTATATATATTTATAGTTGTTATGTAGTTACATATGTTTATATATATAAACCTACATTTGTTTATAAGTGGTTATATATATGTATTTATATTTATATTTATATTGATATATATATATATTTGTCTATCTGTTCGTATTTATATATATTTATGTAAATTAATTTATATTTTCAGATATTTATATGTACTTATGCACATGTAGAATGAGGGTTGGACCCTCAGAGATCATACTCTATTGCGATGACCTTCAATCATGCCTCATGTTAACATTATCACCACCCGCACTCTATATCACATGTTCTCTATGTGCATCATCATTGTTAACCCATTCAAATGTTGAAAGCTATTTTACATCATGTTTTCATTACTCATCTCAGTGAGTTTTGTCTACATTTTTCACTTCATACATTAGACGCCATTATTTTACTACTTACTAAAAAATAATCATTAAATTAATATTGTTGAACTATAAGTCTCGTCAAAAAATAGATATTTTTATTTAATTAAATTTACATAAGTTTAATTTTATTTATATTCATATATTTTATGTGGTCCTTGTAACATCCCAAACATTCCCAAGGTGTGGACTATTAAAATATTTTGTTTTAATCCTAAAATAGGCCCCTAATATAATAAAAATGAGGATAATAAAGATTATGGGGGTGTTTGGTCCACATTTGAATCTCAGGGCATGAAAAATTTAGGTAACAGACTTTAATGTGTGGTCTATCTGAAACTATATGTCCCAGGGTGCACACCCGTGCAGTCTGTTTCATGTTTCGAGTAGTAAGAAGAGACGTGGCCTATGCACGATTATTTAAACCATGCACATTTCTCATGTGTAGTTCATTTCTGAGTAAAAATGAAAAAATAGAAAAATTAAAAAATACAGAATAAATTAAAGAAGGAAAAAATATAAATCTTTTTAAGAAAATGAAATGGGCTTTACCCATTTTTATTTTTATCCCTTTTCCTTTTTCATTTTTTCTCACTTTTCATTTTTTCCCTTTTACTCTTTTTTTATATTTTCTTTTTCTTCTTTTTTCTCCTCCCTTCAACTACTCTAGGCATGTACACCTCCCCCTCTCCCTCTTTGTTCATGTTTCCTCTCTCCTCCTGCAATAATAGGGGTTTAATCTTTCACCCCCCATTTTTGATCCATTTTCATCACTGTCAGATGTACCGGAAAGCTCTCGATAAACTCTACATTCCATACTCGTATTTTTTGGTTCCACCACTCCTCGTTTCTATAATTAGGTGATATTGTTTTGTGACCTATTTTTGGGGGTTTTCTAAATTATATAAATTAATTTATTTTAGGTTTAATGAAATATCATTACCAGACATAGGGAGTACCACTATTTTGAGGTAGGGAATAAATTAATTTTTTTCTTGTTTCATGAATTTTTTGGTGTCACACCATTGTGTCACTCATAGAAACCTTCTATTGAAGATTGATATCTCTTATTAAATTAATTTTAATTTTTACAGTGTCCATAGAGATCCTTGCATGAAGATAAATCCATTTGTGGTGTGTTTGCTTCACCTCTATCCATCCCTTGATATCACGTGTGTGTTCCGCACACTAGAACCTTCTAGCGAAGTGCTGATATGATATATCAAATTTATTTAAATGATTTTTAGTGCATGTGTTGACTCTCGTTTGTACAAAAACCCATTCATGTGTTGTTCTCTTCACCTTTGGCCACCCCTTTTTGGGTATTCCATTCGTCCTATATTTCACTTTATTTAAATGTGGAAATTACATTGGTTGTGTGTGGGACCTTGGTTAAATGCTATATATTGATTATTGAATGTGGAATGAAAAATGGATCACAAATTCCCCCCCTGGAAATTACTAATCTTGATGATAATTAATTTTCCCCTGTGAAATTACAGATGCCTTAGTATGCTTGAAGTTTCACATTGAATATCATTTTACATGTTTTTTATTTACTCATTAAAGAGGTGAATCCCTTATGCATGTTTATTATGTGTTTATTCTTCATGAAATGTTCCTTGCTTTGTGTTACTGTACTCGAATTTCTTATTTCATGTATAAAGTCTTTGATTTATTTTTTTTGGAAATCTCATTTGCTTGTGAGTATGGAATGTCATTAATTACATGTGAATTACATAATTTCCATGCTTTGTTTAATGAAATGAATTATATTTTCGAATCCTTGGTAATATTCTTGGATTGTGATATTGAAATGCAAGTGATGCAATTATTTTATTTTAAATTATCAGTTCATTAGTTTTAAATAATGATGAGTTATGATTCTATAATAAATGTTTAAATATTCATAAATGAATTGTTGGTGACTAATGATATGATTTTGTAAAAAAACCCTCAAACCAAGGTGTGTTATCTTCTAAACTAAAAGTAGGGATTAATGTTATTTGAAATGATTTGTTTCCTGGTTATATTAAATTTCATGTGATGAAATTCAACAGTTTATATTATACTCTTACTAATTAGTCATCTTTCCCTGGATTTTCTCTTATTAATTTTTTATTTTACTTACTATATAAAATGTCCCATTGTTGTTTGGATTAAATTATAAAGCCTTATTAAATGGTTATATTTTTAGCTTGTTGTATTAAATTTCATGTGATTATATGTAATTGTTAAATGGTTTACTTGGTATCTATAGAATCTTGACTATTTTTATCTCTTATTAAATGATTTCCCTTATTATATAAATTATTCTATAATTGTTTGGATTAAATTGAAATTTTTTATTGAATAATAATCTTGGTAGCTTGTTATACTAAATTGAATGTGATAAAATTTAATTTTCTAAATGATAAACTTGTCACTTATGCCCTACTTATGAGAAACTATTATTACCTTTAAATGTGAATTTTTCCCAGGTTGATTGTCTTAAATTGCATAGCTTGATTTAATGGTAAGAATGTGTCATTTAGATGCTAATTTTTGGCATACGATTATAAATTCATTATCATGAGTTATATTACTTTCATGATATGGCTCAATCAATACGAGATGAGAGAGGATATGAATCCTGAGTTAAGGAGTTCATGGCTGGAATCACAGTCATCGGTGGGATACTACTCAATTCACAAGGAGCGATAGTTTTCCTTGATAGATATGATATTTTTGGGTGGAATTTATTATGCTCATAAGTGAGTCTGGGTCTCAAGGAGAGAAACTGAGGATTTTACTATTAGTTAGATGGTTATATCATGCCTCAGGTGAGACCTAGTCCCCTATTTTAGATATTTGGAATTGACTCAGATTTCACCATGCCTTGTAGTGATACATGGAATACCGATAGGGTCACCTTGGATGGGCTCGGAGGTATTAATCTATATCAGATGTAACTTAGTGATATCTTGGACTTTTCTTAGAGTGTCAGGGATGGGCTCGGAATCCACCACTTGAATTGATTTACTGGATTGAATTTCCTCTATTGCATGATATTCATTTTTTAATATTGAATAGAGTTTGATTATGATTTTGTGACACCTCCATTTTTTACCACACTTGGATGATCACATATGAATTAGATCCCTCTCTAAATCACAAGCTTGAGGTATGCCTTATTATCTTGTTTTATCTATTTTAACCCTTGTACACATATTTAGAAATTCAAGGGTACATTATTCATATTTTAATATTAGGCTGAAGCAGGTGGTATGGGAAGAGTGTCTGCTTAGGAGCCCAGACCAATTTGTAGTAATTTTATTAATTTCACAACATTATTTTTATTATATTTGGCACACTGCTATGTACTTAAATCATGAAATGGAATTGTCTAGACTCTATGGGTGATGGCCTACTCAGATTTGTATCTCAAACACTGATGATGCATCATTTAGTACTTGAGTAGGCTTTTTGACCATACGTACAGACAAAGGGAAGTGGGATAATTTTGAGGATTGACAGTTTTTAAATTTAGGATGGAGCTTTGGGGTTAGAGGACCGGGACTATGTTTGAGATGATAAGTAATAGTTTGTGTAATTTTTGTAGTTTTTGATAGAATTCATAATATATTTCTACCCATCATCCCCATTGATCTTATTTTTATATATCACCATGACATTGAGATCATTATTTTATCTATTAGGATTATTCAGGTTCCACCAGTGGTTCCTTTATATTGAACTTCTTATTTGTTTTACTTCCACTGAAATATTCTATTCTTATTGAATCCGCTATTTAATATATATTATTTACCACTGGTTTATTCAAAATATTATTAGGAAATAGTATCTGCACAGACACATCTAAGGCCCTCGCTACTACTTTGTATCCTCTAGAATTTGAGGTGATTCTCTTGTGGTCATGTGGCCCATCATCTTGGGGCACAATTGAGTGGTACTCAGGGCAGGGTTCTACAAATTCATATCAGAGAATTATATTCCTTATGTACTAAAATTTGGGTTAGATAGGAGACTAGTGAATAAGAATTTGGAATTTACCCTATGTTGTCACATAGCTTAGCCTTGTACAGTGGACCCCCAAATTACCAGGGTTGTGAATTGCAGTTATTGATTATGCCATTTATTATTTATATGACTTCATAGTTTGGTAACAAATTTTTTCTTCTTCTTCTATTTCTATTTTTATTATTGATATGATGATTTATATATCTTTATCCAGATTATATGAGGACACTCTATAACATGAATCATACTAGGAACTATAGGAATTTAATTGAAATGAATTTTTCTAGGCCACGTGAACTATCAGCATGCATCTTCCTATTTGCATGTGATTGTTGATGTGCTTAGTTTTTTTATAATAAAATTCCTATATTAGTATAAATATAGAATTTTTCCACTTTATTATACAAGAGCATATTATATGTTAGATTAATTGGACACCCAATTTCAATTTATAAGGTGTATGAACCATATAAATTGGAATGATGATCAAAAGAATACAAATTTTTAAAGGCAATTAAATTTTTAAATGAATTAATGTAATACCACATATTAAAATGAAAACTCCAAATGGAATGTAAGACCTTGACTTGATCATTACCTAGTAAATGGTAGGTAGGCCAGGTTTTAGTGACCCTTATGGGGTATTTCTTCTTATCTAGCCCTAGCTCTTGGGGAAGGATGTCTATTGTGTTTTGATAAGAGTATAGCTATGCACATGTCCTCTTTATCTCTTGTCGTATCTACTGTACCATGTTTAGAGGTAGGCTTGTACCTGACCTCTGTACTAGATTCCTTATCTGTTACATATATTTGAATAATTTTCTATGAGGTAAGATATTGGAACTTGTAGAGTTATTCCAAAGTGGAATCCTATTTTTGTATTCCCATAGAGTGGTGATGAGAATACTCTGGAGGTCGTGGGACCTAAACCAACCATTATAGCTATTGTAGTTCTACTTCAGTCACCTCCTATTGACCATCCATTGGGAATCAATGCTCAATTTAGGGATTGTTTTCTTATATTCATTCTACCAGTTTAGAGTGTTTCCAATCATACCCCAGTTAGGGAAGATATTACATTTGAATTTCATGATGAAAATCCTCCCACCCTCTCGAGGGATGGCATTCTTCATGTCATAATATCCTGGTTGGAATCAAGGTCATTTGTCTCCGGCCATCTAAAGATGACTATAGAGTGAAGGGTCAATCTTGCTATCAATATGATTTATGAATCTATCAAGCATTGGTGGGATGTAATTTCTTAGTCAAATAATTACTGATACATGATTTGGACAAACATCATATTGGAATTCTATGATCACTCTTTCCTATAGACTCTGAGAGCGGATCATGCCAAGGGAGTGGAGTTCATGGCCATTTGTAGCTATAGGTATTGTTATGTTCATTTCTCTATTAGTTTCTTCCCTTATTAAGTGGTGTTCATAGTCTGACCCTCTTCTATTAGGGGCCATCCATGGCAGGTAACACCATCAATCATTAAAACCCCTTCTTGTTTCTTGGTAATAGTTTCCTTTATGTGGTACTGTTCGGGTTCCATAGTCATGTGTCAAACTCTCTATTTGAAAATGACATCATTTCTATGATATTTGTTCATGTGTTGTGGTCTTTCTCAAAATATGTTCTTTTCGAAATGCTCGATTTTATATGAATGGGCATTATAAGGGCATGGTTAGAAACTTAGTAAGTCATGTAACCCTTCCATTCCAATATTTTCAATGATGGATGACTCATGAGATCGGCAGTTTATTCTTAATTCATATGATTCATAATTCTTTTTGGATAATCATTGACATGGACCATTAGATATTAGAATGAATATAGTCAATAAACCTATGGATATTATCAATTTTGTGTAATTTTTTCTCATGTAATCTAAGGGCAGTATGTGTCGATATATGCGGTATAATTGTTTCTATTAAATGGAGAATTGAACTTTTTGAGGTCACAGTTAACATTATACTCTAGTGTCCTTATGATTTTAATACCGACTAGCTCTAGAGTTTAATGACCTAGACATTGATAAGGGTCCCTAATCGTCCCAATCTTTGGAAATATGTTTTTAAAATAATTAGGTGTTTGACACACTATTATATGGTTTTAGATTTTATGACTAATGCCTTGCTATGTGGGAACATGACTCGGGATGCATCATGGGTATGCATTGGTGTGAACTAGATATATAATTCTTGAGTCGACAGTTTTAGTGGAGCATTTCTAATAAACTCAACTATTAATGGTTTGAAAGTCCTTCATTTTTCCTTTCGAGAGATGGTTTGAGAATTTATAGAGCACTCCACCTTTATTATGGTGAAAATTTCTCAGATCAATTTTATTATCGTTCAAATCCTCTTAGTGTAATCATGGCCTAAAGAAGATCGTGTCCCATATATTGGTATTATCTTGATACACTAAGAGAGTATTAGTCATACACCATGCAAAAAATTTGAAAATCCTTTGGTCTTGTTCTTGTGTATTTGATCATAGTCACGCCCTACAACCATTTTTTTTAAAGGTATAGTTGATCCGGAGTGATAACTAGATTTTTACCATGTCGAATTGCATTGGATGGACTCATGGACACCAGCTATTCCCCTCTAGATTTCACTGTCAGGAAATTAGCACTTGGGTTTCAGTCAATGTTCTTGAGGTAAATATTTCTTCTTGTACTTATATCTTGATCATAAGAGATGAATTTGGTTTTCCTTGGATGTGCTCATTGGATTCCAGTTGTTGACTTTTATGTTACACTATTTTTCTAACAGAATAAGAAGGGGGTGTTTTATACATGTTCTTAAAAATATGACAAACCAAGGGATTGTCTCTATGATCACATCAAGGCACAAGAACATTTGAATACTTTGGTCTAGAGATCTCACCGAAATCCAGTTACTAACCACAGTGAGTGTGAATTGTGAATATCTCAATATACATTGGTTTAAAATGCATCGGGTTAAACATTTGGTATAGGAAGACCATCTATGCCACGAATTTTGGGAGTGGTCAGCTAGTAGTGGCTCGACTTATCTTCTTTTCATTTCTTTTAAAAGAATTCATCTTCGAATCATCCATTTTATAGTTTCATATTTATTTTTCTATGTCATGATCATTGTTGAAATGCTATGGGAACCTGTTAAAAAGCTTTTATAATGGTGAGGATATCTTGTTTTTGAAATGTATTTAATTCTAGAACCTATGATGAAGTTCCATCATTTGGTTTGGTGATAAGAAGATGAAGTCATCATGTCTCTAGTTTGAGGACCTCAAAATATTCCGTCTCTGTGCTCTGGTTGGAGTTTGTGTTTTCATTTGAGTTAGATAGCTTAGGTGGTGTGTGTTAAGGTGAATTTTTAATTTTCATTGAGTGTTTGGAAATACAATGTGTCTCTTGGAATGAAACATCAAGACCCTAGTATGTTGGGCGATGTTTTCGTTGTTTGTAATTTCTTCTTGGGGAAGATAAGTTCTATGGAGAAGAGGTTATAACATCCCGACTTTATCCAAGGAGAGGGATATTAAATTTTTTAGTTTAAATACAAAAAATATAATCTTATTCCAAGGAGGTTAAAAGAGATTTTGGCGGTGTCTAGTCCTTGTATCGTGCCTAGAGCATCGAAAATGGTGGAAGCGTACAAGGAAAAATGGTCTTTCTGAAACCGTGCGACCCGGGGTGTAGGCTTGTGTAGCATGTTGCAAGTTATGAGTAGTTGGTAGATGCATGGTCTACACATGGTTATTTAAGCCATAAAACTTTCTCATTATTTGTGCTTTTATGAGTAAAAATGAAAAAAATGAAAAAAAAATAAAAAAAATTAAAAGAAGAAAAGAAGAAAAATATAAATGAAAAAAGAAATAGGCTTTCCCCATTTTTATTTTTCCCTCTTACTTTTTTTTACTTTTTTTTCTCTTTTCAATTTTCTTTTTCCTCTTTTATTTTTATCATTTATTTTTTCCCTCAATTTTTCCTCCTCCCTTATTCTCTTATAGGCATGTGTGCCAACCCATCTCCTTCTTGGGGTGTGGTGGCCCTATCCTCATACAACCTTGGCAGTTTTAACATTTCACCTGAAACATTTTTTAACTTTTTTCATCACCATTAGATGAACTAGTAATATATTGGTTAAATCTAAATTACGCAATCATTGATCTCTAGTTTCCTCTATTTATCATTTCACTAATTTGTTGAAATTTCTTTGGTGCCATATTTTTGGGGTTTTGGTTAAATTTTATGATCTCTTCCATTTTAATTTCAATCAAAAGTTTTTACCAGATGTAGGGAGTACCACAACATTGTAGTAGGGAGTATATTATTTTTACCACCTGTTTTTTGAATTTTAAGCATCATTTCATCACACTTATTTTCATAACCTTATTAAGTATCTTTATATTGATTATTATTTTATTTTAAATGTTTTTTTGTATCTATAGAGACCTAAGCATGTGGAGAGACCCCTTCTTGGGGTGTTCACTTCACATTTTTCCACCCCTAGACGTCACTATGTTGTGACACTCACCGGAGTCCTCCAATTATGATTTTATGTCAAATATTAAATTTATTTTAATTCTTTGTCGTGCCCGTGGTGGTCCTCACATGCGGAGAACCCCATTCATTGGGTGTTAATTCCACCTTCGTCCACCCCTTTTCTGGTGCGCCGTCAGTTTTTTCTTATATTTCCCTTTTTAATGTGGAAATTACATTCTTTTTGCAAAAGCTTGGTTAACTAAATTAAATTGATTTTTGGGTTTTGAATGAGAAATGATCAATGAATTGGGCCCCTTGGTAATGTCGAAGCTTGATGATAATTAATTGGACCATGTGTAATATTATATGCATTGGCATTGTTGAAATTCATTATCGAATATCATTAGACATGTTTTTTTGTTTAATTATGCTTGTGGAGAATCCCTTTTGAATGTTTATTAAATTTTTATGCTTCATTAAATGTTCCATTCTTTGTGGTATTATTTTCAAATAGCTTATTTTATGTTTAAATTATTGAATTTCTTTTTTTCTGGAAAGCTTGTTGGCTTCTGAGATTGAAATTTCATTAATGACATATGAATTATATAATTTTCATGAGTTGTATCATGGATTAAATTTAATGTGAAAAGCATTCGTAATATTCCTGGCGTGTGATATCGAAATGCATGTGATGACATGAAAATGTAATTAAATTATTGTTTCATGGATTTTAAATTCTATTGACTTATGATTATAGAATAAGGTATAAATATCCACCCCCACATTCTATGATATTTAGTCATGAAAATTAAGTACAGTGTAGGTAGGTAATGATAATTTGGTTAAATTTTTTTTCATGGATTTTAAGGGATTTAGGGATTTAATATTATTATGGTAGTCCCAAAGAGTTTTAGGGGCTAAAATTTACAAATTTCTCAATCAATTTGATTAGGTTCAGGGACTCTAATTGTTATTAATAGAATCATACCAAGGAAAAACACAATATTTTATAATTAATAATGGGTATTGGGGTGATTATAAAAAAAATTAGAATACCTTTTAGATCTCAGAAATCAACATTAACCAATCTTACATGTTAAATAATTTTAATAATCAGTCAAAAATAATGTAATTCCATTAAAATCAAAATAATTTGTATGGAAACACAACAAAATTATTTAAAATATGTTAATTAAAATAAAATGACTCCTAAATAAATAATTAGTGTTTAGAAATTATGTTGGATATTATGTTTAATCTCAATTTTTTTTAAAAAAATTAAAAATTCTATATAAATCAAAATAAATAGAGAAAAATGATTATAAAAACTAAATAAAAAAATATATACATCATAAAAGAATGTTTCCATAGATATATTTTATTATTAAATTATACCTTATATAACATGACATATAATTAGTGGTTAAAATATATTTATATCAAATCGTAGATATAGGTAAATTCAACTCACTGGCTGAATTTATTTAATGATAAACTATAATCATATGACACAATGTTTGGTTTTACTATATTTTTCTATATGAAATATTCCAATTTTATGATTCAAAATTAATATATATATTTATTCCAAATTACATGGATATATTATCTTATTGTATAAAGGATACATTATTCAACGATATACCCACTTCTTTTGATTGTCATCTCCAATATAGACATATAATAGGAATTTAGAGGGATACATAGTAACTTTTAATCACCCCCATAAGAACAACTATCATAGATCATTTTTAATATCCAAATATTATAGGGGTAGTTTGGTTTTAGACACATAAATGGGGGTTTCATTTTTGACAATTTTAAATAAAGTAGTGATATTGTGTCATTTCTAGCCCCTGAAATCCATATTTGATTTGGTTTTCATTTCTATGATTTTCCAATATCAATAAATCATAAGTAAAAAGACCATTATATAACCAAAGTCATTATATCACATTGAATGATCGATAAGTGAGTAGTGAAATGCCCCCTTCACTCTTCTATGATGTAAAATTTGACTATATATAAGGAATAAAATCTAACAATATTTATTTCAGTTAGATAATATGAACATCTACAAAATCCAATATCCTCTTTATAGTCTTTAATTTCAATGGACATATATTTCATCCCTTCACCTTCATAATGTCAAGACGCACAGAAAATCTTTTTCCATTATATGAAAATCCAAAAATAATAATAATTCTATTAAACAATTAATATAGGTAAAGTTTAAAATTATTACTAATTTTTTTAAATTTTTTCAAAAAAAATATTCTAAATTATAGATTTATTATTTTATGGACATTTTGAACAGATTTCACATAAAACATTAACTCCAAATTTGGCCCAATCACCTCATAGACATATCTTTTTTCATTATTGTTGAATACTATCAATAAATAAAATATAAAATTGTAAATGAAATATCATATTTGAACAACCGATATAATTTTTAAGGATTTTGTCCAATATTTCCCCAAAAAGTCTCTTTCTTTTTTACTAACTCATTATCCAACTTATTTTCTCTCCCATATTCATATTTCTCTACATTTAATATCAAAACATGTCTAATTAAAACATATCTATGTTGTTTTTTAACTATCTCACTCATGGGTAATTGATTTAAAATGTATTCCCAACTCCTTATCTATTTATGCTTCTATAGTATTTCAGTTATAATCATTTCTACATTAATAGACTCAAGATGTGTATCAATAATGAGTTATTAAAATGTATTATTTAATGTATATGTCTTTGTATGTTATTATATTAAAGGATAATGATTAATATGAGGTTTTATCCTAAATTAAAAAAATATGATAATAAATTCAATGATTAAAGAAACAAATCCCTCACTCATACCCATATAACTACTTATCCCAACAAACTTCTTTCCCCCCTTTCTTGGGGGATTGGAATGTAAAAATAGTGAATACAATAAATGATTATTCATATTTATTGTCAATGCATTTTTTTCTTACTTTCTTATATACTAATTTTTAATATATTCATTTTTTTATTTTAAAAATAAAAGGAATCTATTATAAAAATGAAAAATTAATAATGGAAAATTTCATCTAGACTTTCTCATACACTAATCATGTATTATATCCTTGAAATTGTCCCTAATATTTATGTATTTAAGGAAAATTTTTATTATATTATGGTTATTTTATTATGAACACCATGATTTCAGAGCTTTTAAAATGATTTTAAATGATTAGTTACAAGTGTATAAAATGGATTGAAAAATAATAACTCAATATAATAAAATTGATGATATCAGATTGTTTTTAAAAAGAATTTATAGATGTCATTAAATATTAAAATAACCAAAAAAACTCTCTCGAAAAATAAAGGTATTTAAATGAGTATGAAAATTAATTTAAAAGACTAAAATTGTTGGTGAAATAATATACATTGAATAATAATAAGGTCATGAAATTTCCTGATTATCAAAACTCATAGTATGATTAAATAAATAATAAAATAATAAAACACATATCATAAAACATTTTATAATAATTTGAAATCCCCCACTATTTTTTTAATAATTTCTATTAATTTCTTGTGTAAACATTATAAAAATAGAAATTAATGATAATAAGTAAATATACAAATGAGAAGGAAACATATAAATTTAGTATTCCTCTAGTATGCATCACGATTCAATATTCTCTCCAAATGATTCAATAAAGAATAAAAACTATATAAGAAATTACTAAATATAAAAAAAATGATGAAAATCATATAGGGAAGGGGACTTAGGTAAAACCCCTAAGTGATGATTTATTTTTTTAGTTTATAGTTTTATTGTGGAAGTGGTCATCCAAAATATAATAAATAATTTTGATATAATGATATTAACCCCAACATCATTTTGGATCCATGGATTCTCAAAAATAATTTCTTATTGAGTTCTCATTTTTAGTGTATTTTTTATCCATCTCCCATTTTATAGTCTAAAATAAGATAACAAAATGATTTTGGAAAATTTATATAGTTTATTTTGAGGATCAATGGATTATAATGATTTGGCCTTGTATAATACATGGATTTTATCCTCTTCTTTGTTGTATGAAGTGAGTTGTTAGTGGGGGTCTGTCTCTATACAAAACAAATCTACAAAACCAGTTGTAACCAAACTAACTCCTTCTTACACTTCTAAAAAATAATATACATCTTCTATGGATTTTCCGTCAACATCCTAGAAGATAAAAATAAATAGTGCTTAATATTTATTATTACAACAAGTGAGATGATATTTTAATTTAGTTTCCGAAACGACAAACCATTATGATATAAATGTTGAATTTTGTCCTTCATACACATTAGTATGTAATTTATCTTCCATATCATAAAACATTAAAATTAAAATTATAGGAGAATCTATGATTGATATGTTTTTATCCAAATCCTTATTGATAACAATAGTTTTTCCTAAAACACTATTTAAATTAATTCTCATTTACCTTATAATGTACCATAGGGGCACACCCTAGGGTAAATCACAAGGCGTCCACTTCAGCACAATTATTTTTCTTCTGTAACTATTATAAATCTAACTAATATAAAAATAAATTATCAAAATTGGCGTGTTTTTAAGATTACTAAATATAAAAGAATATAAATATAAATTTAAGTTAAATACAAAATAATGTTATAATGATATAATTAAGGAAAATGTTCTTAAGAGTTTATCATAGTAGAAATCATTGTTCAAAATGGTTCTCAATATTCCTCTCAATAAGGTGATCATGACCAGTCAAACCTTAACTTCTCATTTGAAATGTCATTACCCCATACCATGACCTCTAAATATAGTGTAATTCTCTTCCTAGATTTACCTTGGATACCTCTTCACTTACCATCAAAATATATTTCATGCTTCAAAACATGCATGACACAAGTAGTGAAGGAAAGGATAATGATAAATGAGGAGAAGAATTTGGTGGTTGAGAAAATTGGGTGCCTACTAACCATAATATATTTTACCACCACAAAAATTATTACAATATAATAAAGATATATTAAATTCAAACACAAAAAATTCATTGAACCTAACATTCCCTCCATCGAACAAGCTTCAAGATCAGTTCTCGGTTTTTAGTGGAGTTGATTAGGGAACAACGATTTGAGGGCACATAAAATAACCAAAATTTAGGAAAGATTTGAAAGAAGAAGTCTAAACTAATATATATTACAAATAAAATAACTATTAAAGAAAACTAAACTCCACTTTGACCCCAAGAAAATGGCTATCCCTATAAGATATACAAGAGATTAAAATTTATAGAAAATGAAAGGCAAATGTTTTGGATCCCATTATGTCCACTTGGAGTATGCATGTATTATACTCATTTATTGAAATAATTTGGCGATCGTGTCTGCTTCAAAGTTATTCCTCTGATTTATAATCATAATCCCTACAATATACAGTTGTATTGGATGTAGTATGTAGGAGGTATGATATATGTCCACTGAGAATTTATGTTTGTCCAGATGATTCTTCATATTCCACTTTTCCGAATTCCCATGCCATAATAACTATGAAACAAGTAGATTCATGTTTGGAATCATTAATAAATTATTTTCCTTAATTAATTAAATAGATACATGTATATTTTCATATTTATTTTATTGGCCCAAATAGATATACAATATTAATAAGAAAAGTGTCCAAATTTTTGCACAATTTTTGAGGCCCAGTTTGTGAGCTAATGTTGGGCCTCCAACGAATGATTGAGCTTGGGATCTTGTAGGATGAAATGAGCAAGAATATGTTAATAATCATAAAAAAATGATTTTCAAAATTTCACTTAGTGGATAAAATTTTAGGTTTGAAAAGAAGATTTAAAAAACAATTAAACCCCAAAATTCGTCCATTTTTAAAATTAAGCTCAAAATTCAACAAAAACCTAAAAATGTAAAATTTCCCATAAAATAATAGTATGTTGGTTTTATAAACATTTAGTTATAGTATATTTGTTTTTGAAAATTCTAGATTCCTCACACCCCCACACTTAACAATTGTACTCTTGAGCAATAATGATATCTCACAATGAAAATCCACACAAAAATATAAAGTGAGAAACCAAGCATGTTCCCTAGAATAGAATTCTATCATTTATATTCTATGTAAAAAATCCCTTTACTTTTTATTCTTCACATTTAAATTTTTTAACCTCATAAACTCATCCATTTTCTAATCACAACCTACCTAACATTGAATTTTATGTCACTGTTCCCTCAAGAAAAATTACATCTAGTGTTATACCCATACTTTAAAATTGCATGTATCACCATATTATTTTTAAATATATCATCTCCTCATATCATGAAACCTGAAAATATTTTCAATCATGACGTCTTTTTTCCAGGTTATTTCTATGGGTTAAGTTGGGTGGGGATGTGATTGAAAACATTTAAGAATGAAAAGAGGACGTTTGACTCTTGGCTACATTGAATGACTAATCATGTGAAAACATAGATATTTCCTCCCTAAAATCACCTTAAAAATATAAAACAATACCTCAAAACATATTTATGACATTTGAAATGATCCAATAAATTTTTATAGTTAATAATTTCATCCATGTTCTCCGCATATTCTTTCTTTATTTTTTCTTTTTTTTGTAAATACCAAGAAAGGAAGAACAATTTTTTCTATTTTTTTCATGGAGGATGTGCCATAAATTGAATGAATTTAATGAATGATATTCATTACCTTGATATAGTGGAAGAGGTGGCATAAAATAATGTATAATTATAAATTCATGCTCATCTCAAATTTTTTTTGAAGGAGAACTGAATAAATGAAAAAATGCACAATGTAATGATGACTCAAGCCCAGTTATCTCTTTATCCACTTCCCAAAATGATGAAACACGCCTCAAACCACTGAATAATGAAGCACATCCCAAAAAACGCACACCAAATTCCCTTTCCCTACACTCAGAAATGACATGTCTTTGAAAAAAATACTATGAGTGTGCGTAGGTAAGGAAAACTTTCTTTGTATTGCAGCTTAAACCTTTAAGGAAATTTAGTGAATATAAGGGCCACTAAATAATATATTTAATTGTATGTATTAGGTAAATATGTGGCTATCCAAATAACTTCATCAATCATATCTAAAAAATTCCACGAAATCCAAATCATTGAAAGAGAGAAATCACAAATGTTGGTTATCACAAAATATCCATGCCTCTCTTGAGAATGTGTCGGTATTAGGAAGAATTTTTCAATGGGGTTAATAATAATGAATAGGAAAGGAAAAATATTTTGAGTCAGTGTTTCATGGTTATGGATTTCAAATATCAATCAAACTCGTAATTTTATCTAAATACAATTCAATGAACAACTTTTCACATGAACACAAATTTAAAAATATTTTTTTTCACAAAAAAAATTCAATAATATAAACATAAATTGATGGGTGAAAAATTATTATAATATTATTTTCTACTCAAGGTTCCTAAAAATAGGAAAAAATTAAAATCACACAAAATGTAAATTATAATGTTGATCCTCCTCCCACACTTAAATTTCAATCCCCCAAATTTATTAACAACAAAAAAATTAATAAGTGATGAAAAATAATGGTGTGTCATGATATAAACTGAAATTATTTTTAGTGTAATATTTGTGTTAAATTCTAAACTAGAATTCCACATAGGTGGTTCCTCGAGCCTGGTGGGCCATATGGACTCAAGCATATCTTCCTAAACTCCAATGGCTTCTGACTAGCAGCGATGGCCATGGGTGTATCTATGGGAGACTATTCCCTTACTTCTATAGTGAAATGTAGTGGATATTATATACGATAAAAAAGACATAAATAGTAGAATAAATAAAAGAAAATTGAATGTAGAGCCAAAGGATAAAAATAAATAATAACTAAAATAACTGGAATAACTTATAATAGATGATGACGATAAATGTCATGTCACTAAAAATCTTGAAAACATGGATACAATGTATGTGGAATACATGGAAACCCTGATGAAGCAAAAAAGAAAGACATTAACTATCCAAAGAATCCAAAGCTATAACTCAATCATCTGCTTCCAGCACCATCCTACCACAGTATGTAATCAAGTGTATGAAGCATAAAACTTCCCTTTATTTACACAAACATACATGTAATCTACCCCGAGTACCAAATTATTCCCCTAATGGGTGTGAGATAAATCTCAATGGGCCACCACCAACGGTATCTATAACATCAATCATGTGAAATGGAAAGGTAATAGTGTGGGAAAATGAAATTATAACGTATTACCGAAAAATGAAACTAAATACCTAATTACATTCTTCAGCCCTAGACTAGTGTATAAAATTGTAACAACTTCATAAATTAAATATTTTTTGGTTTATATTAATAGGTCACATGAGGCATATCTAACAATGAAATCACCTCATGATAGTATAAATATTGAAGGTTCTACGATTTAATAAGGAAACCATAATTGATCATTAATATGAACTTGTTCCATGGTAATCAACATGGAAACCTAGACATTAGGGGCCACTAACTCAGAAGTAACTGAGTCTATCTATGGGTAATAGTTTAATCCTTGGAACATCATCCAAGGAATTCCAAAAATAATGCTTGTAATAGAGTACAAGGAATTCATCCATGGAAAAAACAGAGATAATAAGTTGGTAGACCAAAGGATGTAACCAAGGAACCTATTGTCATGATAGATCTAATGAATATATCAGAGGCATCCTGTATTAATAATGAAGGGATCCTATGGTGTCATACCAGGAATCCATAGTTAAAAAAAGATCTAGTTCCTAGGTTGGTCTCACCCATGGTAGCTGATATCCTTAAATCAGAATGACACCCTCGAGCCATAATGCATTCCCTTAAGAATCCAAGAGATAACATGATTCAAGCCTTCCTATAAAGATGTGAATGTCCATGTGCATAATGAGTAACCATACATTTCATTCATTATAATTATTTTTGCCATATGATAACTATTCCATCAACAAATTCACATGGTTTAATCATTTTCTTTGATTAGTTTGACATGGACATGTAGCATACAAAAATTTAATTAAAAAAATAAAATTCAAGTTCAATAGATAAAAATCACTTCACTGCCTCCCATTAACATGAAATGGTGTGCTAAAGAAGTGAAACCAAACATTCATTTACTTTTAATATGTCTAAGTCATATACTTAAGTATTCATTCCATAATGTCATTTGAATCAATTTCTTACATTTAAGAACATACCGTAGGCGTGTCATCTGTAAAGGATATGATACAATCCATTCATAATTTTATCTTTTAATAGGAATTTATTATAAGAAGTCTTACTATTAGTTTGTTCAAGCTCATGTACACCTGGATGATGGCTCAAAATTTTCAAAATACTACTAATCCAATTATGGAATATCACCCTACATGGGGTGTTGGGAGTTGCGGAAGAAACCACCAATAACTAGTCACAATTATGAAAAAATAATAACCATACAATTCCAATTACTATAAGAAATGAATATAAATTCAATAAATGGGACCTATGGAAATCAGTGAGCGCCTCATGATAATTCCAAAATCAACGGACTTGAGGGTTGGGTTATATACCACCCACCTATTACTGGTACAACTCTCCCCATCCCAAATCGACCTCTAATTCAGCATAGATCGAATTATATCTAAAAAACAAGAATAAAATTATAGAACTATATAACTAGGTTGAGATAAATAGAAATGTATAATTTCTAAAATTCACTCGAGTACATACCATTGCACATCCTATGTGACAAACAGAAGATCGATCAGACCTCGAATGAAGGAGATATCTCAATCCCTAGATTTGGCCTTCAAAACCTCCAAAATGAGTGAAAATGGACATTCATCACACTTGAAATTAAAATAGGGAAGAAGGGGGAGGTTAATTCCACCATTAAGGGTAAAATGGTCATTTTTCTAGAAAATATCATGTGCATGGTTTAGCTGGACTACTTCCCTAATTGTGTAATAACCATGCAGATGTACCTAGAGAAGAGGGGGCACTGACATTGTTAGGACGCATAGTTTGAGAAACTGTGCACCATCCATGTTATATGTTTTTACTCCATAATTTAGACCATTCGCACGGTTTAGACTAATTGTGCATCCTCCCTACAAGGTTTACTCTAACTATTCAATAGGGTCACATTTCCAAAACATTTTGGTTCTAGGCTTTGAACGAGTGTCAAAAACACCTGCGACCTTCATGAACTCATTAGGAATCAAAAAAGATCCATAAAGAGTTAAGATGAAATTTAATGGATCCTTACATGATTAAAAAACTAGGTTCATATAGTCTTCCCCCATTAAAGGAACTCACCTCTATGTTCACCTTCCAAAGGTAGTGAAACACTTTTTGAGAATAATTATAGCCACTGAACACAGGCATCGACCTCTTACTACCAATTCGTGTCTTGTAGATGGCCATATCTCCATACCACCCGTTATAGCAGTACAAACCATCCTATGAGAGCCTTCATTCTCTTCCTGCTGATTATGATAGGATAAGCCCCTAAATAAAATGGGAATCATGCTCAACTTCCTCAGGATAAAAAATATAACACGAGTCATCATGATAACGATGAAGCTATGAAATGTGAAAGACCACATGCTAGCATGGTACCAATAAGGTAGTAAAAATTGATAGGATACCTAAACAAACGTTTCTAAGATCTCAAATTAACCTACATAATGAGGTGAAAACTTACCTTTCTTTTATAACCATCTATGTCCTAGCTTGGGGATACCCGTAGGAATGAACGATCCTAAACCTCAATCTATTGAGGTCGAAGACCACTATCAATATAATATTTATATCTAGAATGAGGTGTAGTATTATTCTTATATATCATATAAACATACTCTAAAGTCTCATACATGAGATTACAACCTAGTAGGAAAGCCTCACATGCCTCTATACAATATAATGGTGAACGAAAAAACCTACCATATAAGGCCTCAAAAGAAGCCATCAGAATTTTCACCATAAAGATGTTATTATAGGTGAACGGAATGGCACAGATATGCTTCTCCCATAAACTGTATAAATCAATGACACAAGCTTGGATCGTAACCTCTTGAGCCTATATATTCCGTTGTGATTTTTCATTGTTCTGAGGGAGAAAATATATACTTTGGATCACAAGTGCACCTATATTTTTCTATAATCCCTGCTAGAATTGTGACATGAAATGAGTATCCGTATCAGAAATAATCATACAATGGATCTCCTGTAGTCATATGATAACATTGCATAATTTTTCTTAGATCAACAACTAAAAAATTCTCCTGAATATGAATAATGTGGAGTGTGCTCATTAGTCAAGAAATAACTAACCATATAGTGTCGCTACCCCTTGGCGACCTAGGTTAGCCAACAGTGGAATCCATAGAAATATCTCACCATTTCTATTACAGGACTTGAACTGACTATAACAAGCCCATAGTTCTCTGGTGCTCCACCCTCAATGGTAGAAAGGTGGAATGAAAAATGATAAAGATTGTTATCTGACATTTTATCTCAACCCAATAATACTTGAATCACATATCTTGATACATTTTCAGGATTCCTAGATGAACCGCCCATTGAGAAGTGTTAGATTCATGAATTAACTCCACTCTCATATCTATAGGATCCCAGACATGTCCATTTATACAGAAGATGTTATCCCTATCCACAGAACAATATGGAGGATGGTCAGCTCTTGAGATACCCTCTCAAAGAACCAAGCATTTTGGATCTGAAAATCACATACTCTTCACCTTTTCAAGGAGGGAATAGGTAACTGCCAAGGATGAGAATTATTACTATTCATGAATTTCATGAAACTATATATGAATCTTTGAAAATTGGGCCATTAACATCCATTCATAACTCACTTCCCATACATATTATGCCTCACTTTTCTTACCCAATGCATCAATGACTGAATTTACCTTTCTAGGTGTATAGGAAAGCTCAAAATTGGAGAACTGTGGAGTTTAGACCCATCTTTACTATCTATGATTCATATCACATTGTAAAAAGATATATATGAGGATCTTATTATTCAGGTACACCCAAAATCACACACCTAGAATAAAGAGACTCTTACAACGTAAGTCATAGACTACTATTACAAGATCAAGGTCATGTAGTGGGTAATTTCTATCATGAGGCCTCAACATATGAGATCTGTACGCAAGAACTCTGTCCTTGTACATCATCACTTCTCCTTTTTCGATTCTTGAAGCATCACAGAAGATGATGTAACCTCTTCTAGGCTCTAGAATAATTGGAATAGCTTCCTATACATGCCTCCCTTTCAAATCCTAAAAGTATTTCTTGTACACGTTTGACCACATGAACATAAAAACCGTCTTTGTAAGGATATTAAGAGGTGAATAAGAAAATTCCTTAGTGAATTTATTATAATATCCAATAATCCCCCTGAAAGTCCATATATCAAACATCTTCTTAGGTTTCCCTAAGGAAAACACCGCACTCACCTTATTTGGGTCAATAAAGACACTTTATTCCGAGATAATATAACCCATCAAGTGAAAATTGTGGATCCAAATGTGGAACTTAGCAATATTATCAAGAGGATAATTATCTCTCAGTGTACTCATAATGAACTCAAGGTTCTTGGCATGGTTACTAAGAGTGTGAGAATACACCAAGATTTTTTCCACAAAGACTAAGATAAAATAATCCAAAGCGGGATGGCACAACCTATTCATCATAGCCATGAAAATGGAAGTTTCATTTTGAAGACTAGAAAATATAACTAGGTACTCGTATACACCATTCCTACTAAGTAAATATGTACCAGGTATGTATGATTGGTTGACTCATAACATATCATAACCCGATTCTTGATCAATATTAGAGAATCCCCTAGCTCCTCAGATATGGTCAAATAGATCATCTATTCTAGGAAGTGGATACTGGTTCTTGACCATAATATAGTTCAACCATCTATAATCCATTCATAGATTAATGTTCACATTCACATTCTTAGCGAAAATCATAGGCGAACCCCAAGAGGAACTGATTGGATGTATGAAAAATTTAGATTATATATCCTCTAACAACTACTTGAGATCCTTGAGCATTGTAGGTTCCATATGATATAAAGAAATTGACACTGGAGAATCTTGTAGAACAAGATAATTCTAAAATATAACTCCCTCTCAGGAGGTAACGTAGAAATGTCATTGGGGAAGATATCCCTGAAACAATCTAATACCGGAGGGAATTCTCCTTGGTCTAAACCATGATCCTCCAGGAACAGATTTGAAATCTGGGACATCACCCCACCTATCTCATTATGCTCTGGTCCAGCTCTTTTATATTGTAAATTCCACCCCCTTATGAAGATAACTACTTCTATATAGTGATTTAAATGATACCCTTTGATGATAGCAGTGTACAGTGGCGTGATACAAAATGAACCAATCCATCTAGAGAATGACATTAATGCCTGTCATATTAAAAATTAATATGTCCCATAGAATGGAAAAACAACTTACCTTAAGGGGGAAGACCTTTCACTGGTGTATTCCCTCTGATCATACCCCTAATGGTGTATATAGGGTCATTTCACCATAATGACACCATATATCTATCCCATGAATTTTCATAATATATAAATAGATAAACTATTGTGAGGAACCTATATCAAATCAAACATATACTAAAGTGAAGGATACTAGAACTGTACATCATACTGTATATGGTCCCATAACCCGATCCTCAGCTATCGGCTGTAATTATTTCAAAAATCTTGATCCACATACCTATGCAACAACTAAACTAACATGATCAAAACTGTTTTACTGGCACTGCTGGTGATTAGTTGTCTGATTTCTAAAACCTTGACAACCTCCTCAACTAGTCCTTCTAGTGCTACTCAAACTCTCTTCCTAACATGGCATAAAAGATCATTCACATGATGGTGGATCTAATGTGGATCCTTCTCCACTAGAAGTTGATCGAAATGATCTGCAGAAATGTTAACGATTCCCCATATAGCTAGACTCCCAACCCTCCAGTGGGTCACTATCACACATGGGATTCAGATTCCACATTCATATACACTAATGGCATACTACAATGCTACCTATATGAGCACCTTGGTTACCACTGCCTTGACAAGAAACCTCTAGGCATCACTTTCTACCACCAAACGAACTATTGGCATGCCTTAGCACTAATCCTCTATGCCCAGTAATGTAGTCAAACCTCAGGTTTCACTTAGTGATTAGAGAGTGATTTTTTATTTGAGAAAATGTAAGTAGGAAGAATATATTCACCTGAGTATGGATGGAATCTTAGAGCCCATCCTCAAAGCGTATAATAGATTATATATCATCACTGGAAAGAAGTGGAGAAAAGTGATGCAACTCCATGGAACACACTGAATAATCTGTAAATGACATAGAACCCTACTCGAGATGAAAGAAATACATAGCACGATTGTCTCTTGATGTCTGAGAAATGAACTAATAAAATAAGGTAGCCTAAAATTCAACCCATAACATGCTATGATAATGACCAACCTGGGTAATCACATCCCACTAGATCTTGGAAAAAAAACATAGCATGTATGTAAAAATATTGACTCCCTTATCTAGAGGTGTCTCTAGATGATAAATGATAGTCATGGTGGCCTCTTGGTAAGACTAAGTATCACGCAGACCTTCATTCCCCGAGAAGTTAAGAAGATGCTACATATGGATCTCATGAGTTAGATCAGCCATCATAGGTGCAGCTCATGGAGCACTATGCATGGACTGCAATAGAGTTAAAAAACTATCACGGACTTGTAAATCTGTTCCTGAATCAGGTATAAAAGGGAGTTCCTCACGTTTCACTCTTGGCGGTTAGACTAGAAGCTCAGGGCCCACCAGAACTAGAGCGTGGTCATCGTCAACTTCCTGGGACATGACATGAGGAAAATGTGGTGAAATTGGAATAAAACCACAAGTACACACATCAGAACAAACATAGAAGAATAAATATTGCATCACTAGGTTAATATGAATGTGATATGACTCAATATCCAAGTCATACAACCTCAACTATCCACTTAGATGGCCAGGTATTAGTAAGTTCTCAGATATAAGTTTAAGGGGTTCTAATAGATTAAGGGTCAATAATACCATGATACATCATTTAATGGTATATTTTTCATTTTATTTAACATTTAATTACTAGGTTGACTCATTTAACTTTCATAAAAATGATAGGACTGGATAAGGATGTGCAACCATTCTACTTTTTTGTTTGAATTTTCATAGAAATTGTATCAATTCCATTTTAAAATGAGTTTTCTATCCCATTGAATATGGTCCCATACTCCATATCACCGAGACAAACAGAAACACGATTTTTTTTAAAAGGATTGTTTTAGTAAGTTACTCATTATATCCTAGGAGGACCCATACCACCCCATGAATTGAAATAAGGAATCACTCGATCACAACCCAAAATCAGTGTGAGAATATATACAAGAAACTATCACCTCACAATCATAGGAATATCATGGAATTCACATAGTTAAATTCACCTATATGGCATCACAATATGCATGACCAATAAATTCTATGGGTCTATAATGATGCATGTAAAAAGGATTCTTTCCCTCAAATCATTAGGCCAAAGAATAAATGAAATTATCAATCAAAATAAATATAAAAAAAATCCACAGAACAGGTGTATCACCCAATGATGAAAGGATATCATCATTAATATGAAAACTAGAACAAATATCATAATTCCAGATCCTTCGATTTCCCCCAAACATGGGTTTGTGATTCCCATGAAAAAAATATGACCATGTCCCATGATTTATTAATATCCTAAATATTATCTCCAAATAGTAAAACCAAAAGGAAAAATTCTTCTAATAACACATTGTGACATCCCGAACCTAGATGCCACTTAGGTGGTTCCCAGATCCCGGTGGCCGAAATGTCCTCTAGCACATCTATCAAAACACCAGAAGCCACTGACTAGAAATGAGGGCCTAGGGTGTGTCCATGGGGATACTATTCCCTCATTACTAGACTGAAATGGGGTGGATACCATATAATACAAAAAATGTAATGAACATAGTATGAAATAAATGTAAATAGAATGAATAGTGGAAGGAGACAAATCAATAATAACTGAAAATGACTGGAATAACATTCAATAACTGATGATGATATTTGTTATGTCACTAGAAATCATGAAAACATGGATACATTGTAGCATACATACCTAAAAAAAGACAATATAGCCGAAATGAAAAACATAAACTATCCCAAGAATCCTAAGATACAACATCTTTATATGCTACTTTATCCATACAAGCACAACAAGCAACCAAGTGTCTAAAGCATTGTGCTTCCCTTTATCAATACCAACCTACATGTAATATGCCCTGGGTACCAAACGGTTACTGAAGTGGGTGTGAGATAAATCTTAGTTGGATACCACCAATGGTGTTTATAACATCTGACATGTGTAATGGAAATGCAATAGTGTGCAAGAGTTCATATATACAGAAATGTAAAATTCAACTAAATACCCAAGTACCATCTTCAACCCTTATCTTGTGTCTAAACATTTAATCAGTTCATCAATTTTTTAAATTTGAGTTTATATTAAAAATTATCTAGTGGTATAGCTAGCACTGCGATTACCTCATGATAGTATAAATTGTGAAGGTTCAATGTTGTAATAAGGAAACAATAATTAATAATTTACATGATGTGGTTCTATGGAAATCACATAGGAAACCTAGACCTCAAGGGCCACAAACTAAGTGGTAACTAAGACTAGATAAGGGTAAGAATGTCATCCAAGGATCATAATCCAAGGTATTCAAACAATAATGTTTCTAACTGAGCCCAAGGAATTCATCCGCGATAGAACAGATATAAACAGTGGTTGGACCCAACAATGTAACCAAGGCACCACGTTTCACACTAAATCCAAGTAATGTATCTAACGCATCCTATATTAATACTGAATGGATACTATGGTTTCAATATGGGCATCCAAAGGTAGAAAAGTACTGGGATATATGGTAGGTATCACCTATGTAAATCAACATCGTTGAATCATAATGATGTCCTCGAGAACCCAAGTTTATCCCTAAGAAATCCAAGAGCTAACACATGTCAATACTTCCTATAAAGATGTCATGGTCTTTGTGAATAATGAGGAACATTATATTTAATTAATTATTATTAATTTGATCATATAATAACTACTCCATTAAAAAATTCACTTGGATCAAGTCTTTCCTGTCATTAGTTTCACAAGGTCATGTAGCATGCAACCTATTAATTAAAACTGTGAAAATCATGTTCAGTTAATAAGGTTCACCATGATTCCTCCCATAAACATGGAATGTTTTGATACAGACATTCAAGAAATCATTTATTTACTCTTAATAAGGTTGATTCTTTAGTTAAGTATGCTTTCCATAATATCATTTGAAACAATTACATGCTTTAAATAACTTACCTTAGGTGGGTCAAGTAGAAGTGACACTGTACAAGGAATTATAATTTTCATAATTTAATAGAAATTTAATATAAAGAGGATTACCATTTGTGTGATAAAGCTTTAGAACACCAGAAAGATAGATCAAAAGTGTCAAAACACTAAAAACCCAAATTTGGCATGTCACCCTACATGGGTTGTTCGGAGTTGTGGATGCATCCCACAATAATCAATCACAATTATGGAAAGATCATAACCATAAAGTTCTAATGACTATAATTGAAGAATATAAATTCATTAAATGGCACCCTAAGAAATTATAAGGATCAACATGACAATTCCAAAATCAATGAACTTGAGGGATGAGTTATAGACAACCCACCTCATACTTTCACAACTCTCCCCATCCAGAATTAGCCTCAAATTCATCCAAGATATAAGTAGATCTGATGAAAATGAATAAAATCATAATCCTCTATAACCAGATCAAGAGAATGAGAAACAACGAATACTTAACATTATGCATCCAACATGATCAATGTAATCATGATCGGACCCTAAATGAATGTGATCTCTCAATCCATAGATTTCACCTTCAAAAGTAATAAAATGGGAGAAAATGGAGGTTCATCTCGCAAGAAATATGAATAGGGAAGAAGGGGAAGGATAATTAGATAATTAATGGGAAAATTTTCATTTTTCCCTAGACAAAATCTTGTACATGATTTTTCCACAAAATTTTCTAAACTATGCACAATCCATGCAGATGTACATGGAGACGAGGTGTAACTGACACAGTAAAGCCATAAGGTCTGAGAAACCATGCGCAAACTAGGTGACGTGACCATTTTTCACAAAAAGTGGAGTTCTAGGATACAAATAAGTCTCAAACACCCCTGATAAATTCTTTATCTAATTAGGAATCCTAAAAAGGTCCATAAGACTGAGTTGGACTAAAATTAAAAATATGCATACCTGAGTCAAAAAATGGGTACTTACACTTTGAGTGAATCCTCTAGCTGCTACCACTTCTTCTTAGAAAAAACTAAATACAAAAAATACATAAGAAAAATAATGAAAAATAAAGGTGAAGGAAAATAGGATAGAACATTGTTTGAACCCCCATGTGGGTGCTGGGTTTTTACTTCCCCTTGTCATGCATTTGTAGCGGTTTAGCCCAAATCTAATGTAAATGGGATTTCCTTCACTTATACAAAAAAATATTATTTTTACCAATTTCCATCAGTATATTCTATAAGTGAGAACCTAAGAAGAAAATAAAATTATCCCCATCCCCCAGAGTAGATGAAAGATAAAAGTTTCCATTTGGAGGTCGAGGAAAAATAATGTAGCGTTGCTCCCATTTTAGCTCAGCCAAAGGAGTGGCATCCAATAGTGATGAAGGTATTAAAATTTTATGTAGATTCGCTTCTGGTTTGGCTAACTCAAATGATTCCTTAGTTATTTCATTATTTTTTCCATCATCTTCATTTACACCAATGTACAGCTCGACAGTCTCCTCCATTTTCTCCTCAACACATGAAACTTCTTCATCTTCTTCCTCCAAGGCCTACGGTCATGATACTGAATCAAAAAAATATTTATAAGGGAGATCACATTTCATTTAAAAATCAATAATAGTGGAATATAAATAATTCACATAAATTTCATCTTCCTTATCATTTACTATTTAATACTTTTTTTATTCAAGAAGGGAAGCTGGGAATGCATTCGTTGTAGAGGGAAGTGGATCTTCATGTTTGGATTCAACATCACTAGTGTATTCTTTAAATATAGGTGGAATATGAAATTTTTTATCATTATATTTTTATTTTTTTCATTCCATCTATATAAATTTAACTTATTCAAATTTGACGGCCAGTGATGCAACCAAATATTTTACGTTTTTGAGAATGTTGAAATTATTTCGAATCACAAAGGAATTGTTTTCCATTTATTGAGCATTTTAACGAATTTGAATATTAAATTTCTATTTATTAATAACAAATTCATTATAGGGACATTAATAATAAAATCACTAATGTAATTCATTACCTAAAGAAATAATGATATTCAATAAATCTAATTTTTTATGTTTTTGATATATTTGATTTTTTGGGGTTTTTTAAAAATCATGTGTAAATTCTCTTTGAAATATTGAATATTGTGTAAAATTGATAACAATGAATTTTAATGAATATCTATTCAATTAAATTCTTATTTATATAAGAATTTACCATACTTCCACACCTTAGGGTCGATCAGAAGGAGGCCACAACCACACACAAATTTTACTATCATCACATTTATAAATTTAACTAATATGAAACTAAATTATCTAAATTAGGTGATTTTAAAGATACATAAAATAAAAAATAATATAAATATAAATGAAAATGAAATATTGAATGATTTTATATATGATGAATGAATGAAAATGTTCTACGGTGTTTAAAGTTGTTGAAATCCTTATTCAAAATAGTTATCAACATTTATCACAATGATGAGATCAATACCTGTTACACCTAAACTTCATGTTGAAAATGTCATCAACACATACCGAGACCATTGAATACGAGGTATTCTCTTACTAGAGTTAGCTATGGGACCTCTGTTTTTACTATAACAATTTATGTCATGATCCACTATATTCATGACATAAATAGTGAAGGGAAGGATATTAATAAATGATAAGAAGAACATTGTTGTAGAGAAAATGGGGTGAATACTCTCCATAATAGATTTATACACCACATGAAATAACAGAATGGAATAAAGAAATATTAAATTAAAATACAAGAAACTCATTAAAAAACCATTCACTATATTCGACATTAATTGAGGTTAGTTCTCTTTTTTAATGAAGTTTATAAGGGGAAAATAATGAGAGAGTGCATAAATTAAAAAAATGGAATAAGGAGATGAATGAAGAAGAAAAATAAAATAATATATATTAAAAATAAAAGAACTATTAAAACAATAATAAATACCTACTTATCCCCCCTAAAGATGGTTATCTTTATATGAATTAAAAGAGATGAAAATTATAGAAATAGGAAGGAAAAGGTTTTGGCTAAAATTCTATCTAATGAATGTATGCATGTGTTATCCTCATTTAATGACATAATTCTGGAATAGTGTCTTCTAAAAATATTTTCAAATTCATTATTCACATGAACAATAAAAGTTTCCTCTATATTGGGATATAGGTATAGGAGTTAAGGTAGATGTACTCCTAGAATTTAATTTTATCTAGCCGACTCATCATATTCCACTATTCCAACTTCCAAATCCATAATGAAAATGAAACTGGAAGATTTGAATGTGTAATTATTAAGTATTAATGATCCATAATTCATGATCTAGATACATGTTGAATTTGAGATTCATTTTTCTAGACCACTTCAAAATATAATCTCAATATTAAAAGTGTACAGATCAATGTATAGTTTTCAAGGTCCAATTTGTGATATGATTTTGGGCCTCCAAACTATTGATTAATATTATCCTTCAGAAGTATGAAATAAGTACCAAGATTTCAGGAAACCTAAAAAAATGAATTTCACAATTTCACTCAATTTTTAAAATGTTATGTCTGAAATAATGAATAAAAACCGCTAAAATCTAAAAATTAGGCAATTTTTACATTAAGTTCAAAATTCCAAAAAACCAAAAGATCTGGAAATTTCCCATAAAATTATACTATGGTGGGTTTATAAAAATTTAATTACAAAATAAAATTTATGAAAATTGTCACCTCATAACTCCCCCACACATAACCATTTCACTCCTAGGATATTATGATACATCTAAATGAAAATTGACAAAGCCATAAAAAGTGTGAAAACAATCATGATATTATCCCAAATATAATTTTACCATGTCTCTTATATGAAAAAAATTCCATTTTATTTTTATTCCCCACATTTTAATTTTTCCAACCTCAAAAATCCATAAATGGACCAATCCTAACCTCTCTCACATTGAAATTCATGTCACTCTTCACTCAAGAGAAACTAAATCTGGAGTTATCCTCATACATGGAAATTGCATGTATCACCATAGTATTGTGAAAAAAAATCATCTCTATATAGCGTGAAACACAAAAATATTTTCAATCAAGAGGTATTTTTCCAGGTACATTCTACATGTTAGGGTTGGTGGGGAAATGATTAAGGAAATATAAGTCTCGAAAGGGGAGGATTGTCTCTTGAGTACAATTTATAAATAATAAAGTGAAAAAATTGAAATTCCCAAACAAAAATTCCATTGAAAATGTGGAAGAACACACCACTACATTTTTTGTGGCATTGGAAATAAATAAAGAAATTAATATAATGAATTATATCATTCATGCCTTTCCCCTCTTTTTTTCTTTTTTTGTTTAGCTCCTCAAAGGTACATTTTTATTTTACTTTATTATTTTTTTCATGGAGGATGAGTTTACAATTGAATAGAATGAAAAAAATGAAAGTCATTACCTTAATTTTAGAGTGGGATATGAATCATAAAATAATTTAAAAATATAAAATCATGCACATCTACCATTTTTTTCTTTTTCTTTTTTTTCTTTTTTAAAGGAGAACAATATGAAGGAAATAATTCATAATTAAATGATGACTAAAGCCCAATTATCTATTTATCCACACCCAAAAATGATGATACACACCAAAAAACATCCACAAATGGAACAAATCCTAATGAACACACATGGAAGTCCATTCCCACACACTCAAACATGAAATATCGATGAAACAAATACTAATATTGTATGTAGGTAAGGAAAAATTGGCTTCTAATGCAGTTAAAATCTATAAAATATTCTAGGAATGTAAGGGATAAAGAAGTATATCTGTAAGGGTAGTACATAGGGAAATATGTGACTTTCCAAAAAACATCCTCAATCAAATAAAAAAAGTTCTCTGAAATCAAAATCATTGAATGATAAAAAACACAACTTCTAGTTCTGACATTAAATCAAAACATCTCCTAATAAAGTGGGGGTATTAGGAAAAAAATTTCAATCTGGTTAAAAAACTCATTGCAATGGAAAATTATTTTGAGTCAAAATTTCATGGGAATTGATTTAAAAAATCATTGAAACTCATAAAAATGTTTGAAAATCCAATTCAAGGAAAAAATCACATCAACAATAATTTAAAATACATTTTTTCAACAATCATGTAAATTATATCAAAATCAATTGTGGTGTGAAATATGATCAGAATATTCATCTAAACTCAAGGTTCCCAAATATATGAAAAAACAAAGAAAATAAAAAATGGCAAATAAATGGTATATAATCCCCCCACACATAAATTTTACTACCCCTCTTTTTCTCACAATATGAAAATTTATAGGGGCATAAAAATAAAGGGAAGAAAAGATACGACCTGAAATTATTATTCTACGTATGTTTTTAGTTAAGCCCCAAGCTGATACCCCTTCATCCTAGAAATACAGACAAAATATAAATGAATAAGAAAAATGATGAAAAATAAATAGAAAGGGAAAGAGGAGGAACATGGCTTGAATTTCCATTGGGGATGCTAGGTTTTTACTACTCCTTGTCATGCAGATGTATTGGTTTTAACCCATCCATAAGGTGGATGGAGATTAATTCTTAAAAACCACTACATATTATTTTTTCCAATATCCATTAGTATATTCTAGAAGTAATAACCCCTAAATAAAAAAAATAATCCCAACTCCTAAAATAGATGAAAAAAAAATTGAGATCAGAAGGGGAGGGAAAATAATATAGGGGTGCCCCCCTTTTATCTCAGCATGAGGAGTAGAATTCACTAGTGATTAATATTTTAAGATAGTATGAAGAGTATATTCATATTTAACTTCATCAAATAGTTCCTCAGTGATTTATTTTTTTGTACCATCATCATCATTTGCACTAGTTTACAGCTCGATGGGATCCTCCATTATCTCCTCAACACGTGAAACGCCTTCATCATCTTCATATTGGGATTTCAGTAGTGGTAAATAATCTAGAAAATCAGTATAAGATAGATCATATTCAAATTCAAAATAAATAATTTTGGATTGAAAATAATTCATTGAAATCAAATCTCCCCCAATTTTTTAGTTTCAGACTATTTTTCTTCATGCGGGGCAGTTAAGAATTTCTTTTTTTAGAGGGAAGTGGATCATCAAGTTTGTATTTAACATCACCAATATATTCATTAAATGTAGGGGTCATGTGATTTTTTTCTCTTAATATTTAAATATTTTCTATTCCGTACATAAAATATTAACTTCTTCATCTTCAGCGGTAAGAAACACAACCAAATTTCTTACTTTTTCAGAAACATTGAAATTATTTTGAATCACTAAGGAATTTTGTTCCATTTGTTCTTAATTTTCAAGAATTTTATTCTTCAATTTCTCTAAATTGTTATGGAATTTTTTATTATTCCATTAATAAAAAAATCACTAAATTAATCCATGACCAAATAAAAAATGATATTCAATAAATTTGTTTTTTATTTTTTCAATATTTTTCATTTTTTTTGGGTTTTTTTGAAAAACTATGTGTGAAATCACTTTTCCTCCACAATATTGGTTCCAAATAGACATAAAAAATATTTTTTAAAAAACAATTTAATTAAATTATTATTTACCTAAGAATATACCATAGTGGAACACCCTATGGATCATCACATGGAGGCTGCTTCCAAACACTTATTTTTATATTACCAATTTTATAAATCTAACTAATATAAAAATAAGTTTTATAAAGTGGGGGGTTTTAAATATTCATAAAATATAAAATAATTTTAATATAAATTTATATAAAATATATAATGAATTAATATTGAAATAGTTAATTAAAATATTATTAGGAGGTTATAATGGTTGAAATAATAGTTCAATAATGTTTTCAAAATTAAACTCATTGAGGTGATTGAGACCTATCACAACTCACCTTATCTTTTGAAATTTCATCACTCCATTATGAGAACTCTATAAAAGGGGTAATAATTTTCTAGGATTCAATTATGAAACAACTTTTTAACCATCACAATATATGTAATGCTCCCCTATATCCCTGACACAAACAGTGATGAGAATAATAATAATAAATAAGAAGAATAACTCAGTGGTAGAGAACATTAGCATACTTCTCATCATAATTTATTTAACCACCACAAAAATTATCATAATCTAATAAGGGGATATGAAATTAAAACACAAGAAACTCATTCAACCCAACATCCCCCCCCCCCCAGAACAAGCATCATGGTTATTTCTCTACTTTTAGTGGATTTGAGAAGGAAACAATGGTGAGAGAGAACATAAAATAACAAAAATAGAAGAAGGAGATGAATAAAGACGAAGACTAATGTAATATATATACAAATTAAAACAACTATTACAATATAAAAACTTCACCTTGGTCCCAGAAAATGGATTCCCTTGTTTGAGGTAGAAGAGATGAAAATTTATTGAAAAAGGAAGGAAAATGTTTTTAAACCAATTTTTTCCAAAAAAAATTACTATAAATTTATCCTAATTTAATTTTATAATTAGGAAATGTTGTATTCTAGAAAGTTTTTACTCTATGTTATAGACAAAACCATCATGATTTACATAGGATTGGTCTCCCGATGTAGGAGTTATGGAAAACATACTCTGAGAAAATAGTTATATCCAAGTGACTCTTCATATTCAACTTTTCCATATTCCCATGCCATAATGTCCATGAAACCAGCAGATTCATGTGTTAAATCATTAATTAATTAAGATAATTAATTAATTTTATGGATACAATTTTATTTTAAAATTCATTTCAGTGTCCCACTTCGAAATATGTTCTCATCATTAAAAGTGTCTAGTTGTGTGCACAATTTTGTATTCTTGGTTTGTGTTCTGATTTTGGGCCTCCAAATGATTAATTAATATTGAGATATAGATGTATGAAATGAAAACCATGATGATAGGAAACATTAAAAAAGGAATTTCACAATTTCACAAAGTATAGAAAATGTTATGGCCCAAATAAAGAATAAAATAAAACTGTTAAATCTCAAAATTAGTCCATTTTTACATTTAATCTCAAAATTCCATAAAAACCTAAAAAGTGAAAATTTACCAAAAAATAATACTATAGTGGGTTTATAAAAAACGAATTAAATTATAAAAATTATGAAAATTATTGATTAATATCTCCCCAAACATTACTATTTCACTCTTGAGCAATCATAATATATCTGAATGAAAACCCAAAAAACAATCAAGAGTGAGAAAACATCCATGATCTTATACAACAACAAAATATATCATGTCTCTTATAAGGATAAAAATTCCTTTACATTCCATTCCTCACATATACATTTTTGTCAACCTCATAAATTCATCCATGGACCTATCACAACCAACCTCACAATGAATTATATATCACTCTTCACTCAAGAGAATTTGAATATGGAGTTATCATCATACTTATAAATTTCATGTATCAACATAGACATATAACCAATCTCATCTATACTAAATGTGAAATGTGAAAATAATTTCAAACATGATGTATTTTTATATGTCAATTCTATTGGTTACGGTTGGTGGGGAAATGATTGAAAATATTTATGGCCGAAAAGAGGAGGTTTGAATATTGAGTAAAATGCATTAATAATCAATTGAAAACATTGGAATTTACATACAAAAATTCCCTTCAAAATTTGAAACAATACCCCAAACCCTTTTTATGAAATTGTATATGAGGAAAGTAATTATTACAACGAAATATATCATCTATGATCTCCCCATATTTTTTTTATTTTTGAAATGCAATAAAGAGGCACACCATTATTTTTTTCAATGAGGATGAAATTAAAATTAAATAAAATGAATGAATGTAAATAATTACCATGATTTTATAGAATTACATTAGTCATAAAATAATATATATTGGTAAATTCAAGCACATATCCAATTTATTTCTCTTTATTATCTTTTTTAGGGAGAATCAGATGAAAATTATATTGCACAATAAAAATGATGAATGAAGCCCAATTATTTCTTTATCCACTTCCAAATATTTTGAAACACACCCCACACCACCCAAAAATGAATCAAATCCAAAATAACTCACATGAACATCCCACCAACCACCATCAAACTTGAAATTTCTATGAAAACATACTAAGTGTTCATGTAGGTATGGCAAAAATGTCTTGTAATACCGCTTAATCATATAATGAAATTCATGGAATTTAAGGGATACAAAATATAGATGTAATGGTATGTCTTAGGTAACTATTTGGATATCCAAACAACTTCCTAATGCAAACCAAAACATTCATGGAATTCCAAATCCTTTAAAGAGAAAAATCACAAGTTTTGTTTCTGACACAAAATATATGCATCGCTTAAGAAAGTGTGGGTATTAAGAAAATATGTCAATGTGGTTCAGAAAACCTCAAATGACTAGAAAAATATTTTGAGTCAATGTTTCATTGGAATGGATTTCAAAAATATTTCAAACATATAAATTTTTTGATAATCCAAATCAAGTAAAAACATTCCAAATCCACAATCATTTAAAATCCATTTTTTCAAAAATCATGTCCATCATATCAAAATAATATGATATGTGAAAAATGATTAAAATATTAATTTCATCTTAAGGATCCTAAAAATATGACAAAAAGAAAAAAAATATCATGTTGATCCACCCCCACAATAAAATTTCACTACCCCTCATTTTAGCACTACAAAAAAAATTAATTAGTGTAGAAAAATACATTGAAGGAAAGATTCATACTGACATTTTTTTCAGTGGAAGATTTGAGTTAAGATCATAGATGCTAAAACTTATTCCTAGATATCAAGAAATAAATTAATTCATCAGAAAAATAATGAAAAATAAAGAGTAAGTGAAAGAGGATAGAACACGGTTTCAACCCCCACATGGGTGTTAGGTTTTTAATACCCGTAGTCAGGCAGTTATAGCGGTTTAACCCCAATTTGATGGTATATGGGATTTATTTCATAGAAATAACCAAATATTATTTTTTCCATAATCCATAAGAATAATTAAGATGTGATAAACCCTAAATAAGATAAAAATATCCCCAACCACCAGAATAGATGAAAGAGAAAATGCGAGATCAAGGGGGGGGGGGAAAGAATGTAGGGGTGCTTAATTCATAGATTAGTCCGAGGAGTATAATATACTAGTGATGAATGTAGAAAAATAGAATGAAACTTATCTTCTAGTTTGGGTTCATCTAATGATTCCTTAGTGATTTATATCTTTATTCCATCATCCTCATTTTCACCAGTGTACATCTTGACACACTCCTCCATTCTCCCATCAACACATGAATCTTATTCATCTTCTTGATCGAGGACATGAGGTTGTGGTACTGAATCTAAAAAATTAATCATGAGGTATAAGATATTAAAATTAAAAATAAATAATATTTTGATGACAATAATGCATAGAAATTAAATCTCCCTCAAATGTTTCAGTTCCGAACACTATTTCATCAAGTAGGGCAGTTGGGAATGAATGTTTTGGAGAGGGAAATGGATCATAATCATTGGATTTTACCTCACCAATATCTACATGATATTGGTGGAATATGAATTTTTTATCTTCATAATTTATTTTTTCCATTCCATCCATATAACATTAACTTCTTTGACTTCATCATCTAATGATGCAACCAATTTGCTTTCTTGTTTGAGAACATTGTTTTGAATCACTAAGGTATTTTTTCCCCAAATTTTATGATTTTTCAATCATTTGAATCATTAATGTATATTAATTTTTTAAAAAATTAGTACTAGGTCATGCATAATAAAAATCCATAATGAAATACATCACCTGAAGAATCAATGCTATTTAATAATGCTATTTGTTTTATATTTCCTTTCAAATATTTCAATTTTTGTGGATTTAAAAAATAATAATTTGTGCAAGCTCTTGGACTCCCCAAAAATGGTTCCAAATTGACAACAATGGATTTTGGTGAACTAATATTCAACTAAATTATTATTTACCTAAGAATTTACCATAGTGGCACACCTTAGGGTTAATCACAAGTCATCCCCTTCTACACACATATTTTTCTATTGTCAATATTATAAATCTAACTAATATAAGAAAATTATCTAAAGTGGGGGGGGGGTTCAATGATGCATAAATATAAATTAATATAAATATAAATGAATATATAATATATAATGAAGTCAAATAGAAATAATTAATTAAAATTTTCTGAGGAGTTTATAGTGGTTGAAATCATATTTCAAAATGGTTATTGATATTCCACTCAATGTGGTGATAAAGGCCTATCACACATCACCTTATAATTTAAAATGTCATCACCCCACATCGAGAAATATGAATTTGAGGTAAATATCTTCCTATTTTCATATAGGATACCTATTCATTGACCATAACAATCTATGTCATGATCCACCGTATGAATGAAACAATTAATGAAGGGAGAGATAATGATAAAAAAGAAGAAGAACTCGATGGTAGAGAAAATAGGGAGACTTCTCACCATAATTAATTTAACCACCACTAAAATTATCAAAATTTGATAATGAGATATGAAGTTAAAGCACAAGAAACTCATTCATCCCACTGTTCCCTCCCTCAAACAAGCACTGAGGTCAGTTCTTAATTTTTAGTGGAGTGGAGATGGGAACCACAGTTGGAGAGCATATAAAATAAATAAATTCAAGTAGGATATGAATGATGAAAAAGACAAAAGTAATATATATTATAAAATAAAAGAACTATTAAAACATTAAATATCTACCATATCCCCCTGAAAATGGTTACAATTTTATGAGGTAAAATAGATGATAATTTATAGAAAAAAGAAGGAAAATGTTTTGGCTAAAATACTGTCCAATGGTAGTATGTGCATGTTATCATCATTTAATTATAGTTTTATGAAATTGTGTATTATAAAAAGTTGTTCCTATTCATTATTAGCATGTATCATAAAATATTCGTATGGATTTGGTTCTTGATATTGGAGTTATGTGATATATACTCTGAAAATTTCATTCGATCTAGGAAACTCTTCATATTCCACATTTCCAACTTCCCATGCCATAATGACCATGAAAATGACAAATTATTATGTGGAATCCTAAATTAATGATGTTACTTTGTTCCTTATCATGATCGATGAAAATTTTCAGATTCATGTTTCCTGACCACTTTGAAATATAATCTCAATAATAAATTTTTCTAGAGCATTACACAGTTTTAGAGGCCCAGTTTAGAGCTGATTTTGAGCCTCCAAATGATTGATTGATATTTGGCCCCAAAAAGATAGAAATGAGAACCAAGAAATCAAGAAACCAAAAAACAAAGTAATTTCACAATATCAATCAGTTTATAAAATGTTATGGCTGAAATATAGAATAAAATAAAATTGTTAAATCACAAGATTAGGCTATCATTACAATTAAGTTAAAAAATTCTAAAAAAACATAAACATGTGAAAATTTACCATAAAATAACACCATTTCGAGATTATAATCCTTATATTATAATATAAAATGTATTAAAATTATAGCTTCATCACTCCCCACACTTAACCATTACACTCCCATGTACTCATCATATATCCAAATGAAAATCCACAAAAGAATCAAAAGTGAGAAAGAATCCATGATCTTACCAAGAATAAAATTTAATCATTCATGTTATATAAAAATAAATTCCCTTTAATTTTCTTTCCTCACATAAAATATTTTTCAACACCATAATTCTATCCATGTCTATGGTATATTGTTTGTTTATTACATAACTTTTCATTACATTTTATAAACAGATGATCTTTAAAATCTACTGTCTTGGAAATCAGGAACATAATACAAGAAAAAAACATAAAAAAAATTATTATAAACCACATGTAAGGCTTCATCATAGGTTAATCCTAAGTATAATTACTTAATCTCATAAATTAGATACATACATCAAATTAAATGTTGATCATAACACCCAGTAAGGGTAAACAAGGAAATCAATTTATTTGTGATATCAAAAAGGAATTGATAAAAAAAACATAAAGACATGAGAAATGGAAGGAGATGAATTTAATAATAAAAAGAACATGAATCTTAAAATAAATATTTGGAAACAAAATTTCATTTATACATTCATTAACATTTTACCAAGTATCATTCCCAAGGTGTCATAAATAAGATACCAAGGTTATTCAATAGGGTATCATGAAACTTTCATCTCAAGAGATTAAATTATTTACCCAATGCATTGGACAACTATCAAGGTTAACCTTAAATGTGTTTTTATTTTAATTTTATCAACATAGATCATAACCAAAAATTTCATAAATAACCCAAATTCAGTAAAAGAAATGTGGTTGACTTCATAATTTTGACGTTTTAAGAGAGCTAAAAAACAAGATCATTATGTCATTTATAACTCATGGAAAGGGAGGAAGGGTTATATGTATGTAAATTCCAGAATAAAATATATCAATTTTATCTTAATGAATAACTTTTGAAATGAAGGTTTATTTTTTTATTCACATAAATAAAACAAGATAATTTCTTGCGAAAAAGGGAGAGATTTTATTACGAAAATTTTGTAGCTTAACCACTATATAACACGTTTTAGAAAACATTAAAAAGAGATGGGGCATGGGGCATCCACTCAGAAATGACACATAATATAGTATAAGGATATAATAAAATATAAATAAGTTCATGGTTTGGATATATGAATGACATAACATATGAAAATGGAACTTGAAAGAAAAGAGAAAATGTGATTTATTTTACGAAAATTCGGCAGCCTAACAGTGTCGCTTAAAAATTTAGAAAACCAATTGGTGAGAGTGGAGAGTGTCTCTAAAATTTTTGAAATGAAATGGGTAGTAATAATTATATATATGAACTTACCCCAACATAATAATATGGAAACTAGAATACATAACATAAAGGAAGTCATGACTTAAAACAGGAGGGTGAAAGGTTCACTTACCGTGAAGAGTTACTTTGAAATAAAGAAGGTTGGGACCTTGGGGGAATGAGAGAACCTTGGGAGGGATTCTTTGGAGGTAAAAAGACCAGATATTTGTTTAGGAGGATTTCGTAATGAATGGAATGAGGGAATTTCTTTGTATTTATAGCAAAAGTGAAAGAATATTTTATTAATTTCCAAGGGACACCTCATCGGTGGTATTTGCAAAACCATGGGTTTGCCCAAGGTATTAGACAGTTGTGACACATCATAAAATATCTTTGTATTCACATGTCTAAGAGATTTATTACATCATGAATACATCATTAAGGATGTCATTAAACACACCGAAACCCAAAACTATATTTTCATAATTCACTGAAAAAGAAAAATAATTTATAAAAATCACATAAATTAAACCTTAACTAATATCGATGATCTGAATTCAAAAATGAAATCCATTTTATGAAAATAATTTTCTAAATATTTTTAATTTAATTTTTAAATAAAATCATTATTTATTCAAAAAAACAACTCTAAAACTATAACTTGTTTTGTAACACCTTGAAAACGTAATCATGGTCCCATAAAATTATCATATAACCATAAGACAATAAAGTAACAATTTATGATTACATTTTATGAAAAAAATATATTTTATTTAAGATTTTAAATTAATTTTAAAATTGTAAATAGAATATTTATGACCTACAAAAATTCAAAAACATATAATATGATCATTTTTCACTTTAAAATGTCCACATTGTATTTATAAATTCATGGGTGAAGTTTTTAATTTTTTCCGAATGATTCACTATTAATTACTATTCATAAGGGTAATATTACTCTACATACTTTACTATTAATTAAAAATTATATTGATCTTACTAGACTCGAAACTTCTTACTGATCAAAACCGTTGAAGACAATTTTTTGAAAATAATTTCACATAATTAATTAAATAAAGATTACATGAATATTATAAAATACCATTTTTAAAAAATTCATCTATAATATTCATCCTATATTTTTCTAGACATTTGAAAATCACAAATTTTACCATAATAATAAATAAAAATTTTATTTAGACGAAGGGATTACAAAAAAGTTTCTAATGCCACCTTTAATAGCCCCTTATAACACCTACATAGGACATAAGTGTAAGGTGAGATATGGTGATAGAATCTTATGGTGGCTAGGACAACTTTTCCCGAGTGGTGATTTCTATCATCTTGAACTTCTCACTCATGAGATTTTGTTCAAGATTCACATATTGAAGCTCAGCTTGCGCTAGGTCCAGAGCAAAGCCGAATGATGCTATCTCATTCCCAATCTCTGACAGATGGGCTTCGTACGAACCGAGTCTTCAAGATGATGCCATCAACTCTTCTTTCTGTATTAATTAACCAAGACCAATTGAATTTATAAATAATAATTGTAATGTTACGAGTTTAGTTTCCAACAGTCATATTGACCAATGGTCATATAATAGTCGAAACCCAACGATACGATTTCATTAATTAATAGATATATTTTTGTTCAGTATAAAACAAAATAACACACAAAAGTAGGAAACAAAATTTATTCAAAAGTTCAGGTCATTACATTCTTCCCCCCTTATGCAATTTTATCACCAAAATTTTAAATCGTACCCTTAGAAGAGAAAAGGTGTGGGTACTTCTATCTCATAGACTCCTCTGGTTCCCATGTGTCTTCTTCATATTTTTGGTTCCTCCACAACACCTTAACATGGTGGGTAGTCTTGTTGCATAGATCCCTATCTATATTATCCAAGATCTCCAACGGCTGATCCTCATAAGAGAGGTCATGTTCCAGTTGTACCGCCTCTAGATTTAGTACATGTGAAGGGTCAGGTATGTAATTCTTCAAGATGGATACATGGAAGTCATCATGAACTTGTGCTAGATTTGGAGGAAGTAAAAGCTAATAGGCCACTGCTCCTATGTGATAAAAAATTTCATAGGGGACAATGTACCTATTGATGAGCTTCCCTTGCTTACCAAACCTCATGAATTTCTTCCCAGGTGGAATTCGAAAAAAGCCTTTGTCACCAACATCAAACTCCTAGTCCTTTCGATGGTTGTTGGGATAGATCTTTTGTCTACTCTAAGCATCCTTAATGTGTTGATGGATGGAATGAACCTTTTCTGTCATCTCTTCCACAAGATTAGTCCCAAGAAGCATTCTCTCACCAGCTTCATGCCAACAAGTAGGAGTTCAAAATTTCTTATCATATAGATCTTTATACGGTGCAATTTGAATGTTTGAGTGGAAGATATTGTTGTAATAGAACTCAACTAAAGGGAGATGTTTATACCATCCACCTTTAAATTCCATTAAACATGTTCTCAGCATGTCCTCGAGTGTTTGAATAGTCCTTTCAGATTGGCCCTCAGTTTGGGGGCGATAGGCCGTACTGAAACTCAATTCAGTGGTCCAAGCATGTTGAAGACTTCTCTAGAATATTGATGTGAAACTTGGGTCATGATCAAATATGATAGAATGTATATCTCAATGAAGCCTTCCCACTTCCTTCACATAAATAATGCAATTTTGATCAAAAGATAAATCTTCCAGAATGGAGAGAAAATAAGAAGTCTTGGTGAGATGGTCCGCAATAACCCATATTGCATTGTTTCCTTTGGAATTTCTTAGGAGACCAGTGAAAAAGAACATTGTGATATTGTCCCACTTCCATGCTGTTATGGGTAGTAGATGTAATACCCCTTTAAGAAGATGTCACTCTACCTTCACTTGCTGAAATAGCTGGCACCTTGAAGTGTAGTAAAAAATATCCCATTTCATATTATCCCACCAATAATGATCACGTAGGTCCCTATACATTTTCATGCTTATAGGATGTTTATAGAAAGTAAAGTTATTAGCTTTATCCATTATCTATTTCTTTATTTCTAGAATGGATAAAAACAATAGTCTTGTAGAAAATTTCAGTACACCTTCTTGATCAATATTGAACTCAAGAAACATCCCATCCTTCACAGCCTCAGACTTATTCTGTAACAAAGGTTCCTCTTTCTGAGAATTCTTAATCTTCTCTAGTAATAATGGTTGATAAATAATTTGGGATAGGGTTTGATGAAGTCCCTTACCTTATAATTCCCATGTCCAGATTTAATAGGTCATTCATCAAAGGATCTATTTGAATCCTCATCATAGAAAGAAAAACTGGGTCTTTCCTTTTTAATGCATCATCAACATTGTTTTCTCTTCTGGGAGGATAATTAATTGAACAAACATAGTCATTAAGAAGTTACAACTATCTCTTTTGTGTCATGTTCAATTCCTTTTTTGTGAAAACATACATCAAACATTGATGGTATCTGTATATATCACATTTTTCCCCATAAAGATATTACTTACCTATATTCAGAGAAAAAACGTCTTCATCCATCTCTAGATCATGCGTAAGATAGATCTTCTCATGATTCTTCAACCGTTGAGATGCATAAGCAATGAATTTTTCATTTTTAATGAGAACGCACCCAAAACCTTTCATAGATGCATCACTAAAAATAACGAATCCTTCTCCACTTTAGGGTAGAGTTAACATGGGTTCAATAACCAATATCTTCTTCAGCTCCTAGAAATATTCCTGACACTCCTTTTTCCAGATAAACATGACCCCTTTTCGTGTTAAATTAGTTAAAGGATTAGAAATTTGTGAATTTTTTTTCACAAACCTCCTATAATATCCCGCTAATCCAAGGAAATTATGAATCTCAGTTATTATTTTAGGTTGAGGATAGTCCTCTACAAAGTTTGTCTTTGTAGGGTCATCTTTGATTCTTTCATTGGTAACAATGTGACCCAAGAAAGAAACTTATTGTAACTAGAAATAATATTTACAAAACATTCCAAAAATCCTCTCCTTCTATAGAGATTTCAAAATAACCCTTAAATGATCCTAATGTTCCTAAAAACTTTTGGAATATATCAAAATATCATCAATAAAAACTATCAAAAAGTTATCAAGGTAGTTGTTAACAACTATATTCATCAAATCCATAAAAAATAAAACCTACATTAGTCTGTTTGAAGGGCATAACAACAAACTCATAATGCCCATATCTTGATCAGAAGGATGTTTTTGGAATATATTATTTATTCACCCTCAATTGATGATAACCAGACTAAAGATCAATATTAGAGAAGCATTGAGCCACACAAAGATGGTCAAATAAGTCATTAATTCATGGAAGAGAGTATTTGTTCTTCACTGTGATCATGTTCAGTTCTCTGTAATCAATACATAACCGCATTGATCGATCCTTCTTCTTCACAAAGAGAACTAGTTCTTCCTAAGGAGACACACTTGGACAGATAAATCCCTTCTCCAAAATATCCTGGAGTTACTTCTTTAATTTCTTCTAGCTCCACATTTTCAATCCAATTGGGGTTTTTGATATTTTATGAGATCTAGGTACGAGGTCAATCGATAAATCTACCAGTTTTTCTGGTGGAGGTATGGGTAACTCCATATGAAATACATCAACGTATTCCTGGACGATGGAGACATTTTCCATCCTTAAACTCTCATTTCCTTCTTCTTCTTCACTGATTTACTCCACAAATAAGGACAAAGGAGGTTCTTCTAAACATAGATTGGGTTGAAAAATTTATCCTTAGAATAAAATTATAGGTTTTCCATTGAAGACTACTGATATTTCCATGCTTCTGCATTTGATATTATCATTACACTTTGAGAGGCAGTCCATCCCTTGTATAATGTCGAATTATAGTATGGGAATGAATGCTAGATTTGAAATAATATATTGTTCACTAAATAAATACTATAGTTTATAAACACTATATATTCTTGGATAATCACACTAGGAGTCTTAACTGATAACTCTACTTTTAGAAAATAAGGTGTTGATTCTAAATTCTTTGAAAACATGGAAGAAGTAAAGGAATGTGTTGAACCAAAATCGAACAATGTACTTTCTATATTTGATAGAACAACACGTGTAAATGCTACCATACCATTTGGCGCTTCATCTTCAGCCATAGTAATTGAAAAAGTGTGACCATATTCCCTTGGCCGTTGTTGAGGATGATGGTGATTCGCCTCCACTGCCCTCAAATTTGGACAATGACTGGAAATGTGGCCAAGTTGTGAACACTTATACCATTGGACATCAGGTAGGGCCTAAACCATATTATCCTTGTCATTAGTGTTGGGATGTTGAGGTTTCACCTCACTATGACAATTACACATGATATGGCCTTTTCTTCCACTCTTGTAGCACTTCCCACTCCAGAGCAGGCAGTTCCATGAATGCTTTCTCCCACATTTATTACACATGGGATGTTGAACTTTCTTGAATGATCTTCCCTAATCAAAGATCCTCCATAAGCTTGGCCCCATATATCTCTTATTTTTATTTGATTTATGAGAGAAATAAGTCTCACCAAATTCCATTTCATCTTTCATCACACTCCATACAATCTCTTCATAGCTGTCACAATCTCATTTGGAAAGATTCTTCAATATATGAGGTCTTAGTCAACCAAAGCATATATTAACCTTCCCACTAGAATCCATGAAAAAGCATGAGGTATAACAGGAACACATTGTGAAGATCATATCATAGCTTCCCAAAGATTCATTCTCCTTCTACTTTAGCATGAGAAACTCCTTCTCCATTCTTGTTCTCATGGAACAAGGGAAATACTTACTGATTAAGATCCCTATGAACTCTTCCCACTCCATAACTTCAACCTTAACTCTTGGCCTCATGTTTTTAATCAGTTCCCACCACTGATCAGCCTATCATACTAAGCAATAAGCAACCTAAGTGACCTTCTCTATCTCTGAACAGCAGAGCATAGAAAAGATCTTCTCTATAGAGTTGATCTACAGTTCAACAATCAATGGGTCGGTCGATCGACTAAAGGTTTGTGGTCCTTGACACATAAAGGACTCAGTATAATTTTGTTCCCGTCAGGGTGAGATCAGTCTCTCATTTTGATTCAAGTTATTTCCCATAACATGAGTCAGTTGGTTCAACAATCCCATGAATGTTTCCATTACAGCTTCCATTAGAGGGTCGTCAGCGCATGGTCTATTTCATTAACTATTTGCACGGTTCTTCCAACTACCTTCCATTTTCTAAAAGGATAAAATCGTAGTGAGAAACTTATTTCAATTACCAATGTTTTAACTATAATGGAATTTATTTCTTAAAACTTCATCCTTAAACAAATAAATTTCACTATAAATCATTCTTAATGAATCATAAAAAGCTTGTGATTGACCAAAAATATCCCCCAATAGTGTCATAACCAATAGTATAGCAAGGAAATTTGTTGTGTACCTGAATACCCCGTGTCATGACCAATACTCATTTTCGGAGTTTTAACTCGAAGGCATATCTGTGCCAGAGCCGCATGTACCTGCTCGTATCCAGGCATGGTGAATTTTCTTGATAAACCACTTACTCAATAATAAAAAAAAACTAGGATGTTTTCCTATATTTAAACATTTATATAGGGTTCTTCCTAATGTTTTGATAGCCTAATTTCAAAAAATAACTAAACAATACATTGATACCAACTATGGAATCCCACCTTTTTATTACAAAACTTTTAATTAAATTTTACAAACAGAGAATCGTTAAAGTCTAGTGACTTGGAAATTAGGAACATAATACATGAAAACAACATAAAAATTTATATTAAACCACATCTAAGTCTTCATAATAGTTTCATCCTATGTAAAATTACTATATCTCATAACCTGGTGACATAAATCATAGGAAATGGGGAGCAGAAGCCCCAGTAAGGGTAAACAAGGTAATCGGTTTACTTTTGATATCAATGAGAACATAATAAAAAAACATAAATACATGAGCAATAGATGAGGAGGCATTTAATAATAAAAATATCTTGAATCATAACTTGAATATGTGGCTACAACATTTCATTTATACATTCATGAACATATCATCACGGTTTATTCCCAAGGTGTCATAAAAAAGATACCAAAGTAATTCACCATCGTATCGTGAAACTCATCATCTATAGTGATTACATTTTGTTCCCAATGCATTAAAGCACTATCAGGGTGCACCCTTAATATATATTTACTTTCAAGTGATCCACATATATCATAACTAAAAAATTTATAAATAACCCAAATAGAGTAAAATAAAAGGGATTCACATCAAAACTGTGACGTTTTAAAATTTCTTAAAGATAATGTCATTACATCATTTATAAACCACAGAAGGTGAGTGAGGGATATATGTATGTCAAATCCAAAATCAAATAGATCAATTTTATGTTTCGATGAATACCCATGGCATTGAAAATAGATATGGGTATTCACATAAATAAATCAAGAAAATTACTTGAGAAAATAGAGATTTTGAGGCAAATATTTGGCTACATAACGGCTACATAACATGTTTTAGAAGGCATTCAAAAGAGAGGGGATAAGGGTCCCCCACTCAGAAATAATTCATAATACAGTATAGGGACATAATAAAATAGAGATAAGTTCATGGTATGGATATTTTAAGGACATACCATATGAAAAGGAAACTTAAATAAAAAGATAAAATGTGATTTCATTTATAAAAATTTAGCAGCCTAACGACGTCACTTAAAAATAAAGAAAATCAATTGATGAGGGTGGAGAGGGACTCTCATCATTTGGAAATGAAATGGACAGTAATAAGAATATATAAGAAAATACCCCAACAAAATAATATGGAAACTAGAAGACATAACATAAAGGAAGCCATTACTTAAAAGAAGAGGGAGTAAGGTTCCCTTAACTTGAAGAGTAACTTCAAAAACATGATGGTTGGGACCTTGGGGGGCTAGAGGGAACCTTTGGAGGACTTCTGCGGATGTAAAAAGACTATAGATTAATTGGAGAGGATTTTTAAATTAATGGAATGAGAGAATAGCTTGGTATTTATAGAAAAAGTGAGGGAATATTTTATTAATTTCTAATGGACACCTCATCAGTTGTATTTGAAAAACCATGGGCTTGCCCAAGTTATTTATGAATGTCCTGCTTTTTATTACACAATTAAAAATGATTTATTACATAATTTTTTCACTTAATAGAACATAGAATATTGATTAGTATAGTGTGTTTGGGGCTTAATATCATTACACAATAAGTTAAATCATGAAATAAAACATCTTTATTGAAACATTCCATTACATGACCACAACATTCTCTTGTACTTAGCATTGCATAGGATAACATGAGGACATGCATAAGAAAAGGGTGAGCTATAAAGACCAGTAAGGGAATAAACATGGAATAACAAGGGGAATACAATACATGTTAGATAATAGGCATATCAATGGATCACAAGAGAAGTATACACATTAAGGCATGATAAAGCAAGATAATCATAACATGGAAATGTGGCAGCAACACAAAACATGGAATTTGCATGAACCAAGGATCATTGCACATGGATCATGAGTAAACCCTCATTGCACATGGAGCATGAGTAAACCCTGGATGAACTTGAATAAGCATGAGTAAACACCCACTGAACATGATGTATCATGATACTTTACTTTACCCAATGCATTGGAGTTCTATAAGGGTGCACCCCTCTTAAACATTTCATTTCATGAATAAGTGTTCCATATGGATCATAAAACATTAAATTATTAAACATAATATTTTATTCCACGATAAATTAATGTGGAATACATACATGAAACTCTTTAAACAATTAGTAAATGTGTAGAAATTTGAATAACCATGATAGAGAAATGGGAATGGTATTTACTACACAATGGCTTTGTCTTGGAAAAGCGCGGTGCAATTTCGGTAGCATAACGGTGTGACATAAGAACTCCTAAAAATGGTTGATGAGAGAGAAAGGGGTGTATCATTATATTTATAGGACTTGGAAATTAAGGGGGGTAATATAGACTCATGTACCAACAAATGTAATGGAATTTAGATTCATGATACAAAAGAATTGCTTGAATGTAAATATGGAGTGAGAAACTCCTTTTGGAATTTTGACATAGTAACAGGTGTACATTGGAGGCAATTAATGAGGGAGAAATGGGTCTCCCATCATTAGAACATAAAGAGGGTTGTATGGGGGAGGTTTGAAACTATACCCCAATATTTATAATTTATGTTAAAAGGGAATAACAATTAAAGGAATATTGGACAAAAATGATAAAGCAAGAAAAACTCTTACTCGGAAGTGTGATTCCAAAGGATTGATAGAGGCTTGAGAGAGGATTACTAGGAGAATGGTAAACCTTGGGAGGATTCTAGATAGAGGAGGTAAGAGGTTTTATGAACTCCAAAGGCCATGAGTGTGGAGGAAGTGGGAGCTTCGGTAAGTTTATATTGGAAATATGAGTGAATTCTTTATTATTTAGGGTTGAGACACATCAAATTAAACTAATCCAAAGAGAAAACAAGCCCATGGTTTTGACAAATGTGTTTGTAAAAGGGAAGTGGAAAAAATATTTTATAATGACAAAGTCCGAACATATTAAAATAATGGGGTTTCTTGTGGGGAGGTGAGTCACACTCCCAAGGAAAACAATTTAAAAAGACAAAATGTTTAATAAGTTTTGAAGGGTCCACTAATGAATTCTAAAATAAATCAAAAAAACCAAAAATCACATTATTGTAATGGTAAAAAATATATTAGCTGAAAGTAAGGTTTATAGTATTTTATTAAATCACTATTGGGCCATTATGATGTCATAAAACACGTTATATATTCAGACGGTATTAATTTTTTTACCAAGAATTTGACTGTCTCAGAAAATTATGAAAAATTCACCATTGTATAATTTTGACATCTTGATTCCAGAAATAATATTCATTTTATCTAAATAATTTTTTAAATATGTTAATTTTCAATTTTAAAATCAAAACAGACATTTATCGAAAATTCATGGGTTTTTACAGAAATGGATTCTAAAACTTAATAAAAATTACAATTACATTCATAAAATTATAAGATCATTTATATTTAATAAAAATTAATTTAATAATAATAATAATATTTTATTAAAATATTATTTAGTTCAAAAATCCATTAATTCATAAAAATAGATTTTTTAGTTGAGCTTTAATAAAAAATATTATTTGAGCTTCAAAAACTATTTACAAGGTAACAATAATAAAGTGAAAGTATATTAGTTATTATATAAAAAAATGTACATAACCATAGTGCTATGGTCTTGTAACATAACCCCTTATAACACCCACATAAGACCGAAGAGTAAGGTGTGTGATGGTTACAGACTCTTGGGTGGCTCAGAAAACATTGCCCCGGTGGTAATCTCAATCCACATCCACATCTCTCATAGGATGTCCCGCCCAAGCATAACATATTCAAGATCTTCTTGGGATTTGTCAAGAGCAAAGCCCAAAGATACAACCTCATTTCCAAGATCTAAAAAATGGGCTTCTTATGGGGCACTTCTACTAGATGAAGCCATCGCTTCATTTGTCTGATATAATTGGATTTTTTAAATCCCTATATTTATACTAATCAAGTCATCAATGTTCAACGACAATATTTAAAACAGTCACAATTCTGAACATTATTCTAAAATCAAAAAACATAAAACCAAACAATGTTGACATTTTATATAAAAATTTTACATAAAGAGGAATTTAATTAGATCAAGAGGGATTTCCATTAATGAAAGTTTGTGTTCTTACAATCTTCCCCCCTTATGAAATTTCTCCCTGAAATTTCCTTTTTCCACACAAAAACAGATTTGGGTAACTCTACTTCATCTTTTCTTCTGATTCCCACATCACTTCTTAAAACTTGTGGGTTTTCCTCAACACCTTGACGAGGGGCATTATCTTATTTCATAGAACATTTCCTCTACAATCTAAGATTATCACTGGTTTCTCCTCATAAGAATGATCATCCACCAACTGTACCACCTCTGAAGAGAGTACATGCGAAGGGTACATTATGTACTTCCTTAAAATGGATACATGAAATACATCATGTACTTTTGCCAAGGTAGGTTGAAGTGCTTGTTGATAGGCCATAGTCCCAACATGATCAAGAATCTTGAAGGGGTCGATGTACCTTGGACTTAACTTCCCTTTAATTCGAAAACTCATGACCTTCTTCCATAGAGATATTCTTAGAAATACCATGTCTCCAACATTAAACCCAAGGTCTCGTCGACGGTAATCTTCATAACTCTTCTGTTAACTCTAGGATACCGTAATATGATGTTGAATTGTTTTAACCTTCTCCCCCATTTCTTCGACCATTTCTAATCCAAGTAGCTTACGCTCACCAAACTCATCACAACACGCCTGTGTTCGGCACCATTTCCCTTAAAGTGTATCATAGGGTTCCATTTGGATGCTCGAGTGGAAATTGTTATTATAAGAGAACTCAACCAGAGGAATATGTTGATCCCATCCTCCTTTAAAGTTCATTGAGCATACTCTCAACATGTCATTAAGTGTTTAGATCGTTTGCTCGGATTGGCCATTACTTTGAGAATGATACGTTGTACTGAAGTTCAGTTCAGTATTTAGAGCATGTTGAAGACTCTTCCAAAACAGAGATGTGATTCTTGGATCTCGATCGAAAATAATATATAGTGGTACTCCATAATGCCTTACCACTTCCCTGATATATATATCCATGCCATTTCATCCAATGATAAATCCTCCTAAATAGCATTTAAGTTTGAAACCTTTGTAAGATGATCCACAACAACCAAGATTGCATTTTTGCCTTTGGATGTCTTCAGAAGTCCAGTGAAAAAGTCCATTGTGATGTTCTCCCATTACTATTCTAGTATGGGCAATGATTGCATCATCCTCTTAGACATCTGCCTCTCCGCCTTCACTTACTGACACACTAGGTACTTTGATGTGTATTCAAAGATCTCATTCTTCATATTATCCCAAAAATTCTCTTAGAGATCTCTATACATCTTTGTGTTTCCTGGGTGAATAGGGAAATTTGAACTATGTGCATCATCAAAATGTTCCTTCTTCAGCTACAGACTTGATGGAACACATAGTATTTTCCCAAATATCATAATTCCTTCTTCATTAACATTAAACTCCAAGGATTTCCCTTTTCCTATTGCTTCCAATTTTTCATGAATTCCCATATCATCTTTTTGAGCATTTTTTACCATTCCAAAAGTGATGGTTGAGTAATCATTAGTGAAAGGATTGATGATGTTCCCTTATTTATGATTACCATGTCCATCTTCATCAAATCTAAGAATATTGGATCCTTTTCAATTTTAATCAATGATTGAATCAGTGGGCCTTTTCTACTTAGGGCATCCACCACCTTGTTCATTTTTCCAAGGTGGTGATGGATTGAGTAGGAATAATCTTTGATATGCTCTAACCATCTCCATTGGTGCATGTTCAATTATTTTTGTGTTAATTTATTCTTGAGGCTTATGCAGTCCATATATATTTAACACATCTCCCCAAAGAGATAATGTCACCAATGTTTCAAAGCAAAGATCACTACAGCCAACTTGAGGTCATGCGTTGGATAGTTCTGTTCATGAACTTTCAATTTCCTTGAATCATAGGCAATGACTTTGTCATTTTTCATCATCACACATCCCACGACCTTATTTGAAGCATCACTGAGTCCTAAAAAAAGTTCTCCACTTGTGGGTAAAGTTAGCACGAGCATAGTTATAAGCCTCCTTTTCAACTCCTTGAAGCTTTATTCGCATTAATCACTCCATGAAAACTTCACTCCTTTCCATGTTATCTTGTTAAGATGGTTGGAAAATTGTGATAAATTTCTCAAAAATCGTCAATAAAATCCTGCTAACCCCATGAAGCTATGGATATTTGTTACAAATGTTGGCCTCAGCTATCCCTCAATTGCATCTATTTTGGAGGGATCCACAGATATCCCATTTCTTGTGATGATATGGCCCAAGAATGAGACCTCATTCAACCAGAACTCACACTTGCTATAATTTTCATAGAGATTCTACTTTCTCAAGGTCTCTAGTACAGTTCTTAGATGCTCCTCATGATTATCCATGGTTTTGGAGTATATCAGAATATAATCTATAAATAATACCACAAATTTGTCGAGGTAATCTATAAAGACTCTATTCATCAAGTCCATGAATATTTCTGGAGCATTAGTGAGTCTACAAGGCATTACTATGAATTCATAGTGCCAGTATCATGAATGAAAAGCAGTATTGGGGACATATTCATTCTTTACCCTTACTTGATAATATCCCGACCGAAAATCCACCTTTGAAAAGTATTATGCTCAACGCAGCTGAACAAACAAGTAATTAATTTAGGGGAGATGATAATTTTCATTTTCGTGATATTGTTGAGCTCACGATAATCGATTCAAAGGTGCATTGACCCATCATTTATGACGAAGAGGACTGGTGCACCCCATGGTGAAGCACTTGGGCATATGAACCCTTTATCTAGATTCTCCTATAATTTTTTCATCATCTCTTCATGATCTACAATAGCCATTCTATACGGAGTCATGGATATTGGCAATTCCCCAGGTATATGATCAATTGATAATTCAACATCTCTTCTAGGAGGAAGACCAGGAAATTCCTCAGGAAACACTTCAGCGAATTTCCTCACAATAGGAATTTCTTCTAGGATGGTTTCCTCCTTAGACTCAATCATCTGAGATAGATATGCGTGCTCATAGGGTAATAATATACACGCTTGAGATAATGGAGCTAAAGAAGATTCATCTTCCTCCTTGTACTTTTAAATAATCGGGGGTCAATTCTCCACATGGAGAGTGACTTCCCTCTCACAAAAATTTATGTTGGCTCAATATAAGGAAATCAAATCCATGCCATGAATTGCATAAAATTCCACCAGAGGGAGTATGATGAGGTTTTCCTGGATTTTTTATCCACATATTATGATAGGGAGGAGTTATATTCATGGGATTCAATGATTTCACCATTTTTCGTACTCACTGACATTTTCACTTCCATGATTTTTGGTGGTGCTGGGATTGTTATACTAAACTTTTGAGATATAAATGAATGTGTAGAACTTGAATAAAAAAGTAAGTTCACTATTCATGAATGAATAACTAGCATACCTGTCACCAATTGATTTTCGGGGTTCACTTTGGCGGTAGTGATGGAAAAAGCTCGCCCTTACTACCTTGGATGTTATTGATTGCCTATGAAAACCCTTGGGTTGGGGAACTAATTTTCCAGATGCCCTGGTTCTTTGTAGTTGTAGTAATGAACCACGCGTTGAGGTTTTAACGGAGCGTTCCTATACTCTTTTGTAGCTGTGGGTCTTTCTATCCGATAGTTATTAGTCAGGTTCCCTTCTCTTCCAAACCTAAAGTATTTCCTCGTCCCCTTCAGGCAATTTTCGGGGTCCTTCTTTCCGCACCATTGGCAAGTGGGGTGCTGCATCTTCTTATCACTGTTGGATTTATCCATCACACCACCCACATTGAAGTCTACCTTATGCCTCTAATCCTAATGATACCCCTAAGATTCTCCAATCACCAATTAGACATTGGGGGCACATCAAGAAATTTCCTCATAGCTGTCAAAGTCACGGATCTCCAGCGTTTTCCATAGGCTAGGTTTCAGCCATCCAAAAAAGCATTCAGCCTTGCATTCAGGGGTAATGACATAGCCAGAAGTAAATCGTGGAAGCCTTGTGAATTTTTCCACATATGCTCCAACAGATTCGTCGTGTTTTTGTAGGAGGCCAAGGAATTCCCTTTCCATCTTAAGCTGAAGGGTGCGTGGAAAATATTTATCAAATAACATCATCTAGAAATCCTTCCATTCTAATGCCTCAATGTCCACCTCAAGATTTTTATTTTGGATCACAATACACCATTGATCAGCTTCACCCTCCATATGATAAGCTCCCAAGAAAACCTTCTCTTCTTCGGAAAATTGAAGGATGGACAAGATCTTTTCAATGGAGTTGATCCATTGTTTAGTTATTGAGGGATCAAATGATCCCTTAAAATTAGGAGGCCTTCGTCTTATGAAGATCTCTATAGAATCTTTTTCTTTCATGGTCGGGGGGGGGGGGGGGGTTGAACATTCCTCTTGACCAATGTTTCTATTAAAATCTTGAGTTAGTTGAGAGAGAAGTATGACAAAGTTTGCGATTCTCGCTCCCATTGGATTGGGAATCTCATTACTAGAGTCATTACATTGATTTTCACATAGGTTGTTAGCCTGAGTCCACCTATTATCGACCATTGGATGGATTAAAAACAATGTTAGGGGTAACACATAAACGTAAACACAAGGACAAAACTGATGAATTATAAATAACTTTTATTTCCTTAACATATGAATCTATTGGATTCAGTCTATGTAATCCATGATCTACTTTCCTCCATATATCCTTAGAGATTTTTTTAGTCCCTTAATAATGGTTCATACAAAGCTTTTGAATTTACCAAATCATATCCCCCAGGAGTGTCATAACCAAAAGTGCAGCAAGGCCTGTTGTCATGCACCTATTCCCATTCGAGTCTATCTCAAAGCGGTGTTTTCAGGTTTTACCCCTTGGATACATTAGTGCCAGAGCCGCCTCTACCTGCTCGTATCCTGAAAGGGATGTAATTTCTTGATAAAACAATTACTCAATACTCCCCAAAACATAGGGATGTTTTTATTATACTTAGTCTTGTATCTAAGGCTGGACTATGGTTTTCTAATCCTAATCCAAAAAATAACTAAACCTATCTTCTGATACCAACAATGACAACCCTACTTTTTATTACACACTTAAACCTGATTTATTACATTAAATTTTCACTTGATACAACATAGAAGATCTAGAGGTCTAGTGTCTTTGGGCCTTATGGTCATTACAAAACAACTTAAAACATTAAATACAACATCTTTATTTAAAACATCCTTTAAAAGACCAGAACATTCCCTCATACTTAGCATTGTATAGGAAAACCTGAGGACTTGCATAAGAAAAGGGAGAGCTATAAAGCCGAGTAAGGGAATAAAAACGGTATAACATGAGTAATACAATAATTGTTAGACAATAGGCATATCAATGGATCATAAGAGAAACATAAACATAAAGGAATGATAAAGCATGATAATCATAACATGAAAATGTGGCAACAACACTTAACATGGAATTAGCATAAGCCAAGGATCATTGCACATGGAGCATGTGTAAAACTTCATTGCACATAGAGCATGAGTAAACCCTCATTTCACTTGATTTATCATGATGAAACACCCATTGCACATGATGTATCAGGATACTATAATTTACCCAATGCATTGGAGCGGTATAAGGGTGCACCTTTCTTAATCATTTCATTTCATGCATAAGTGTGCCACATGGATCATAAAACATTGAATCCTTCAACATAATCATTAATTCCATGATAAAATAATGTGGAATACATTCATTATAATCTTTAATCAATAAGTAAATGTGAATAAATGTGAATACCCTTAATAGAGAAATGAGTATGGTATTCACTACACAATGACTTTGGCTTGGAAAAGCACGGTGCAATTTCGGTAGCATAACAGCGTGACATAAGAACTCATAAAAATGGTTGATGAGAGAGAAAGGGGCATATAATCATATTTACATGACATGGACAGTAATAGGGTCGTATAGATTCATGTCCCAACAAATGTAATGGAAATTAGATTCATGATACAAAAGAATTGCTTGAATGTAAATGAGGAGAGACAGAAAAATTCAGAATTTCGTCATATTAACGGGTGTACATGGGAGTAATTTAATGAGAGAAAGGGGTCTCCCATAATTCAAACATTAATAGGGAAGTATGGTGGAGGCTCTAAACCATGCCCCAACATTTATAATTTAAATAAAAAGGGTATAACAATTTAAGTAATATTGGACAAAAATGAGAAAGGAAGAAAAACCCTTACTTGGAAGTGTTCTACCAAAGGCTTGAGAGAGGCTTGAGAGAGGATTATTGAGAGATTGGGGCACCTTGGGAGGATTTTAAAGAGAGGAGGGTAGAGGTTGGATGAACTCCAAAGGCATCGAGTGTGGAGGAAGTGTGAGCCAGGGTGGGTTTATATAGGAAAGGTGAGGGAATTCTTTATTATTTAGGTTTTAGACTCCTCACATAAAACAAATCCCTACCCCAAACAAGACCATGATCGTTGCCTATAAATTTTAGAAAAGGGAATTGGAAAACAATATTTTATAAGTCCAAAGTACGAACTTCTTAAAATAATGGGGTTGCTTATGTGGAGGTGAGTCACACTCCCAAGGAAAAAAAATTAAAAGACAAAATGTTTAATAAGTCTTGAAGGGTCCACTAAAGCATTGTAAAATAAATCAAACAAACCCAAAATCACATTATTTTAACAGAAAAACATATATGTCCAAACATAAGGTTTATAGTATTTTATTACATCACTATTGGGTCATTATGATGTCATAAAACACATTATATCTTTAAAAGGCATTAAAGTTTTACCCAGAAATTTGATTGTCTCAGAAAATTATGAAAAATTAACCATAGGATAATTTCAACATCTTGATTCTAGAAATAATATTAATTTTATCAAAATAATTTTCTAAATATTTTAATTTTACCTTTTAAAATAAAAACCGACATTAATAAAAAATTCACGGGTTTTGACAAAAATGGATTTCAAACCATACTAAAAATTACAATTGCATTCTTAAAATTATGTGATAATTTATATTTAATAAAAATTAATATATTAATAATAATAATAATAATAATTTTTTAAAATATTATTTAATTCACAAATCCATTAATTTCTCAAAAAATATTTCTTAGTTGAACTTTAACTAAAAATATTATTTAAGCTTTAAAAACTATTTACAAGGTAACAATAATAAAATGAAAGTATATTCATTATTATATACAAAAATAATGAACATAACCATAGTGAAAAGGCCTTGTTAGATAACCCCTTATAACACCCGCATAAGACTGAAGAGTAAGGTGTACGATGGTGATAGACTCTTGGGGTGGCTTAGATAACATTGCTCAGGTGGTAATCTCTATCAACTTCCACTTCTCTCGTAGGCGGTCCCGTTTGATCTTAACATATTCATGCTAGGATTGGGATTGGTCAAGAGAGAAGCCCAATGATAAAACTTCCTTTCTGAGCTCTAACAAATGGGCTTCGTATGGGGCACATCTACTGGATGAGGCCATCGCTTCCTTTGTCCAAGTAAATTGGATTTGTTAAAGCCCTATATTTATAATAATCATGTGATCACTATTCAACGGCTATAAAATAAATGTTCACAATTCATAACAGTATTTTAAAATCCAAAAACATAAAACCAAATAAGTTGACATTTTATATAAACATTTTACATAAAGTGACATTTAATTAGATCAAGTGGGATTTCCATTAATGAATGTTTGGGTTGTTACAGTATTTTCCCAGGGTATTGGCCACTTGGGAAACCTCATAATATATCTTACTATTCACAAGTTAACCATATTTATTACATCATGATTACATAATTAATGATTTCATTAAGCTTATGAAAACCCAAAACTGTATTTTCACTATTCACTGGAAAACCAAACATTTTATAAAAAACACATAAATTAACCCTAACCTAATATCAATGTTCTGAATTCAAAAATGAACTCCATTTTATGAAAATAATTTTATAATTATTTTTAATTTAATTTTTTTAAATATCAATATTTACTTAAATAACAACTATAAAACTATAACCCGTTTTGTAACGCCTTGAAAAAGTAATCTAAGTACCATAAAAAATCTAAAAACCATAAGACAATAAAGTAACAATTTATGATTAGTTTTTATGAAAATAAATTTTAATTTTAAATTATTAAATTAATTATAAAATTGTAAATAAAATATTTATGACCTACAAAAATACCAAAACTTATACTATGATAATTTATGCACTTTTAAGATGTCTACATTGTATTTATAGATTCATGGGTGAAGTTTCTATTTTATGGAAAATTTACAATTCATTTCTATTCATAAGTGTAATATTACTATTCATATTTTACTATTCACTAAAAATTAAGTTGATCTTATTAGACTATTAGTTTCTTACTGATCAAAAATGTAAAAGACATTTTTTTGAAAATATTCCCATATTAATAATTAGTTAATGTTTACATGGATATTTTATAATACCCTTTTCCAAAATTTATCGATAGTATTCATCCTATATTTATCCAGACATTTTAAAATCACAAATTTTACCATAATAAGAAATAAAAATTTTATTTATACCAAGGTATTTGAAAAATTATCTAAGGCATCCTTACATAGCCCCTTATAACACCTGCATAAGACCTAATTGTAAGGTATGCTATGGTGATAGAATCCTGGGGCGGCTTAGACAACATTTACCTAGTGGTGATTTCATTGAGCTTAAACTTCTCTATTAGGAGACTCCATTCAAGCTTCACATGTTAAAGCTCAGCTTGGGTTTGGTACAGGGCAAAGCCCAGAGATGCTACCTCTTTCCCAAGAATTGACAGATGGGATTTGTACTTCCCTAGTATACTAGATGAGGTAATCAACTCTCTTTCTGTATTAATTAACCAAGATCACCTGTTTTTATAAAAAATAATTGTAATGTTAAGAGATTACTTTACAATCGTCATATTGACCAACTTTCATATAACTATAAAAACCCAGTGGTATCATTTCATTAATTAAAGGATATTGTTTTGTTAAGTATAAAATAAAATAACACACCAAAGTAGGAAACAAAATTTATTCAAAAGTCTGATTCGTTATAATGTCACAATCACAACCTACCTCACATTGAATTTTATTTCACTCTTCACTCAAGGGAAATTGAATATGGATATATCATCATTCTTGGAAATTGAGTATATAAACATAGGCTTGTGACTAATCTCATCTCCCCACAGCATGAAACAAGAAATTATTTTCAATCATGTGCTCTTTTTTCGGGTTAATTATTTTGGTTATACTTGATGGGGAAATGATTGAAAATATTTATAACTGGAATGAAGAGGTTTTAATCTTTAGTGATATGTATAAATAATCATTTCAAAACATAGGAATATACTCACTCAAATCCCCTTGAGAATTTGAAACAAAAAACACCATATTTTAATAAAATTGGGTATGAGATATGAAATATTATAATGAATTATATCATCCATGTTCTCCCCCTCTATTCGTCTATTTTGGTAAACCTCTTGGAAGGAAAAAATATATTTTCATTTACTATTATTTTTATTCATTGATGATTACTTAAAAATTGGAAAAAAATGAATGAAAATCATTCACTTGATTTTAGAGAGGCTCATGAGTCATAAAATAAATTACAATGAAAAAATCATGCTGATCTCAATTTTTTTATTTTTATATTTTAAAGGAGAACTAGATTAATGAAATAATGCACACTGAAATGATGACTCAAACCCAATTATCTCTTTACATGGTATCCAAACTGATGAAACACAACTCACACCACCCATAAATGAAACAAATCTCAAAACAATAACATTAATGATCCGTACCCCACACTTAAATTTGATATATCCTAAAAAAACATACTAAGAGTGTGGGTGGGTAAGAAAAAATTGGTCTGTAATGTAACATAAAACTATTAAGAAATTCATGAAATATAAATAATGATGAAGGATAGAAATAAGGTTATGTATCAAATAAATTGTGTCTTTCCAAACAATTACTTCAATCATGTCAAAAACATTCCTTGAAATCCAAATATTTGAAAGGGAAAATCAAAAGTTCTTGTTCTCACACCGAATCGTTTCCTCTCTCAAGAAAGTGAGGGTACTGGGAAGAAAATTTCAATATGGTTCAGAATACCTCAAATGATTAAAAGAATATTTTGATTCAGTTTTTCATGGGCATGGATTTCAAAAATATATCAAACTTAAAAAAAAATTTAAAATACAAATAATGATGAAAAATTCACATCAATAATAATTTAAAATACATTTTTTTAAAAAATTAGGTCAGTCATCTCAAAGTAAATTGATTTATAAAAAATTATCAAAATATTAATTTCTTCTCAAGGATACAAAAATGAATAAAAAAGGAAATTACACAAAAAGATAATAATCAAGTTTATCACCCCCATAGATAAATTTCAGTACCCTTCATTTTATCACAACAAAAATATTAACAAGGGAAGAAACATAAAAGGAAGTAAAGATTCAACCTGGCATTATTTTTTAGTGAAATCATCAGGTTAATATCAAAGATTCTACAACTTATTATTAGAAATAAATAAATAACGAAATTAATAAAAAAAGGAAGGAAAAAGAAATAGGGAGGTAAAGAGGATACAATATGGATTTACCCCCCATGTAGGTGCTAGTTTTTCCTTCCCCTAGTCTGATAGTTGCAATGTATTGAACTCAATCCAATGGTGGATGGAAATTCTTTTTTAGAAACCACCATATCTTATTTTTCTTGAAATCCATTTATGGATTCAATATGTGAAACCCCTAATGAAATGAAAAATAACCCCAACCCTTTGAAGAAATGAAATGGAAATTTTGATATTTGGAGGGGGAGGGAAAAGAATGTTTCGGTGCTCCCTTCTAAGATCAGTTGGAGGAGTGGCATCTACTGGTGATGAAGGTAGTAAAATATGACATAACATACCTTCTGTTTTTGATTCATCAAATCAATTAGTAGTGATATTTTCTTTATGACATCATACACATTTTCATCAGAGTATATCTCAAAAGGCACATCTATTCTCTCCTCAACACATGAAACATCTTCATCTTCTTCATCTTCTTCATTTAGGGCCTGTATTAGTGGTATAGAAGGTACCAAATAAGGATAATTGAGATCATATTACAATTAAAAATCAACAATATTTGAATTATAATAATTCACATAAATTAAATCTCCCTCAAAATTGTATGTTTTATACGTATTTTCTTCAATCAGGGCCGTTGGGAAAGCATTTGTTAGATAGGGAAGTGGATCTTCAAGTTTTTCTTCAACCTCACCAATGTATTCATGAAATGCTGGTGGTATAATAATTTATTTCTCTTAATCTTTTAATTTTTTACATTCCATCAACAGAACCTTAACTTCATCAGCTTTTGCGTATAGTAATGCAACCAGCTTGATTTCTTTTTCAAGAACATTGATATTATTATAAATCAATAAGTAATTTTGTTACATTTATTGTGAATTTTAAATAATTTTAATCATAAATGTCTATTATTTATTAAAAAAGTCATTACTATGAAATTAATATAAAAAATAAAAAATGTAATTGATTACCAAACGAAATAATTATGTTCAATAAATGTAATTTTAATGTTTTGGAAATATTTGAAATATCTTTTTTTATAAAAATGTGTGCATGCTCTTGGAATCCCCTAAAATGAAACCCAATTGATTAAAATGGTTTCTCGTGATCCACTATAAATTTTTTATTATTTACACAAGAATCTACTATAGTGTCCCACCCTATGGTTGATCATAAGGAGGCCGCTACCATAGAAATATTTTTCAATTTTCACTATTATAAATCTCACTAATATAAAACTAAATTATATATATTGGGGGGTGAATGATGTATAAATATAAAAAATATAAATATAAATGAAAATTAAATACATAATTTAGATATATAGAAATAACAAATTAGAAATTTCTAAGGTGGTCACCATGGTTGAAATCATTGTTCAAAATAGTTCTTAATATTCAAATCAATGAGTTTATCCAGACCTATCACCCATTACCTTCTCATTTGAAATTTCAACACCAAATAAATAGAGCTCTAAATTTGGTTAAATTACCTTAATAGATTAAGATATGATAGCTCCTCACTGAAAATCATAATATATTCCTCGCTCGACCATATTCTTGACAAAAACATTGAAGGGACAAATAATGATAAATGAGAAGAACTCAGTGGTAGGGAAACGGGGTGATGGGTCACCATAATCTATTTAACCACCACCAAAATTATCATAATAAAATTAATAGATATGAAATTAAAAAACAAGAAACACATTCAAACCACCATACCCTCCCTCAAACAATAACTGAAGTTAATTCTCCATTTTAGTGGAGTTTAGAAGGGAACAACAGTGGGAGATCACATAAAATAAAATATAAATGAAGGAGATGAATTTAGAAGAATATTAAAATAATATATATTAAAAATAAAATAACTATTATAATATAAAAACTCTACCTTATCCCCTGGAAAATTGTAATCCTTTTAAAAGGTATAAGGGATGATAATTTATTGAAAAAGGAAGGAATCTTTTTTGGCTCTAATTCTGTCCTATGGAAGTACACACTTTTTATCCTCAATTAATTATATAATTAGGAAATGTTGTCTTATATAAATATGTTCCTCTATTTAATCCTTATAGAAAATAAATATTTTATCTATATTGGGTAACTAATGTAGGAGTTACGATAGCTGTACTCTTAGAATTTAATTCTATCCAGGAGACTCTTCGTATTCCACTTTTCCAACATACCATGCAATAATGGACATGAAACTAGTAGGTTAATGTGTATATTTTTTTAATGAATTTTGTTCATGAAATGCATTATCTAGTTCCATGATGATTTTCATATTCATATGGACATCCTAAGTTGAAATATAATCTCAATAATAAAAGTGTCCAGATCTGTGCATGATTTTTGGTGCCTGGTTTGTGAGCAGATTTTGGGCCTCCAAATGACTGCTTTTTCTTGGATTGATGAAGTTTTAAATACGAAAAAACATTTCCAGAAACCATAAAAAAGGAATTTTTCAATTTCACAAATTTTATAAAATGTTATGGCCAAAATATAGAATAAAATAAAACTATTTTCCGCAAAATTATGCCATTTTTAAAAAAACATCAAAATTCCACAAAAACCTACAAATATGATAGTTAACTAAAAAATAATACTATGGTGGGTTTGTAAAAATTTAATTATAGTATAAAATTTATGAAATTTATAGCTTCATGACTTCCCCACACATAACCATTACATTCTCCGGAAAACATAATATATCCGAATTAAAATCCAGAAAGCACTCAGAAGTAAGAAAAAATACATCAACTAATCCAAAAAATAATTCTATATTTTCTATTATATGAAAAAAATTATTTCATTTTCATTACTAACATATAAATTTGTTCAACCTCAAAAATCCATCCATGTCCCTATCAAAATCAACCTCATGTTGAATATTATGTCACTCTTCGCTCAAGAGAAAGTGAATATATAGTTATCCTTATGCATTTAAATTTCATGTATCACCATAGGAATGGGAAAATATAATCTCTACATAGTGTAATACATGAAAATATTTTAAATCATTAGGTATTTTTCTAGTTTAATTATGTGTTTTTGGGTTTTTGGGGAAATGATTGAAGATATTTAAGGCTAGAAAAAGGAGGATTTAATCTTGATTACAATGCATAAATTATCAAGTTAAAACATAATGATTTACTCACTCAAATCCATTTGAAAATTCGAATAAACACCGAAAACCTTTTGTATGACATTTTGAAAGTCCATGAAATGATTTCAATGAATTATATAGTCTTTGTTCTCCCCCTATTTTTCTATTTTTTCCTTTTTTTCTAATCATAAGGAAAGGATCACCTTAATTTTCATTCATTAATATTAATTTTTTACAAGGAGGATGAGATAAAATTTGAATTCAATGAATTATTGAAAATCCTACCCTTGATTTTAGAGAGGTATATGAGTCTTAAAATAAAGTAAAATGAGAAATTCATGATCATTTATATTTTTTTATAGAGAACCAGATGAATGAAATAATTCACAAAGAAATGATGGATCAAGGCCAATTATATCTATCTACACATCCCAAAATGGTGAAAAAAACCAGACAAAAATAATAAATGAAACACAAAAAAAATAATTTACAAAAAAGGAAGTTAACTCACACCAAAACGAGAAATATCCATAAACAATATTAAGAGTGTGGGTAGGTAAGGAAAAATTGGATTGTAATGAAACATAATGCTATATACAAATTCATAAAATATATGAGATAATGAATGATAAATGTTATGGTATGTCATAGGTAAATAATTTTAAATCCAAATAAGTACCTTAATAATATAAAAAACATTACATTAAATCTAATGCTTTGAATGAGAATAACCAAAAGTTCTGGTTCACACAAACAATTAAATCCTCTCTCAAAAAAGTTTTGGTATTATGGAGAAATTTTCAATGTGGTTCTGAATACCTCAAGGAATCAGAAATATATTTTGAGTCATTTTTCCATGGGTATGTATTTAAAAAATTTATATATACACAAAAATTATGAAAATAAAATTAATGAAAAAACTTTCATGTCAATAGTCATTTAAAATACATTTTTTTATAATTCAGATCAAACATCTAATATTCAATTAATGTGTGAAAAATGATCAGAATATTAATTTTATCTCATGGATCCTAAAAATAAGAAAATAAAAAATAAAATCACAAACAAAATATAACTATATGTTTGATCCACCCCCACACATAAATTTTACTACCCCTTATTTTTGTACAACACAAAAAATCATAAGGGAAGAAAAATAATGGTATGTAAAGATACAACTTGACATTATATTTCAATGGAAGATTTGAGTAAATCATTGAGGAACTACTACTTCAAACTAAAAAGTAAAAAATAATGATATTTATAATAAAAAAAATAAATAGGAATGGAAGGATTATAGATCATGGTTTTATGACCTATGTGAGTGCTATGTTTTTATTTCTCCTAGTCTGGTAGTCGTAGAGGATTAACCCCAATCTGAAGGTGGATGATTATTAATTCACAGAAACCATCACATCATATTTTTCCTGACATATATTTGTAGATTCCATAAGTTAGAACCCAAAAATAAAATAAAAATATCCACAACCCCCAGAATAGAAGAAAAATAAAATTTTATATAAAGTGGAGGGGGAATGTTGGGGTGCTCCATTTTTATCTTAGCTGGAGGAGTGGAATCCACTAGTGATGATGGTAGTAAAATATGATGGAACTAAAATTTTTTTTTGGTTTCATCAAATTATTCCTCAATGATTTATTTCCTTGTCCCATCATCCTAAATTTCACAAGCGTACATCTTGATAGAGTCCTCCATTCTATCCTCAACACATTAAACGTCTTCCTCATCATTATCCTAGGCATGTATTAGTGGTTATGAATATAAAAAATCAATAAAATTAGATCATATTTCAATTTTAAATACATAATGTGTCCATGACAATATTTTAAAAAATTAAATCACCATCATAATTTTCAGTTTCAAACTATTTTTCATCAGGAAGGGTAGTTAGAATGCATTTGTTGGAGAGGTAAGTGGATCACCAATTTTGGATTCCACCTCACCAATGTATTATTTAATTGTAGGTGGGATACTATTTTTTATCATCAAGTTATTTTGTTTCCATACCATCCATAGAGCTTTATATTCTTCAACTTTGGCACCCAACATCCAACTAACTTGCAAGATTTTTTCAGAACTATGATATTATTTTAAATCACAAAGGCATTTTGTTCAGTTTGTTGGAAATTCTCAAGAAATTGAATATTTAATGACTCTTAATTATTAAAATATTCAGTACTAGTCCATTCATAATATAAAGAACTAAATTAATCCATGACTTAATAAAATAAGGACATTGAATAATGATTTTTTATGTTATTGAAATATTTCATTTTTGGGGGTATTTTTTGAAATAAAATGTGTGAAAGAACTTGGCCACCATAGAAATGGTGCTAAATTGATAAAAGTGGTTCTTCATGAGCCATTATTAAATTATATTCTTATGTACATATCAATTTACCATAGTGGAACGCCCTACGGTTGATCACAACGGGGCTTCATCCACACATATATTTTTCTATTGTCAATATTAATAATCTAACTAATATAAAACTAAATTACCTAAATTGGGGGGGGGGTATGAAAGATGAATAAAATATAAAATAATATAAATATAATTTAAAAATATATATATAAAGAATTTATATGTAAATAATGGTTGAAAATGTACATAGGATGTTACATTGGTTGAAATAACTGTTTAAAATGATTATCAAAATTCAACTCAATGAGGTGATCAAGACCTATCACACATCCCCTTCTTGTATGAAATTTGATCACCTTATATTGAGAACTTTAAATATGCATTAACGCTCTTCCAAGGGTCATCTAGGAGATATATTCCCTGATAATCACAATCTATTCCATGGTCAACAATTGCATGACACAAATAGTGAAGGGAAAGATAATGATAAACGAGAAGAAGAACTTAGTGGTAGAAAAAACAGCGAGACCACTCACCATAATAAATTAAATCACCAATTAAATTATCATAATAAAATAAATAGATATGAAATTAAAACATAAGAAACTAATTAAACCCAGCATTCTTTCCCTTGGAGAAGCAATAATGATTGTACTAAATTTTTATTAGAGTTTAGAAGGGAACAACAATGGGAGGGAATATAAAATAAAAAAAAGGAAGAATGAGATGAATGAAGAATAATAGTAAACTAATATATATTCAAAATAAAATTACTATTAGAGCATAAAAACCCCACCTTATCCCCCCAAAAATGGTTATCCATTTAATAAGTTTAATGGATAGCAATTTATAATAAAATAAAAGAAAAAAGTTTTGGATACATTTTATCCAACATAATTATGCATGTGTTACCCTAAATTAGTGACATAATTCAGAAATAGTGTGTTTTGAAAAGATGTTCTTACACGTTACCCATTTACAACCACAAAATTTCATTTGGATTTCCCATAGGATATAGGAGTTTTGATATATTTACATAGAGAATTTAATTCTATCTTGGGGACACTTCACATTCAATGTTTCCAACATACCATGCCATATTGACCATGAAACCAGCATATTCATGTGAATCTTATTTAATGAATGATGTTACATATTTACTTATATAGATCCAGGTCTATTTTCAAATTCATTAGGTTTCACCACATAGAAACATAATATCAATAATAAAATTGTCCATGTCTTTACATAGTTTTCGATACATGGTTTGTGAGATAATTTTGGGCGTCTAAATGATTCATTGAGCTTGGTCACCAAAAGAATTAATTGAGTAACAAGATTTCAAGAAACTAAAAAAATTTAATTTCACAATGTCACTCATTTTATTAAATTTTATGTCTGAAATATTTTATAAGATAAAACTATTAAATCCCAAAATTAGGCCATTTTTACAATTGAGCTCAAAAGTCAACAAAAACCTAAAAATGTACCAATTTTGCATAAAATTATATTATGTAACATTTATAAAAATTGAATTATAGTATAAAATATTTAAAAATTCTAGCTTCACCACAACCCCAAACACAACTATTTCACTCTCTTAAAATCATCATATATGAAAATGAAAACCCACACAACAATCAAAAGTGAAAAAATATCCATGATCTTATCGAATAAAAAATTCTATCATGTATACTATATGGGTATGATCCCTTTATTTTTTTATTCTTCAAATTTAAATTTTTTAATACTCATAAAAACATCAATGACCCAATATAAACCTACCACACAATGAATTTTATGTCACTCATCTGTCAAGAGAAATTAATTTTGGATTTATCTTCACAGTTCGAAATTGAATATATCATATTATGAATGTGAAAAATATTTTCTATCCATAGTAAAAAACATGAAAATATTTTCAATTATGAGTTATTTTTGTTGTTTAATTCTACGGGTTAGCTTTTTTGGGGAAATGATTGAAAAATTTAAAGGCCAGAAATAGGAGGTTTGACTCTTGAGTACAAGTCATGAATAATCAAGTGAAAACACATGAATTTTATAACACAAATCCCCTTGAAAATGTGAAATAAAAAAACAACCCCTTTTGTATGACATTGGATATGAGCGATGAAATGATTACAATGAATAATATCATCCATGATCTCCCCCACTTTTTTTTTACTTTTTTCATTATTTTTTGTAATTATCTAGAATGACAGAAATTTATTTCATTTTATTTTTATTTTTTCAGGGATGACCATTTGAAAATTATATAAAATTAATGAATGAAAATAACTACCTTTATTTTAGATAAATAAATGGGTCAAAAAGTAAAGTACAATGAAAATTTATGCTCATTTATTTTTTTCATTTTGTAATCTTTTATGAAGGAGAACATGATGGATGATATAATGCACAATAAATTGATTACATGATCCCAATTATCTTTTTATCTACTTCCATAAACTATGAAACACACATCACACCACCAAAAAAATAAAACTAATCCCAAAAAATTCACATTAAATACTTTCCTCCACACTTAATCATGAAATATCTATGAAAGAGAAAAATCACAATTATAGGTTCACATGAAATAAAGGCCTCTCTAAAAAAGTGATGTTATTAAGAAGAAAATTTCCATGTGGATTAGAATACATCCCTAGACTGGAAATATATTTTTACTTACTGTTTAAGGAGAAAGGATATAAAAAATTATTCAAACACATAAAATGATCGAAAATACAATTCAAAGAACATATTTTCACATCAACAATAATTTAAAATAGTTTTTTGAAAATCATGTCAATCAACTCAAAATAATTTGATATATGAAAAAATATTAGAATATTCATTTCAAATAAAAGTTTTTAAATATAAAAAACATAAATAAAATAACAAAAAAGGAAACTAGAAGGTTGATCTTTCACCCACACATAAATTTCACTACCCCTCATTTTAGAACAATAGAAAAATTAATAATGGAAGAAAAATAATTGGAAGGAAATATATAACCTGAAATTATTTTTTATTGGTGGATTTTATTTATGCTCATCGCTTATACCACTTCTTCCAAGAAATAATTTTTTTTATAATAATAAAAAAGAAAAAGAGATAAGAAGTTAAATAGGGAATAACATGTTGTGATGCTCTATGTGGGTGCTAGGTTTTAACATCCCCTAGTCAGGCAGCTGCATATGTTTAACCAAATATAAATGTGTATGAGGTTTCTTTATTAGAAAACAACAAATTTTATTTCTCCGATATCCATTAGTTGATTTTATTAGTGATAACCCCCAATGAAAATAAAAATATCCCCAATCCCCATAATAGATGAAATAAAAAATTTGAGATTAACAGGGGGTGGAAAATAATTTAGGGGTGATCCCTTTTTAGGTAATCTGGGGGAGTGGCATCCACTAGTGATGAATGTAGAAAAATACGGTTCATAATATTTATAGTGTTGGTTTACCAAATGATTCCTCAGTGATTTATTTTTGGGTTCTATCATCCTCATTCTCACCAGTGCACAGTATGACTATATCCTCCATTTTCTCCTTAATAAATGAAACTTATTCATATTCATCATCCAGGACCTAAAGTAGTGGAACTGGATCTACAAAATTAGTGTAAGGGATATCATTTGATAATTATAAATCAAAAATTATATAATCAAAATAATTCAAAGAAATTAAATCTCCAACAAAATTTTCAGTTTTAGAATATTATCTTCAAGAATGGCTACTATGAATGCATTTGTTTTAGAGGGAAGGGGATCTTTATTTTTTACTTCAACCTCACCAATTTTTTCTTGAAATTTTAGAGGAAATTGAATTTTTTTCTTAAATATTTTCGTTTTTTCAATTCCATCCATATAAAACTAACTTTTTCCACTTTAACGGCCAACAACGCGACCAAATTGATTTATTTTCTCAAGAACATTGTAATTATTTTGAACCACTATGGAATTTTGTTCAATTTTTTGTGAATTTTAAATAATTTTAAACTTTAATATCTCTTCATTATTAAAAAATTCAGTACTAGGAAATGAAAAATAAAAATCCCAAAAGTAATCATTGACCTAAAGAAATAATGATATTCAATAATGATCTTTTTAAAAGGTTATGGAATTTATGAATTTTTTTGTGTTTTTTTGAAAAATGTTGGAAAAAAATCCCTTTAGTTAGCATTAAAGCATTTTGAGGTGATTGTGTTTGTTGACAAAGAAAACCATGACATACAAATTTGTTGAAAAAGGGTTTTTCATGGTGACATGTCGAGTTCAATGGATTTTATTAACGATCCTTGATTGACTCAAGAATGTTGACAGAGGAATGGTCGATCTGGAGGCGGTTCAAAAAGAGCAGACATAAGGTGGTGCCATTTTCTAGTGTTTGCCAAATTTTTGGGCCAAAAAATCGACAAATGGTGAAAAGTGTTTTTTGGAAAAGGGACTTGCGAGATGATGTCTTGGAGGCTTGGAAACATGTGCGCCATATGTTTTTCAATATGAGAGCATCAAAACATGGAAAATGAAAAATGGGTGCCCATGTTTTGGGTTTGGTCGTCCAAGTGACTTGCGCAGCAGAGACTAGGGTGGCTGGACATGGGCGCTAAGAGGAGACTTGCGCGCCGTCGCTCAGGGTGTCTAAATTCCTATAAATAGAGGTCGAAGCCTCCTTATTCAGCAAGATTTAATAACATAGAGAAATTTAGAGCTCCTGTCGCGTTGGTGTAGTGATCACACAAGTGGTGGTGTGGTCGCACAAGTATAAAGTTTTTCAGAAGTTGCATGCCATTTTATAATTGTGCACCCAAAGTTGTTTGGATAAGAAAGGTTGTGATTAGCCCAAGTTTATAGTAGAGGAATGCGGCTTCGTGCAAGTGTTTTGGTGACACTTTCATGCCGGGTTTTTAAGAAGCATGATAGTTGATGGTTGCGCACCAGAATTGGTTTGGGCGTAAAAGGGTGTGAGTCGCGTAAGTTTGGAGTTAAAGAAGTGAGTGTCGCGCAAGTGGTTGAGGTGAACTTGCATGCCAGTTTCAACTTGTGCATCAAGACTTGAGCGCCGACTTGTATAAACTGTGAGTGGATCTTTGGAAGAAGTAGTGAGCACACTTCAGTTGAGAGAAAAGTGAGCTTTCATTTTGTGAGTGGTTGTAAACCAGAAGGGAGATTGAGTCTACTCTGAACTTATAAATAGCAGTGCGCTTTTAGTGGATTTGGTACATAGGCTCATTACCAGTGTATGCTCATTGAACGTAGCCTAGTGAGGGTGAACCAAGTAAAATTCGTTGTGTCATGTGCATTCTTTATGTTTAATTCATACCCTACATCTGGAAGGAGAGAGAAGAGAGCTTTGTCTAACAGAAAAACAATATCAAAAGGGGTATTTGTTTTAATCAATCATACCATGATTCAACCCCCCTCTCAGGGTATCTTGCCTACTAGACCTAGAAAAAAACAATGTGCCCATGATCTTGGCCTCCCCAGAAATGGATCCATATTAATAAAATCGGTTTTCATGAACCATTATTCAATTAAATTTTTATTTTAAAAATAATTTACAATAGTGGAACACCCCATGGTCGATTACAATGAGGTCTCTTCAACACACAATTTCTTTATCATCACTATTATAAATTTACCTTATATTAAACCAAATTATCTAAAATGGGGGGTTAGAAGGATTAATAAAATGTAAAATAATATGAATATAAATGAAAATAAAATATATAATGATGTTATATATAAATAATGTATGAAAATTTTATTAGGAGGTCATAGTTCTTGGAATCATTATTAAAAGTAATTTTTAGTATTCAGCTCAAAGTGGTGATCATGTCTGGTCACACCTTACCTTCTCGTTTGAAATTTAATCACCCTGTAATGATACCTCTCTTTACAAGGTAATTATCCTTTTCGAATAATCTGGGATATTTCTTCTTGGACCATAAAAATCTATTCCATGCTCTACTATATGCATGACACAAATAGTTAAGGGAAGGAAAATGATAAACGAGAATAATAATGTGATGGTAGAGAAAATAGAGAGGCTGCTCACCATAAATGATTTAACCACAGAAAAATTATTAGAATAAATTAAATTTATGTGAAACTAATACACAAGAAAATCATTCAAATGACCATTCCATCCTTTGAACAATAACTGAGTTTAGGGTGTCGGATGTATCCCCAAAAATTTCATCCAGATTTTGTGTCAGATGTGGAGTTATGGATGATTTATGCAGAGGATTTAATTATGTATAGGTGACTCTTAATATTCTACTTTTCTATCCCCACATTCCATAATGACAATGAAATAATAAGATTAATGTGTGGAATCCTTAATGAATTTTTTTTCCATAATTCTTTATCATGATTCATGTCATTTTTCATATTCATTTTGATATACCACATATAAATATAATATCAACAAAAAAAATTCATGATCGGTGCATAATTTTTGAGTCCCAATTTTTTAGTTGATTTTGGGACACCAAATTATTGATTGAACATTGTATTAAGAAGGATTCAATAAAAAATACTATTTTATGATAAATACAAAAAAGTAAATTTCCCAATTTTACATATTTTAGGAAATTTTATGGCCAAAATATAGAATAATATAAAACTGTTAAACCGAAAAATTAGGCCATTTATATAGTCAAGATCAAAATTCCACAAAATCCTAAAAATGTGACAATTGGATTAAAATAATAATATGGTGTTTTTATAAACATTAAATTACAGTTAACATTTATGAAAATACTAGCTTGATCACCTATTGATCACTCATCTTCCTCTTTAATGTCAATATTGATATATTTTTTCATCAAGTTATGCTCAATGACATTGGTATTTTTAGTTTTCATCCATTGGGATGCTTTATTCCTTTTTGTAACAATCCATTGGAGTTATTAATTTTTTTCTATAATTATTTCAAAATTATATTGATTTCATTATTTGAATAAGTAAAATCTCATTCTTCTTCATAGTTTATAGTTTAATGATTTTCATTATACCCAAAATTCCATGAATTTTATTCATAATCTTTATATAATTAAAAAATAAACTAAAATTTTTCCCTCCCATGTGATCTTGCATAAATTTTTTGGGGTAAAATTACTCAAGAAAAGTCCAAATTAAAAAAAACATAGAAAAAAAAATAAAAATAATAAAAACTATGTGAAATTATTGTATTCCGTAATACTAGTTCCAATTTTTTTATTGACCTATCATGGAGACAATTCAATTAAAATTTATAACCACAAATAATTTATTACAATTATTTACGTGTTACTCATCTCTCATGGATGTTATAAAATGTATAATAAGTCTTAGTGTCACATATTATGCTCTGTGTTGTTTATGATTATACATGAAAGAATGGAAAAATATAGTGTGTTGTTGTTTTTTTATAAATTAATAAATGAAATCAAAATGAAAATTATAATGATAATAAATTATATATTAGTTCTTAAGATATTAAATCATTAATTAAATAAATATTTCATTAATGTTTGTCAATGTTTTATATCTAGTTAATGGATTCCATTTTACAGTATCCATCAAAAAAATTATTTTATAAAAAAATTGTTGTATGAATTTTACAATTAAAAAAATATTTTTACATCCAATGTAGAGTAGTCTACTTACCCATTGTGTGTAATGGAGCTATAGATATTACTCAATCCCATTGAATATCATTTTATGTACCCAAAAATAAAAAACTTAAGATTTCACATTAGATCACATGGAAACTCTCGCAACCGAGTAAAACCATAAACACCAACTTTTTCAACATTAATAAATAATTAGGAATGGAAAAATTGAGAATCCAACAATACTAAGTAGAAATATTGTAATTAGAAATATAGAAACATTGTCACCTATTACTCATCACCCAATAATTATGAATCTTGGACTATGAAAATATAATGATAAAAAATGAAACCATTTTATAACAAAAACACAAAACTGGATTCATCCATTAGACTATCCATTGGTGCGTATGGATTCATAAAAATAGATTACAAAATATTGATAGAGCACAAATGAATGTAAAATGAAAATGTAATATGGTAAGGATTAAAATCTAAACTATGAAAAACTAATATAGTTGGGATTTAAAATAATTTTCATAATTGTCTCTCTCTCTCTATGTATATATGTTTCTCTCTATAAGATCATTAAAGTCACTCAGTGTTTAAATATCACTTTACATGGATTATAATATCTAAATTGGTCATTCCATGTGGATAAGAAGCTTCATAAATCCTTCATTCATTTAATGTTTTATGAAAATAAGGAATTCAATTCACTTGAATCATTTCCTTTATATAATTACTCATTTTAGCTTCAAATGTCTAGTTGGTTACTCCATTTATTAATTTAGCTAGTAAACTCAATAATGAAATCTTATTTTCATGAATTTTGTTCATATAAATATCTTTATTTATCAATGGTCATGGATTATAATCAGGTTGAGTTTCATTCCTCTTATATTTACATCATAAATGTACCATCCACTTTCCATGTATTATTATTATGTTTTACTAGTGATATTAGATGAAATTATAATGATTTTCTATTGTTTATAAAATGTTTATATTTTATTATTAATATACATGTATGTATTTTAATCTCTGGATCTAATTCAATGATTAATCCCAATCAATGGAAATGATCTTCAATGTTATCATGTCATATTGAAAGATATTTTCATGAAATGTGATATTATTGACCCTTATTTATTTATTTATAATGCTACACAAATCATTTCATACTAATGGAAAAATATATAATTCTCTAATATTCCAACTTCTTCTAACCATAAGAATCGATCTATCCATACCATATCTACTAAAAAGTCATCAAGATCACAATGCATCAACCTTATATAAATCATGTCATACTAATGAAAATGTGTTTAATGCCACAAGATGAAAACATATTCTAACCATTAGTATCAATATATCCATACCATAGAAACTAATAGTCTAACATGATCACAATTTATCACCCCAATAAAAAATATAGTATCATGGATTTTTTATATACTAACTAGACATCATAGTGGTGGTTATATTATAATATCTCACACGGGAGTGTCATAGGTAGTGATGGTAAATTAAGGAATGAAATGGTGTTTCTATTTCTTTGTGATACCCCCTTTGGGTTTCATTGGTGTGATCTACTAATATCAATTAATTTTAGGGAATTATGTCCACTGTATGGGTTGAATTCATTATATCGTACTGAATGATGGGGAAATGGGAAATGATATGCCCATTCCACTATCTCAGGACATCCTTCTTATTTATATACATAGAATTTTTTCAATTATGATGTTCTTTTTTCACCCAATATAACACATATCAGAATTTAGTATCTCCCTTCAGAATATCGTTTTCTATCAGTATTGAAAGACTCCTTTCACTTTTAAAATGTCCAAAATAAAAAAATATATGTTCATTTAATCTATGAAAATCAAAATATGACAATATATTAATTAAATAATCACTTTTGAATGATTTTTAAATTACTAAAAAATATAAATAATATGATTATATATAATTTTATCTTATATATTAAATATTTAGGGGTAATTTTAAATGAATTTAATAACAATATTTCTCTCATAATTTTCCACAATCAATACTTGGTACCTTAAAATACCATGTGATTTATGAAAGGGGCACCGAAATCTTGTGTTCTATACTTTAAATGTACTTTTATTTCATTAAATTTACAATGTTTTGTGAACGGAATGTCTTTAAAACATTAGTAATAATAAATACACTCTAAATAAGGAAAAGGTACATATGATAAAAAATATACTCTTCTTTTATTTTAGAGTTGAGGATAATTATAGTGATGTACTTACTTATCCATCATAGATAAAAGTTATTTTGGGGGATTTTACTTTGGTTGCAATGAAAATATAGCTTCATATGATTGGCTTAATTACTTAAATATGATTCAGATAGGGTTTAAAATTCTTATTCTCATCATTATATAGATATGTAGTGGTGTATTGTTATCTATTTTGGGATAATATTAATGTTTTATTTTCTATTTAATGATTCTTCCCCTACCTATTGGAATATCATTTATCAATGTATTGATATTTTTATGATTCAATAGTATATATATCACAAAAAATCAATTTTTTACTTCATATAAAGGGTGAAATTTAGGAATTGATTATTTAAAAAGGTTAATAGTATATTTTAATGAAACCATGACATTACTAAAATGGAATTAAATATGGAATAAAAATTAATGACCACAAACATAGAGTCAAATAAATAATATTTGAATTAGTATGTTGACCAGATCTACCCATAATTTTTATATTCACTTTTTTCATAACTATAAATTATTAAATCCTATGGAAGAAAATATTCCTCCCTCAATACCCAGAGGAACATGTTCTAAACATGATTGTGGTTGATCATAAAACCATTACCCAAATGGTGTCGATAAATATCGACGTTATTGATCTTCTTAGACAAATATAAGGGTATTGTGTCCCGTTATATTGTATTCCCTATAATTTTACATAAATTATATAGTTATGTGGAATTTAGTGAATCTAATCTTGTTAAAATATTCTTCAGAGACAACAACATCCATCTCCAACTACTAGGGATTTGGAAATCCTTTATGTGGTCTTCCCTATGTGTTTTGGATTAGTTAATAGTATGCAAATTGGGAATCCATTTTTGGAAAATGGTGATATTTTTTAGAATGTCATATTTTTAAACATGGATCCTTGGTCTCCTGATATATGTTTTCTTTTTGGATTAGTGTATAGAGTACTTAGGTGACTATAATGAAGACACCATGTGTGTTTTTAATTATGACCCAGTTGATACTTTTGTGTATAAGATAGTGGAACCTAATTATTCCCATGTTTAATTAGGGAAAAAATTATCTAATTGATCCAAAAAATAAGAGTTTGGGGATAATTTCAATGTGTAGGAAAAAGTTATATTTTCTGATGGGATGACTGAATTACCATTTTTATTTATTTTGTAACATGAATGATATGGGAAATATTTCTCCCAATTTTTTAGTTATGCCTTAGTTTTTGTATCACTTTATCATCAATTTTGTTTCAATTTTCCAGGGTATTACATTTTATAAAATTTCTCTAGATCAATATATCTATTCATTAGTAATATGATATTTATTGAAGACATTTGGGTTTGATCAAAACAATAGGGGTTTCCATTTCATGAGGTAATGTATGTTCTGCCAATGATATTGACATGAAGTCCTTAAGAGCATGTACTGATTAGGGTACCCAGAAGGGTTACTTTTCCATCTTATCATGACAATATAATCATCTATAATGTTCTTTGTGATGTTTATGTGTATATTATATCATTATGGTGTCCCTATAGGAAATTAGGGTAACAACTGTTTGATTCAATCATATCATTATTAATATATGCCTATAACTAACAAAACATGTTTCCATTAATTCATCAAATTTCTATGTATTCATGTTTAAAAATTATTATAATTATACATATTCCTAAAACTAGGTGAAACACATGCATGAAACATGTGATTTTGGAATCTATAATTCTACCAAACCTTCATCAATCATTATTTTAAGTAAATAATTAAATATTAAATTGTTCTGATATTGTGAGGTAAAAAAAATTAGTTTTATTTATAATATTTTGGGGAATTACTTAGCCATACTTCATTATCCTTTATGAAATCCAATATAATTGTTAAATAATTCTCAAAGGGAGAAATAAAATACCTTAGATACTAGTTTTTCCAAAAAGAATATGTAGTATTTTTATCACTCTTGAAGTCATGATTAATTTTATACTTGTAAAAGTAATTTATTTTAGATTATGGTGTGTTAATTGTTTTCATTGTGTTTTAATATATGGAAATTATGGAATATTAATCCTTTTAGGTGTTATAGCTGGTATTATTTCCAATTTAAGAGTGACAATAGTTACCTCTTCATTCCAGACCTTGTTGTTTGTGATGAAAATTATTTTTATGACATAATATTTGTTCAATGAATAATATAAACTATAAATTTCATCATTTTGGTGAACTCATAGAGTCCACTAAGGTAATACTATAAGATTATCACAGTACATAATTCATCACGTAATTTTTACACATAGATCTGTAGTAGCTGACCTCATAGGATTTGTTTCTCTATGGAGTAATGAAACCCATATATTAATGAAAAATGTTAGTAAATCTTTCATTATATAAATTTTTATAGTTTTTTAGTTGACATATGATTTTTCCTTAGTGTGGAGTTAAATTGGGAGGGTAATTTACAGTATAAAGCTTCCCATATAGTGATATACCTTACTAAAATATTGTTACACAATAAATTTTTTTGTACATCACGTTTCTGAAAAAAAGGCATGTGTTTATTAAAGAAATTCACAAAATCATGCTAAAGGTTCTTGAATTATTCTTTCAATTTAAGGTTACATGTAGTTGATTGAAAATTATAGTGGACCTTTTACATTACTCATCATATTCCTTGAGATTATCAAAATTCCCAATGTATAAAAACTGTCATATCTAAAAAATATGAATTTTTCACACATATTTTGGTAGATACATGATAAATAAATTTTTTTAATTAACTAGTAAATATTTTAATAAAATGTGTTATGGGAGATTATATAACATGTATTTTATCCCGAGCTAGTTATTACCATATGTCATTAAAGTCATCCTTATCCACTATATAATGGTCATCATATTTATTTTCTATAATTGTATATTTTATAACTTCTCTTTCAGTACTGGTGGATCCGATTTGAAATGTCAAGCTTAACCCACATTCAAATCATTGAACTATGGGACTAATGATGAACATTTTCATAGTAAATTTACACAATAAAATATATTATCATTGATTTATGGGGGAGTGTATGATAATTTTAGCTTTAACATTTTGAGTATGTCCCAATATGAGTGTGACCATGTTGAGACTATGTCAAGGGGATAATGTCCTTTTGGTTTTAGTTCTTCACCATGGGGAGTTATTCCACAACATATAATATTTAGAGGACCTATATGGGTGACACATTTGTTGACATGGGGAATACATCCATGTCGATTTCATTATTCTTCATAAAGAAGATGTTAAAAGTATTTATTGTCTTGATCACAGAGAGGATCTATGTAACAACCCTTATCCTTAAAAAACATCAATACATGATTTATTACATTAAATTACACTTAATAAGTCTAAAATATCAATAATTATTGTGTATTTTTGAATTAGGTACATTAAAAAATAATTTTAAATAGGAAAAACATCTTCTTTATTAAAATCTTATTTAATATAATCCATCTTAAAACTTCATGGGATAACATGGGGATATACATAAGATAGGGGTGACCTGTAAATCCATGATAGATAATTCACACGGAATAAGGTGATACATTTTTGACAATAGGAAAATACACAGGGAATAAAAAATGTATGAATCATAAACATCATCAAAGAGACATGATATCAAATGATAATGATTACATGGGAAATATAGAAACAACTTATTACACTAGATAACAATAATTGGTCAAGGGTAACTAAAAATACATCATAATGAAAAATGTCCCATTACGGAATCAGGTGAACTCACTATCCTAACATGACATCTCATGAGACTAAAATTACCCAATGTATTGGAGTTCTATATAATTTCAGGTGCACCCATCAAATTCATTCCATTCTCATTCTTAAGTGTGACACATAGATTGTAAAACATGGAATCATTTTTTATCACATTTTATTCTGAGTTCAATGAGAATGGAATACATACATTTAATTCCTAAATCAAAAAATTATATGTTATTAATGATGAACACCCTAGATAGTAATTGGATATGGGTATTCACTATAGATTTTTTTATGGAATCCTATGGTGAAATTTCAGCACCATAATGGGGGATGATATATATTCACAAGAGGGAATAATGTGATACAAATGGGTCAATCACCATTTATAAATAACAAGGGAATTATAGGGGTGTTAAAACATACCCCAAACATATTAATTGATTATAAAAGGGCATAAATTGAAGAATATTTTTGAATAAGGGAGAGAAATTGAGGATCCCTAACTTGAGTTTGTGAATCCAAATGCTTGATAGGAGCTTCTTACAATATTAGAGAAACCTTGGGTGGACTAAAAATATGGGAGGTAATTTTAAGGATGTGTTATTAGGATTTATAGTGAATATAAATGTGATATGGGGTTGGTTTATATAGGAAAAGTGGGCGAATTCTGTATTATTTAGATTTGGACACTATGTAATAAAATTACCAAAACCAGGAACCAAATTCTAGTTTTTTCCATGGTTTCTGAAAAAGAGTAGTAGTAATCATTATTTTATAAGACAAAGGTATAAAATTAATAAAATAACACCCCTGATTATGCGTAAGTTATTTATACTGCTAAAGAAATTCTTTTAAAACTATAAAATAAATTAATGGGTTTTTAGGATTCACAAAGGATTTAAAAAATCAACCAAATAAACATAAAATCACATTAATTCAAAGTTATAACATATATTTGATTTTTTATTTCATTTTTAAAATTTATTACATCACTTTTGGGTCATTATAATGTCATAATACACATAACATATTTATACGATATTTATTTTTTACCTGAAAAAATGACCATCTAAGAAAATTATGAAAAATTAACTATTGGATAATTTCACCCTTATCATTCTAAAAAATAATATTCATTTTTTTATTAATATTTTTCTAAATAATTGAATTTTTACTGTTAAAATAGTTATCAGCATTTATTGAGAAATGATGGGGTTTTCACAATAACTGTTTTAAGGCCTTATAAAAATTAAATTTGTCTTCATAAAAATTATATGATCATTTATATTTAAAAAAATTATTTATAAACAATATTTTATTAAAATATTAATTATTTCAAAAAAAACATGAATTCATCAAAATAAATTCCTTAATTGAATTTAAATATTACCCAATAACATGATTTGTGTTTTATTGTATCTAAATAAAAACCATTTATAGAGTAAACATACTAAAATGAAAATACGTTCATTGTGTTATAAAACAATAATGTGTATATTAATAATTATAGGGTCTCGATACAAATCACTTTAATACCCAACAAATTCCCTAAGAGTAAGGAGCGTGATAGTGAGACTTTCATGGGGTGGTTCGATATACATGGTTTGGGTTGCGATGCTGATTAACTTGAAATTCTCCCATATATGGTTTCTCTCATGCATATGTTTTTGGATCTCATCTTAGTCTTGGTCAAGGGAAAAGCTCCGTGATTTTATCCCCCTAAGAGGTTTTGATGAATGGGTTTTATAGGGTACGATCCAAATTTTTGAACCCATCACTTGCTTTATCTGTGTTGAATAGATTTTTTGAAAGACTATATATGTACTAATAATGTGATCACTAATAAACATATATATTATCAATGTTAATAATACTTAATAGTCTTTTAAATCTGATAAAACAAAATAAGTTTATGTGTTCTCTATAATTATATTATATAATAATACATTTAACTAAATAAAAAGGGGAATTTTATTTATAATAGTTATATTCATTACAATGTTCTCCCCATAAGAAGTCTCTCCATCAAAATTTTCATTTCCCACACTAAAAAGGAGGAGGGTAAATATATTTCATCACTTCCATTGGTTCCCACTTTTCTTATTCAAACATTTGATTTATTTACAACACCTTTACCAATTGATTTATTTTATTTCCAAAAATATAGTCTCTATGATTTAAAAACATAACATGAATAATACTATTATGGGAGATCATTCTCTAATAGTACCACCTTTGGATTGAGTACATGGGAGGGTCTTGGTTTGTACTTTCTCAAAATCTATACACAAGATTCATCTTGTAATTGAAAGAGTTTAGGTGGGAGTAAATGTCAGTAGGCCACCAATCTGATGCGATCAATGATCTCAAAGGATTAAGTGTATCTTGGAATAAGATTTACATTATTTACAAATCCCAAAACATTATTCCATGGATATATATGGAGGAATACTACATCTCCAACATCAAAATATAGGCCTCATCAATGATTTTCAACATAACTCTTTTGTCAACTCTATGTAGCCTTGATGTAATGCTAAATTGCCTTATACTTTTCCACCATTTCCTTGACCATTTTAAAATATATTAATTTTCACTCTCCAACTTCATCCCAACATGTAGCCTTTATACACCTCATCTCATAGAGGGCTTCAAAGGGGGTTATTTCAATGTTTTAGAGGAAATTATTTTTGTAAGTGAACATGACTTGTGGTAGATGTTGATACCATTATCATTTTAAGTGCATATAACATGATCAGAACATGTATTCTAGTGTCTAAATAGTCTGATCAGATTGGTTAAAGATAAAAGGTCGTAATGAAGTTCATATCATTGTTTATATAATTTGGGAGACTTTTCTAGAAAATAGAGGTGAATCTTAGATATTAATCATTTACAGTAAGTTGTGGTACTCCATGAACCCTTACCACTAATTTCATAATATATGTGCTTGTTGATCAGGTGAGAAATCCTATCAAATTTCAATAAAGTGTGGAGTCTTTGTAATATGATCCATAACAACAAATAGGGCATTTTCCCCCTGTATTCCTTCATAATCCCAAAGGAAAAGTCCAGTGTGAGGCTCTCCCATTTCCAAGTTCGAATGGGTAATGGTTATGTAATACCCTTAGACTTCTAGCTTTAAACATTCACTTGATTAAATTAAAGGAACATTGATGTCTATTCAGAGATCTACTTCTTTATATTGTCACACTAATAGTACTCTTGGGTATCTCGATAACTCATTGTGCTTCTTTGGAGAGTGGAGAAAGTCAAACTATGTGAATTATCCAATATTTTCATTTTTAAATTAGGATTTTATGGTACACGTATTCTAAACCCAAATATCACAACCCCTTCTTCAATAACACTGAAGTCTAAGGATTTCCCTTTTCTTATAGTTTCCACTTTATTCTGAATTCCAGAAGCATCCCTTTGAGCATCCATTAACCTCTCAAGAAGAGATGGTTGTGAAAAAATTTGTAAAAGGAATGATGATATTTATTTATTTATGATCAACATGCCCATACATTCAAAATGTATGAAGATCAGATCCCTCTCAATTATTATCAATTATTCAAATTATGGATCTTTTCTTCTTATATTGACTTACACTTTATTCAATTTTCCAAGATGATAGTAAGTTGAGCAGTAATAGTCCTTGATCAGCTCTAACCATCATCGTTGATGCATATTCATCTCTTTCTATGTAAATATATACTATATGATTTTTTGATGTATATATATTTCACATTTCCCCCAAATAGATAATGTTTCCATATTTTGAAAGAGAATATAACATTATAGAAATCTATATTATGTGTTAGGAAGTTCTATTTGTGAAATTTCAACTTTTTTGAGGCATAGGCTGCTACTTTCTCATTTTTCATTAACATGCATCTCAATCCATTCTTGTAAGAATAATTGAATACTATGAAAAGTTATCCACTTGTGGGTTGTGAAAGCACATGTGCAGTGATGAGACTCCTTTTAAGCTCCCAAATCCTATCTTCACATTCATCATTCTAAGAAAACAAGACTCCCATATATGTTAGCTTGGTTAGAGTGTTTCAAAATCATAATAAATTTCTGAAAAATAAGTTATAGTACCTAGAAAACCCATGGAAATTGTGGTTATATGTCACAGATGTCATCCTTGACCATTGTTCAATTTCTTCTATCATTGAAGGTTCCATAGATATCCCATTTCATGTAATTATACTCCCTAATAATGAGACATCCTTCAACCCAAACTCACACATACCTAACTTGGAATAAAGGTTCTCCTTTTGCAAGGCATTTATCATAGTACTCAAAAGCTCCTCCTAAATTTTGGAGTATAATAGAATATTATCAGTAAAGACAACCAATGTTTTTGAGTTAATCTCTAAAGTCTCCCTTTATCAATTATATTAAGATTAATGGATAATTAGTGAGTCAAAATGGAATTATTGTGAACCTCCTATGCCCATACATTATATAAAAAGATGTATTAGGGATATCCTCCTCCTTCACCCTAACTAGATAGTCTCTCAACCTTAGATCCACCATAAATAAGTATCGTGATCCATGTGGCTGACTAGAAAATTCAGAAATCTATGAAAGAGGATACTTATTCTTTATCATGGCCTTTTTCAACTCATGATAATCATTCCAGAGGCCCATTGACCCATCCTTTTTGTTAACAAATATGACTTGTGAACCCCATAGTGAAGCACTTGGACATATCAACCATTTAACCAAATTCTCCTATAGTTATTTCTTCATATTCCTAACTTCCACTAAAAAAATTCTATATTGAGTATTGGATAATGGAAAATCCATTTGTTTAATATTGGTTGAAAATTCAACCTCTCAGTTAGGAGAAAGACACAATAATTAATCAACAAACACATCAGTGCATTCCTTCACAACAATAATGTCTTTGAGGATGGTCCATTCCATGAATCAATCATTTTAGCTAGATATAATTGATCATAGTGAAATAACATCCATACTTTAGATATTGGTGCTAAAAAAGATTCAACCTCCTCCTTGCACTTGTATAGAATTTGGGGTCAATTTTCCATATGGTGAGTGATCTCATTATCACATTATTTTATGTTGGCTCAATAATGGGAAATCCAATCCATGTATTTAATTGAGTAAAATTCCACCAATGGGGGTATGGATAAATATTATGGATATTTTAGTGATCAAATTATGATACGAGAGGAGTTATATACTCTGGATGAAATGATTGCCCCATTTTTAATTTTCACCGATAACTTTGATTCCATCATTTGTGGTGGGTTTTGAATAGTTCTACTAAACATTCTTGAAAAAATGGAATGAGTAGAACGAGGATCAAAAATCATGCTCACTATTTTTAATGAATAACTAGTGCACCTATCACAACATTATTGTTGAGACGCACCTCAGATATTACACTGGTAAAAGCTCTCCCTTGCGACCTTCGATGTTATTGGTTGTCTCAGAAAACACTTGGTTCAGTGCATTGATATTTAAGGTTCCCTAGTTCCTTGCAGTTGATGAAATGAACAATGTGTTGTGTTCTGACTGGAACATTCCTTTCATCCACTGCATTATTATGTTAATCCTATCGGTAATCTCTATCTCGGTGCACTTCCTTCCCGAACTTAATTCATTTCCTTCTACTCCATTGGCAGTTTCTAGTGTACTTATTCTTCGCACCTTCGACAAGTGGGATACTGAAATTTTTTTTCATCATTATAGTTATCCATCAATCCTCTAGAATTAAAATCTAATGTATGATTCGTATCCCTGTTATACCCATGATATTCACTACTCTTCATTTCAATTTTGGGGTAACATTAGTCAATTTCAACATAACTATCAATGTTACTGATTGCTAGAGATTTTTGAATACTAGGTTATATCCCAACAAATAAACTATCAACCGTTCATTCAGAGGTAATGAAAAATCCAAATGAGTATTGTGAAATTGTTATGATGTTTTCCTTAGGCCCCCTAAAAGATTCATTGACTTTTTTTTCTAGAGGGTAAGGAAATCACGTTCCATTTTAAGTTTGAGAATATGTGGAAATATTAATTGAAAAACATTTTCTAGAATTCTTTCCACATAATCACTTTGATATCTTCATCAACCTTTTTATTATTGAAAAATATACACCGGTAATCACATTTTATCTCCATATAATAAACAACCATAATAAACTTATCTTTTTTGGAACATTAAAGGATAGAGAAAATATTATCAATGGATTTATTCCATTGTTCCTCTATTAAGGGATCAAATAATCCAACGAAATTCAATGGCCTTTATCAAATAAATAACTCAATTACAGTTTGTTCTTTATTAGGGGGTCTGGAAGCTCCTCTTGATCTAGGTTTAAATTCATAAGCTTGGTAAGCTAAGAGATTATCATCATGAATTTGATGATTTAAACTCCCATGGGTTGGGAATCACGTTGGGGTAGCCATCTGATTTCACTTTACGTTGATTGTTTACCTAATTCCATAAATTTTTGAAAAGTTTCTATAATAAATAAAAAATTAGGTATTACTACTTTTAAACTATTAAACACATAATGGGGAATGCAATGACATTACAAGTAGAATTGATAAATTACAATTATTTATTAACTAATGAATTTCATGGATTCATACTATCTTATCCAAGATCCATTTCCTAACTTATATTATTATATTTGTTCCCTTAATAATAGTTTGTCATGATATAATTAATTTACCAAATCATATCCCTAGGAGTGTCAAAATAGGTGCAGAATAAGGCCCATTTTGGTGTACCAGGTTACGCTGAGTTAGGCTTGACACACCTTGTCAGGGTTGTTACCCCTAAGTACATATGTGCCAGAACCACATTCACTTGTTATATCCAGTTACGATTTTAATTTCATCATAAACCAATTACTCTATACATAAGAAAATTTAGGGATCTTCTATTATACATAGCCTTATCCCTAAGGCTTTCTCTATAGTTTTTCTTATCATAATCCAAAATAATAACTAAATATTTCATTTGATACCAAATATAAGAACCGTTATCTTTATTGAACAACAATACATGATTTATTGAATAAAATTACACATAATAGAACCTGTATGATTGATAAGTCTAGTTTCATTTGGAATTTGTTATATTACATAACAATTTCACATAGGAAAAACAATATCTTTATTGAAAACTTCCTTAACATGTTACCACATAAAACATCATAGAATAACATGGGGACATATATAAGAAATATATGAGACATAAATCCTAGTAAGGGAATAAACATAGAGTATGGTGATACATTAAAACAATAGTCATATCCAAGTTTTATAAAAATGTAGAAATCATAAACATGAAGAATGAGACATAATGTACCATGATAGTCATAACCTCTGAAACATGGAAACAACTTAAATCATTACATCATAAACTGGGGTCTAGGATAAAATCCAATAAATCATAATATAAAAAGTCTCATAAAGAAATCAGGTTCAATCCTAATCCAAACATTATGTATCATAAAACTAAATGTTACCCAATTTATTGGAGTGTGATATATTTCGTGACGTACACATCACATACATTTCATTCTCAAGATCAAGTGTGTCACATAGATTATTCAAAATGGAATAATATTTCATGAGATTTCATTCTATGATCAAGGATTGTAGAAGAAGTATATTTAATTCCTTAATAAAATATGTTCATGTTCATAACTGTGAAAAACCATGATCGTAATTGGATATGGCTATTCACTAAATTTTTTAGCACGGAATCCAATGATGAAATTTTGGCTACATTACGAGGGAACAAAAATGTTCATGGGGGGATTGATGATAGAAAGAGGGATATCACCATTTATAAATCATAAGTGAAGTATGAGGGTGTTTTAAATCCCACTACATCCTTTGTAATTGAAAACAAAATGACATAAAATGATGAAAATTATTAAATAAATGGGAGAAAGAGAGGGTCCCTTACTTGAGTTTTGGTCTCCAAATGCATGGGATGCGATTCATGAGATATTGGGGGTGCCATGGGATGACGCTAGAGATTTTATGAAAGATTTATGATTTAATAAAAGGAGTTTCATTGGAGATAAAGGGGATATTATATAAGGACCCGGCCTTAAAACATTACATAATCTTGAATTAAATGAATAATTCACATTGAGGATCTTTTCAGGTTTAGAGATTTAGAGTATTAGTTCATAACATATAAATAACAACTTTAATAGTACATGTAGACACATATACTCAATATCTATTATATTCAACAACAAAAACTCTTTGAAAGATTCATGTCTAGTTCCATGTTTTAGATAGTAAGACATTTCCTTGACCCCATCTTTGACCCTATTCCACTTTATGTCCTATAGAAAACATTTCAAAAACTTCAGATGAGCATAAAAATCTCAGTAAGGGATACACGAAGAAGGAAAACTGTTAGTTTTTTAAAATTAACAAGTAAACCATGAATACTTTATCATAAGTAATAATTTTCACCTTTATGAAGTACTAAATTCTCTTCACTGAATAAAATATAATTTCTTACCCTTTTGTAACCAAAATATTACCATAAAACCCATATAAAGAACACATAACATATAAAGGAAAATTGGGACATAAACATAATTAAATGGAATAACCATACAATTGACTACCAAAAATATCACTAAATGGAATATCCGTAAGACTGACTTCCATACCCAATGAATTGAAGGTTATAACATAACCACCCATCCTAGTTTTCACGGCACCACCCTTCATTTGGTTTATCACGTAACCACCATTAAAATGTCCAAGTACCAATATAAAATCACAACACAAACAAAAAATATAAAGGAAAGAAAACATTTCCACATTTTAATCACAATATATTGACATATCAAATCCATTATCAAAACCATTTTCAATACCAAAATACATAAAAGAGTATATGGTATTTATTTTCCTTATAAAAACATTACGCCTTGTTAAGGAATCTGAAGATCAAATAATATTCACGGCGGTGGAAAGGTCATTGTCACCACATACGTAAAAAAGAAACACACTTTTTGTCATTTAGTAAAACTCTTAATAGAGAAAAGATTCGTTTTGTATAAAAGTAAAAGTCAAAGGGGTTCATACACCGTATAAAATAAAGTTGTGTATAAAACAAAGTATGCCTCAATGAATGGAGATTGAGACGAAGTCCCTTACATCATGTCTGATTTGACTCGATCAATATTCAATCTCATAAATGATAAACTAGATTTTATTTCTACATGACTAAGAACATTTTTCAAGTTCATTAATACTTTTATATCACTTATTACCATGTTATGAACATTATGTAATAATTTAAGTTAATAATAGTCGTTTTTTCAATCTTTGATACTTGAGTCAAAAATTTACTTCTTATAATTACAAGTTGTTCATGTGGTAAAATATCCATTATCTCTAGAATTATATTCCTAATTTAGATATAATATATATAATATATATCCAGTATATACATTCATTTATAATATTACATAACATTTAGAGGTAAGAAATGAAATGCACCGTTCATGGAGACGGTAAGCCGTACGTATGCATGAATGCTACTTTCATTTCTATTTAGTATTTAATGGAATAAAATCACAATGATATAAAGTTATATTATAATTCTAGTATAATATAATATATAATATCATTAACTCCATCGTTTATATGTCCCATATATGGCATTAACGATTCAAATCACTTTGAGGGGGCGGCAGTCCGCACTTCCTAAAATGAAATTATCGCATTTATCCATTATGGAAACCAAAAGGTATGCCATAAATGAAAAATACATAAGTATAAAGAAAACATAAACATAATATATATCATATATATGTACATTGACATCTTAATGGACACCATGAGAGGCGGTATGAGATAATTGAACAATCAGTGTTTCGTGAGGTAGTAGTTCGCCGTCCACAGAAATAATATATTCTTCACCCATTAGATGGAGGTGTGTTTAAGTGTATCCCAAATAATTCTCATAAAAACAGACTAGTATATTGATGATACTGGTGTTGTTACAAAATAAAGGAATAAAAATATTTTATGGGGTTGGAGAATAAAAATAAAACAAAACGACATAAGAGAAGACATTACCTTAAAATTGGGTAACTCCCATTGGTTTGAACCAAATGGATTTCTTGAAGAGCTTTCTGCCTAAAGTAAGGCTTATAGGATGAAGAGAGGGATTTGGATAGATAGTATGAGTAGGGGTTGGATGAGATAATGTCTTGAGAGGAGTGGGTAAGGGGTAGAGGTGGGGGCCTTTCATAAGAGGTAGGAGAGTTACTTTTGGAAGGTCTTGAAATGTTACTTTATTATAGAATGATTTTCAGAATTTTAAAGGTCCCACAATGATATATTTCTAGGATAAGGTGACAGGGGTTCTAAATCCTCCCATCCAATAGGCTTTCGACAAGTTTAAGTCTTAAATTTTTCCTCATCTTTTCATTTTTTTTAAATCATTTATTAATGAGGTAATCACTACATCATCATGGTGTCATAAAGAAATTTATTTATCTAATTTCTAAAGATTATAAAAAAAATTCCATGATGTTCGAAATATTTTTATATTTCCAATGAATATTTATATTCTAAGAGATCATTTATATAAACAAAAATAAAATTGTTTTACTTAGGTGATACATTCTTTGGTTATATTTTCCTTTCTTTAAAAATAATATAATAAAAGGTCACTATCACACTAAAGTGATTCCATGGGGTCCCAAAGTTGGCACAACGCATCCCATGGTCTTCCATGACTCAAAAAAAGGATTTGGACACAATTTGGGGTCGTTTTATATTATTATGATATTATTTTATTACCCTTAACTACACGATTACTAATTAATCACGATAATTAAAGATAATTGTCGTCATTACTATTCATAATGTCTAAAAACAAAAGAGTCTTAATTACATAATTTGGACCTTTTTATTACAAATATGGAACCCATTTTACCAAATTCCAAATATAGAAATTGCAGTAATTAATTTAAAAATAATTTTCTTTGTCAAAAAAATGGTGTGTTTATATTAAACAATATCTTTCAAAAGATAGACACTTGTTTATGCCCAATTTCAAAGTGAAACTCATTCCAATGACCACCATTGGATTAAATGGTAAAAATATATTCTAATGTAACTTTAAAACTAATTAAAAATATTATATAACCATATAAATAGATTAGATTAAAAGGAGATTTGGAATTAAAATACAACATTTTTCACTATTCATTAAAAAAAGTACTTTATCGGTAAAATAACCAAAATTTACAAAAAGTAAATTTTGATGACCCGATTCTAAAAAAGGATTTTATTTGGTCCAATAGAATGTATAAGAGTGAAAACAATTATATTTAAAGAGGGGTCTCCATCAAAGGGTGATAAATCGACCTTTTAGTGAAAATTAGAGTATTTATGCCTAAAATTGAATTATTTTCTTATTTTAAGCCTTTATCTTTTATTGAATAAATTTAGAAACATTTAACAAAAATATATAATCATATTTCAGTTATTTTTATTCATTATGGCCAATACAATGGCTACGCTTTAACTACTATTTAAAATAATATTATTATATTATTAGTGTGCAATGTAAGATTTCAAAGAAACCTGTTGTTGTGTATCAGGTACACCATTGAACATAGAAATCCCTCAAAGTAAAATTAATATTTAATTAACAAATATTAATATATATGAATATGTGTTATTATTTATTGTCCTGGGATGTTACATTTGTCCCCCCTTTTGGGAATTGTGTCCTCACAATTTTATTCACATATCAAATAAGTTGGGATATTTATCCCTCATAGAATTTTTAGATGCCCACGTTTCCTCTTCAACAATATAGTTTTTTCACAAAACCTTTACCTGGTGAATTACCTTATTCTGCAACACTTGCTCTATTTGGTCAAAAATATGGACTGGATGTTCCTCATAAGAGAGATTCTCTTCCAATTGAACTACCTCGGTGCTCAAAACATGGGATGGATCTAGCATATACATTCTCAACATAGAAACATGAAAAACATTGTGTACCTGGGACAAAATTGGAGGTAAATCCACTCTGTATGCAACTGATGCAACTTTCTCTAGGACTTCATAAATTCCAATAAACCTCGAACTCAAATTCTCTTCTTACCAAAACACGTCACACTTTTCCATGAAGAAACTTTTAGAAAAACATGATCACCTACCTCAAATGAAAGATCCATACTCAGGTTATTTGCATAACGTTTCTACCTACTCTGAGCTGTTCTCATGTGCTTATGTATCATATGAACTTTTTCTGCCAACTCTTCTATCAATTATAGTCCCATCAACTTCCTTTCACCCACTTCATCCCAAAAAGCTAGAGTTTGACACCACTTCCCATATAATGCCTCAAATGGTGCCATTTGTATATTGGAATGAAAACTGTTATTATAAGAAAACTAAACCAATGAAATATGGTGGTCCCAAATTCCCTGATAATCCATCGAACACGCACGTAGCATATCCTCTAAAGTCTGAATTTTTCATTCTTACTACCCATCTGATAGAGGATGTAAAGCTGTACTAAAAATTAATTCAGTACCCAACAACTAATGAAGGTCTTTCCAAAAGTTAGAGGTGAACCTGGGATCATGATCCTATATAATGGAGAGTGGAACTCCGTGTAACCTGACTATATCTTTAAGATACAAATGAAAAAGTTGATCTATACATGGAATTTTTGAATAATGGGTTTAATAAAAACAAATGTGTCATAAATGACATAAAAATGATACTATAATTATAATATAAATAAATATATTATTTAATTTTTATTCTTTTGAAATATGACAATGAAATGGATGTAGAGTTCATGTGTACGTATGGCCTACTGTCTCCATAAATGGTGTTTTTCATTTCCAATAACCATATATTATAGATTATTATAAATAAAAATATAATGAAAATATATAACATCAAAAAACAATTTAAATTCTCCATATGATGAAATAATTGTCTATGTATTCGGAACAGAAAATAGAATGTCAAAACATGCTCAAGAAACATGGAAATTGACACTTGAAATGTTTTAAAAAATAAAGTTTACTAACAAACAGTTGATAATATTTTATAAGAAGAACATATATGAAATAATAAATAAGATTATACATCTATTATAATTTATTAACATGTTTTGACCCACTATAATAGAGGTTAAAGACCATTAAAAAGGATGGATATAGCATGGGATTTTCATCTCACTTTACACATCTATGAGATCAATGTCATATTCGCCACTTATATTGTGTGGTTTATCTACTAATAATTTTTATATATTATAGCATGAATTATTTTCATGGTATTTTAAATTTCAATTTTAATTATTTCTTCTAACTAGATTTGAATTAAATGTTACCATGTGGTAATGAATTTCAAAGCTCAATTCTTATTCATTGGATTATATTATAACCTCGTTATCATTAATATTGTAAGATTTTGTCTATAACATATTTTTACATATATTTTTTTATTTAAATTATTTATGTTGATTTAAATTGTTACACACATAATATATTCATTGATTGATTCTCACATCAACGTTATGGTGTTTTCACAGGCTTATATCACAATCTCATATTGTTCGGGATTGTTTACACATTAATTTCCATTAGAGTAAATTATTATATAATTTTTAATAAATAAATTAATTTTATTCTTTAAAATTTATTCATGACTATTTTCAATTAATATTATCATTTCACAACTCTTTGTCATTGAAAATGTTTTTAAGAAAACGAAACATCATTTCCCTCTTTAGTAGGGGATCCTTTTTTTCTTCTAAAAACCATGTTTTCTTAAAATGTTTTCAAAAATGATTTTAAACTTTTAAAAATTATTTATTAAATAAATATTTAACCCTTTTTATTTTATAAATTTTTTAATGGAACAATTTTATCAAAATATGTATAAGGAACTTTTCTATCCTTTTTATATTACAAAGGGAATTTTCTTTTAAATATCATGTATGGATTCACCCACCTTCATTTCTATGAAGCTTCTATTAAAAATATAAAATTTTTCTTTTAAATAAAAGTGTTTTCAGATGTTATTTTAAAATAATAGGATTTTCAAAATTATTTTCAAAATAAAAAATCACATTTTCTTTTAGAAGGTTTCTAAAAGTCTTTTTTATAGTATTTCCCTTCATCAATGACAAAAACACTTTGTTTTACTCCACTGGTAATATACTATATTTTTACCATTATTATTCCTCCTATAAATGGTTTATGATTCCAGTGACCAAGTATATTATTGACATTCACATCCATGATTTTTTTTTCACATTTAAATATTCAATATCTAAGGATCATTGATCATTGAATTTCCCCAATATATCCATATAATTTATCATGGATATGACTAATACAATAACATAATACTATTTTTACATATGTTGTTCACATTGAATGTAAATTGATATCAAGATTAATATTGATAAATCTACATCCTTTACACAATACAAATATTTTATAAGGCACGTTGTTCATGAATTATATAAAATATTCGATATATGAAGAATGATTTGGATAAGTATGACACTGGTGGTCCATAGTTATAGATAGTCCCCTAATGAATCTATAGTCTCAGGGACTGAATCAGTTTTCAATCTTAAGATTATGGGGTTTTCACCTATAATTTTATAAACCACCTTGTGAAATAACCTGATGGTAAATTTACCACGTACCTAGGAAACATGATGTCTTATAACTAAGATTTTCTTTAATTTTGATTTATTTACTATTATACAGATGATTTTTCATCGACATATCAGTGGATTCATTTCATTCTCAGTTAATTTATTTTAATTGAATGCGTTTTAGTTATTTTCCTTACAATATTGATTATTACTTATCTTATTATTTAGATGTAATGAGTTTTCAGTTATTACCTTTCCATATTGTTTATCCATTCACATTATTGATTATATGGAATATGTGTTTATTTATTACCATTCCTTGTTGATTATTCTCATTGATTCATTATTGATTATTCTATGCATAACCATTATTGAGTATTTGAGTTCCCCTTTAATTTTTCTTCTTTCCCGAGGAAACCAAAAAGTGTACTATGAAATATATGCAAGGATACAGTAGATGGAATAAAGTTATTTTTACAAAAAATAAAAAAATTATGTTGTAGTTAATGTATTTATTTATAATAAAATACTCATATATGTTTCTTGTTAACTAAGACTACAAAACTCTTCATTACTTTTTGGTTTTATTCCTTATAATTATGAAAATTTAATGGTAGTAAACACTGTATCTGGGGTTCTGGGGTCGGGGAGCAATAGTTGGTATCATAGGATGTTTAGTATCAACCATGTGAACTAGATTTAGCGAAAAATACAATAGGAAACATAGAAATAAGGTATATATTATGGATAAATATATAATAAAATACATTAATTTTGTTGAGGTAGAGATTATTTAGGTCATTATAGAAATAAATCCCAGAATCGATACTATAAGTGTATGATCTTCTAGCATAAATGTACCTTGGGGTAACAACTCTGAAAAGGCATGTTAGTCTTAACTCAAGAATTACCCAGTACATGAAAATGAGCATTGCTGTGCATCTAGTTTTCCACTCCGATGGGATATGATTAGGATAATTCCCAATTTCTTTCTAAACCATTATAAAGGATTTGAATAGAATATAAAAATGAATGGAATATGTTAAACCTAAGGTATCTTAGATTAAAAACATTGTGTCATGATTTAGATATACTAAAAATTATTATATTGTTTTGAAATATGATAATTTATACTAACATTATGGTTTTTTGTTATAATAAATTCCCTCCTCTATAGGATAAAATTTAGATCAAGGAAGTACATGTGTGAATATTAATATATTAATTGATTAGGTTGTAAGGATATCTAATGATTAAATTGGAAGGATGTGCATCCTTTTTATTTGTTAAATAATATTATTTTGGATTTAACAAAGGTAAACATATATGTCGGGTGACAACCCTTAAAACTGGCAAGGATGTGGGATATGAAGCCATGACTAATGGATGATGAGGTTTTAATTATAAAAAACATCCAATGCAATGACCCTATTATTATTACATTGTTTTTAGTTAAAAAATTTTATGAATAAATATTAATGAAGAACCTACCATGTTATATTTTAGGTTTCATGATTAATGTATTAACTATATTATATTTTTATAATATTTAGAGATAAATTGAATGACATGTCACTTATTTATGGGTCTTATGATTTAAAAAAATTATTTTAGTGATTTGGACATCAAAGTATATTTTTGGATATCCATTTCATGAAGATAAAGATAAATTAAAAATTGATCAAATTACAAAAAAGGATAAAAATTTCCTTCATATAAATATTTTAATTAAGTATATTTATTTATCTTCTTAGTTAGTAAAATAATTACTTAAAATTAAGTAAATTAATGCTAAAATAGCATGTTGTCCTAATAACTTAATTTTTATTGAACTGGTTGTCTTCTACATCATCATAGATTTATGTCTTTGAGGCCCTAAAATATCCATTGATCATACAATTTTTTGTTATCAATTACCTAAATCTCCTTATATAAACATTTACACATTTCCTCTATGTACGTATCACTACATTCCAATAATGTTCCCTTACTTAGAGACCTAGTTTTATATTAGTCCATTTGACTGTTGTGCTTCTTATTCTGTCTTATTGAGATGATATTTTACAAACACTTTTATGATGTTGGTTCTTTAAAAAATTAATTTCAAAATATCAACCATTTAATTACTATGTCAGATTTTAAAATTCAATGAAAAAATTTATTTAATATGGGGGGAATGTAACATCCCTATAAATTCAATATAGTGACATTTATTCAATAGCATTTATGACACACAAAACCAAACATGTAAAGAAATGTAACATCCCAAGAAAGTAATATATTTTTACTATTTTAAAAAAATCTATTCTGAGTATTGTAATGAATGAAATGCTTTGATAGCTTGTGTTCAACATAAGAATGTATTTCTTTGATAGTTTACGTTACACACATGCCGGAGTTTTACTGAAAAAAATTATTAAAAAATTATTATTTTTTATAATAAGAGATAACATTGCCATTAAATTAGAGGTTATAAATAGTATTAACTAACATGTGAATATATATAGTTAATAACAATAATATATGAATTCACTCGTTACTAATTAATTAGAAACAAAAATATATACCCATTTAATATACAGGAAATATTTTTACTTTTATGCTCCCAAAGCTTTTTTGTCTCAATAAATTAAATTAATTACAATTATTGAATGATATTAATTAAATATATATATATATATATATATTCAACAAAATATTTTTTGATATTTATCAATTTAATGAGAAGAAATAAACATCATTTTTGAAATAATGAGGTCAAAATTTGGTTAGGGTGAATTTTTGGTATTTTTTTGACAAGTACCCTTTTATATGAATAGTGATAATACAGATTTTTTATTCAAAACTTATTTTTTTACTAATTTATTTTTTAATGATAAATAATATTATTGATTTTATTTAAATATTAATTATATTATTTATAAATTATTTAATCTAATATAGGTAATTGGAGTAACATTCACTTTCAAATTATATATAATTACATTTCAAACATTTGAACATTTTTACTTTAAAAACTCACTTTGTTGTCCTGTCTTTGAGATTAATTTTAAATTAATTTATTCCAGTTATGTGATTAAAATTTTAAAAAATGGATTCCATATTTTGAATAAAAATAATTTCTAATTTCTAATAGGTTCAATATAATTATTTACTAAAAATATTAGTGAATGTAATTAAAATTAATTACAATGATTAAGAGAAAAAGTTTGCTATATTTGGAACTAAAACATAAACTTAAGGGCCAAAATGACCTAGAAACCTTCCCAAGATCCATTTTATAGACATATATCTACACAATAATTCCTGGGATAGATTTTGTTTCATTATTGGGTACACATGACTTGGAAAAAATAGGGGTGGAATCCCCTTTTTAAAAATACAAGAATGACACTCCTCCACCAAAATAAAAAGTCACTCACCCCTGACTCATTTTTACACCACTAATGCACTTTTTATCACACAAAAACTACCAATATAAGATCCAAAATTCACTAAATTAATCATATATTCCTGAACTTTAAAATAAAGCCATCTAAGCAATGATTTTGGTATAAAACAAAAAGAGTTACCCGAATAAGAGGTAATGATCTTCTATGATCACTTTTGTTTCATTTATTTCACTGCCACTTCAATTACATCTACATCATGATTATATAATATTATCATTATATTAAATATAAAACTATGTTTTTATGCTAATATATTGACATAAAAATTCACACACATCCATAAAATGGGATACACAATCACCATTCTTGTGTATGGTGGAATACCACCTCGCGAACTGCTATTGCTCATTCTTCCATTTATAACCTTTCAAAGATTTAAATAGTGATGGATTTATTGTTTATATATGATATATATGATATTTATAGTGTATTTATTTTTATTTAGTTATTATATAACACTTAAAATATTGCTTTCCATTTTATGGTAATACGTTATCATCGTTTGTGGACATATGAAGTACAACCTCCTCAAAACGATGGGATTCGTTCATACTATACTCAGAATGTTTAATATTTGGTTTTAATAAAACAATGTGACATATATGAAGTTAAAATGATTCTAGAATTTCAATATATATATATATATATCATTTACCTTTCATTATTTTAAAATAATAAAAAGAAATGGAATTATCATTCATCCATACATACGATATACCATCTCCACGAGTGGTGTGTTTCATTTCTTATCTCCAAGTTTTATGGATTATTCTAAATACATATATAATGGACATATATAACATTTAAATCATGTTTTACATTTTTAATATTTTTAAATCATGATATATGTAATGGGAACGACACATAAACAGTCAAAACATACTCCAAAACTATCCAATAAACTCTTAAATTAGTGAAAATAATGAAATATTACAAACAAATAGGTAATAAGATATTTTAAGAAGATCATATATTATAATTCTCGGACCCCAAAATGCTATATTAGGTGCATTATTTTATTTCATTTTCATGATTAAAAGGTATTAAATCCTAAAGGGCCGATTAGTTTACATATCTTGGAAAGAAACATTGCATAAATGAGACCCATAATACATTGGGAAATAGGTTATACAAACATTTTATATAGTAAAAATAAAAAATCTATGTAATTGAAATCTTTTTCAAATATTACTTCTTCCTAACTTAGGTAAAGGAAACATAAGAAGGGTCATCTCAAATGCGATGTAAGTGTATATAAAGAAGAAGTAATAATGAATCAATAAAAATAAAGAAAAATAAAAAGGTAAATAAATGATAACACATTCCTTTCAAATAACTAGATATGAAAAAATCAATATGGCAAGGTAAGAATCTAAAAAAATGGAACTTAATCAATAAACTAAGAATAAAATACATTCATAAATATCTTAACACAATATCTAATGGATAAATAATAACTAAAATATCTATGAAAGAAATGAATAATTATCAGACATCATGTCTACGGAACATGAAAACCTATACTGTGAAAATCATTCAAAATAAAATTAATACTAATGATAGAAACACATTTTATTTGGCTATGTTAATCATCCCATGAGAACCTATAGATGCATCAAGGGGTTATATAATGTTGGGGCCCCACCCTTAATTACTATTCTTAGTCATTCCTCATATAAATTAATGAAAATAAATAATACTCATTATCAAATATCTATATTTAATAAATAATATGGATTTATCAGTAATTCCTAGTTAAACAAATAAATATTAAAGTGAACATTGTATGTAAAAATGGTATACAGTTTAGAAAATACTAATATCCCTAGTATAGAAATATGTATTTTCAAGTAAATTTTCTAAAAAATGAATAAAATGAAGTGATTGATTCAATATAATGTTAAAAATCAGAAAAGGATGTGAGAATGTAGAGTCAATCATTTATAACATTCTTTAAAAGAATAATCATTACATTTTAAAACGTGTCCTATATAACTTTGAAATGTTCAAATAATAAACCCCATGAAGGAATAATATTAAATGAAAATTTTAATATCATGAGATAAATGAGATTATTGGTATATCATGTCAAAATGTAACATATACACCAAAAAACGGAATCAGGGCATAATAACAAATAAATCTCAATGGAATGTAAATTGAGATGAAATACCTTTAACTTTACCTTTCATTTTGTTGTGTGGTATTCAACCCCATATATAGAGGTATAATATATGTTACTAATATAAAAAAATGTAAAACATGATTTAATTATCATATATATTCTGTAAATATGTATTTATAATACTCTATAATTTTTAGAGATATGAAATGAAATGCACCGTTCATGGAGACGGTAAGTCATACATACACATGAATGCTACATTCATTTATTTATCTTATTCAAAAAATGAAAGTGAATGATGCTTTTGTATATTATAATTAATGTATCTTATATATATAATATATTTTACTTATTTTTGAAATGTTCTATATATAGCATGAACTAATCACATCTAATCGGGGAGGCAGTAGTCTACAGTTCCATAAATGATGTTATTGCATTTACACAAAATGGAAAGTATAGAGGTTTGTGTTATAAAAAACTATATATGAATATAAAAATAATATATATCATATATATCATATATAAACAATTTTCCATTATAATTCCCACTATGAGATGCAGTAAGAGAAAAATGAACAATCATCATTTCGTGAGGCGATAGTTTGTCGTACAGGTAAACAGTATGTTCTTTACACATTAAATGAAAGTGTGTGTAATTATATGTCAATAACATAGAATAAAATCATATTAATTTATTTATGATAATATTTTTGTTATAAAATAATATAATAAGGTTATTTTTTGGGGTGGATAATGGAAATGAAACTAAAGAGCTCGAGGAATGATGTTGCATCTTAATTTTTTTAACTTCCTTTGGTTTGTACAAAAAGGATTGTCTTAATTTCATTATATAGAAGGGAAGATTATTGGATTAGAGGAGAGATATTAAGGATATATTTTTCTTGATCAAGGTCAATACGAAGTTTCTTGAGATGTGTGAGTAAGTGGGGGAGAGGATGCCATTTTATAGTGGAGGTGGAGTGGAAATTTTGCAAATATTTTGACAATGGAATTCCATTGTAGTTCTGCACATTACATGTTGCTCCAATAATATACCAAATTTTGTAAAAGGGATTATAGGTTCTATATATGTCTATAAAATGGCTCTTGAAAAAGATTCTAGGTCATTTGTGTCCTTAAGATTAAGGTTTAGTCTCGTATTAAGCCTAAGTTTACAGTAATCATTGTAAGTAATATTTATTACATTCACTAATATTTTTGGTCAAAAACTATATAGAGAAAAATAGAAAATTTAAATTATACTTATTAGAAATTTTGAATCAATTTTTCCAAAATAAAATCACAAAGGTGGTTGAAATTAACAGAAATTTAATCCCACATATAGGATGCCAATGTGACTTTTAAAGGGAAAATTATCCAAATGTTTTCTATGTTTTATAGTAAATATGAACATTGAAATAGATTATAATGAAATAAATTGGATTAATTTATGAAATTATGAAATAATTAAACTTTAAAAATAATTAAAATATTATTTAAATTTATAAATAATTTAGATGAGATAGGAGTTTTGAATTAAATTTTAGTATTTTTCACAGTTCATTAAAAAATGAAACTTCATAGAAAAACACCAAAAATTTAAAATAACTTAATTTTTATACTTATATGTAAAATATGAAGTTTTTTTAAAATATATAATCTATAATCATTCCAAAATTTTGATTTAAAATGGGTTCTCCATTAAAAGGCGGTAAAATTCCTTAATAAAAATATAATATTTTATTTATAACATTGAGTTAGTTCTTAACTTATCCAAAAATATATCAAATGAATATTAAATATGATTGATTGAATATATAATATATATAATTCATTAATATCCTCCAAAAATAATAATTAATTTAATTTATTATTGTAAAACAACATTGTATGCATAAAAATTGTTTTCTATAAAAGTATTCCCTTTATATGCAATTGGTTATTATATTCATTTCTAATTAATTCATCTCCACTGTATTCATTTTATATTTTATAAACCATATAATTTCATAAGTTATTTACTATTATTCTCAACCAAAAATTTCACATCAAGGACATGTCTTATTAAATAATAATATTTTTTTTTTGGTAAAAATTCAGTTTTGCATGAAACACAGGTTTTCGAACAAGGTCATTATTACATGTAAGTAAAAATAACATAGTGTATTCATGCAATGAAAGAAAGATGGAAGTTAAAATTTATTTAAAATTAAAAATATATGTTAATTTATTTGGGTATTGTATTCTTTTACACGCATGGTGATGTGTGTGATACACGCAACCAAATACATTGTTCTTACCTTAGAATTTTGAGGTGCTACATTCACACCACATTAATTAAATTTAATCCCCTCAATTTAAAAATGATCTCAGTAATCAAGGGGTTTATATTTGAAAATAAAATAGTTTTGAAATACCCACATAATAAATAAGGATAATTACACATCTTCTTAATAAGGGACAAATTAATGTGAAATAGTTATGTAACTAGGTTTCCTTATAGAAGAAGATTGGTGGGAAATGGAAAGATGGATAAATAAGAAAAATATAACAATCAAGTTCAAATGAAGAATGATAGAGAACATGTACATATAAAATTTTATGACTATAAACCCATAAACCACTATTATGAAAATGTCATTGATATCATAAAAATGATAATGATAGGAAAAAATTTATTTCAAGTCCACTTTTCCAAACGATGAAGAAATAATTCATAATATATGAATATAAAAAATATAAGTTTTTATAAACATATAATTTTTCATTAGATAAGGCCTTGAACTATTTCTACTTCACTTTTTGGAATAATATTCCTCATTTTGTGATGTAATATGTCAATTTCCTAAACCATATGAAAGTTTAATTTGATAATTTCATAAATCGTCAATTTTTCCAAAATATTATGATCCAAAACATTAGAAGTACTGTCAAAGAAAGTCAGAAATGAACATATCATTATCCATTAATCAACATGAAGTATCACTAAATTTATGTATTCCAAACATGTGAATGACTTCATCATGTATCCTCTTGAAATTTGGTAATAACTTGAACAACCAAATAACAATGATGGAAATGTGAATTCTTCCTTATTACATATGTATGAAATATGTTATTGGATATATTCCTTAAATCGATATGTTTTGTTAACTCCATTAATGATATCATAGACCAATTGTTGAAAAGTCGTTAATCAGTTCCACGGTAGTTGGCACTTGTCCAAATAAATAATTAATTCGTCATTATCTCTACATATGGAACATATAAATGGTTTTTATTACCCCATTAATCTGTTTTTTGATAATTGTAACTTTTTACTAAATGAAGTTTCTTGGTAGAATTTAAGATATGATCGAAAATATTTATATAAAAATTACCACAATACAATCTTTATATATTTTATAATTCATATGATGAGAACATCATCAATGAAATACTTTTAAAACCTATTTTATATATCCAAATATAGGTGTACAATAATTATTTCACATCAATTGTATCAATAACAAATGCTTGACCTTGATCTTTTAGCCTATAAAAATGTATATTATTATAAATCTTGGGGAATTGATTTTTATTGTGCCCCATATCCTTGTATTTGTAACATTTAATATCATAGTCTACTTCTTTCCAACTCATTCATTTTCATAGTGACCCTTTTATCCACACCAAGAAAAAACTCGCAGTCCTTCAAAAAATTTACCAGGGTACTTAACTACATAGTAATCACATGTTGGAATATCCATATTTCTGTTCATCTTCTTCGACTCATTCCATTTTTATTGGCGTTCAAAAGACATTTTCTTCACTTGGATTCCCATGATTCTATAAGACATTTAGAATTATTTACCTATATTAATATCACTTTAAACTATTTCTTTATATGAATAAATGTTTTGAGACACAAAAACCCATTAGATACATGGATTAAGTTCATCAATGAAATGACATATCTTATATTATATGATGTGCCAGAAATATGTCACATACCTTGATAACTTTTTAAAGGTTCTTGCTGCTCCACAACACTTTCTTCCACCTTTTTATTTAATATAAGGAACATTATTTTAATCTCAATTTTTTTCTCCTGAGGTAATTATTTTTCAATGATATTCTACTTAAACGAACTTTATTTTTTGAGTTCAATTTCTTCTTCCTCTCTTTTATTTTGGATCAGAGACCACCACTGATTTACATCACCTAGGAGAAACAATTCCACAACTATAACAATTTCTATTTCACTACATTCCATGGATGTAAATGTCTTCTTCGAAGACATATTCTTTTACTCATCCACTATTTTACGAGTAGTCCCACTAAATTTTGGGGGCCTCATTCACATAATGAAATCCAACATTGCAGAATCTATCTATTGAATATGATTCTCTATTTGGGAAAGGTTATTTTTCATTAACATAGTAATAATTCCCAATATATCATTAATTTTATAAGTTCTAATACCATCTACATTTAATTTCTCAACAGGGAAACCAATATACTAGCCACAAGTATCGATTCCATTCTTCTATCTAGGCACCGTTTCTAAATAGTGGTATATACTAGATTAGTTCAAAAAAATTAGGAATATTGTATAATTATAAATAATGTATGTCACATGACATAAATTTATGTATCATAAATCCTCGAATCATAATCATTGGATATATTGGGTGACCCATTGCTTTTAAATAAATCATAATGGTAGTAAAAGAAAATTTGAATTGTCCTAAGATATCCAAACAGAATTGTTAGACAAGGTGCATAGTAAGTCTTGTCGCCATGGACCAAGATAAACCGAGTCAGGACCGACACGACTTATTGGAGCTATTATTCCTAGGTAAATATATTACAAAACCACGTCCACTTGTACTGTCCAATCCGGGATATATTGTTAGACGACCCACACAATCTATTCCTTTCTAAAATTTTAGGATGTTCTTATATACTAATCCCTAATTTCTATATAAGTGTTGTTATACCTAATATATGATTTCTTAATCATTTATCCAAGGTTAATAATAGACTTCCTTTGATAACAACTATAACCCACCGACCCAGAAGCCTAGAGTCGATATATTATTTCATTACATTAAAATGATTACAAGTAACCAAATCCCAAAGGACCAGTTAGCTTAATAGTGTTATAGAGCCAGATTACATAAATAATACACACAATACAAATAAAAATAGGTAATAAAAACATGATATATAGTAAAAATAGAAAAAAATAATCCCGGAAATTTTATTCAAATATTTATTCTTCATAACCCAGGGAAAGGAAACATAAAAAGGGTGAGATCAAATTCTATGTAAGGGTAAGTAAAACAAATGGAATAATGAATAAATTTGAATAAATTAGCATATATATTTAAATAAATAATAACACATGACATTAAAATAACATGATAAGGAAATATCATTATGGAAATATGGGGATCTAAAATGCATTCCATTTATTCAATAAACTAGAAATAGAATTTATCCCTAGATATGTCAATGAATAATAACATGAATAAATAATAACCAAAATATATATGATGTAAATGATTAATTTTTGGATGTGATGTCTATGAAGCATTTAAAAAAATATCATTAAGACCTTTCGCAATATACCTCTAACTATGGATGTAAACTCGTTTAATTTGAGAAACATAACAGTCTCATTAGAACCTATCGATGAATCTAGGGGATATATAAAGTCTAGGCCCACCCATCATTACCAGTCCTAATAATTCTTTATATAAATTTATCCAAATAAATAATATTCCTTACAAAATATCCATATTTAATAAATAATACATATTTATCTAGAATTCCCAGTTAATCAAATAACTGTCGAAGTGAACACCATATATAAAAAAGACAAATGGTTTAGGCAAAGTTAACATACATAGAATGAGAATATGGATATTAAAGTAAATTTACCATAAAAAATGATTACAATAAATTTATTAATTCAATATTATGTAATAAATAACAAAAGTAAGTGGGAATGTAAAAATATTCATTAATAACATTCTATAGAAGAATAAAAATTAAACATTCCAAAGTGTCCCATTACACATTAACACATTTAAATCGTAATCCCCATGAAAGAATAATATCTATTGAAGAAAAAAATATCATGAGGGTAAGGATATTCATGATATACCATGTCAAAATGTAGTATATACACCAAATAAATCTGAATTGGTGCTTAATAACAAATAAGTCTGAATGAAATGTATGTTGAGATGAAATTCCTTTATCATAAAATTCATTATTATCGTGTGGGATTTATCCACCTATATAGTGGTTTAAAGTATATTAATAAAATATAAAAAAACAATAATAATATTCATAAAATCATATATTAACTTATTATAATATCTTATTACTCATTTGTTAACAATATTTCATTATTTTCACTATTTTGGGTGTATATTTCCTAGTTTTCCCATGTATTTTTTGACTTCTTATTTGGTGTTTTTATTGGTTACATCATGGATTAATCATCTAAATAATATAAAATATTATTTTATGATAATATATATTCAGTACATATGTAATTAAAATAATCAATAATGTGTGTACATAATAAATGAAATGCACTATTCATGGAGATAATATGTTTTACATACCAATGAACACAACTTTCATTTTATTATCGTATTAAAAGATTTAAAATTAAATTATACATATGTATATTATAATTCAAGTATCCTATAAATTCCACACATGTTACAAAGTTTTATTAAAATTACCATTAACATATTCCATGTGTAGCATGAACGAATCATGTCGCTTTGAGGAGGTGGTAGTCCACACTTTACAAAAATGATGTAATCGTATTTATGTAAAATGTAATGTATAGAAGCATGTGTTATAAAGGAATAACAGAATAATATAGAGATAATATATATCATATATATATATTATATAAATATAGTTTCCAATATAATTCCCCCCATTAGGGGTGGTAATGGAAAAATGAACAATCATCATTTCGTTAGACGGTAATTCGCCATACGTGTAGACAATATGTTATTTACACATTAAATGGTTGTGTGTGTAAGTGTAGGTAGAAACTTTTTATTAAATCAAATTATTACTATTAGGATAGTATTTTTATTAAATCATATCATGCTTTAGTGCCTTATTTCAATTGGTTCTTATGTTCATATCTAATTAATTTGTATCCAATGAATTTATTTCATAATATTTTAGAACATAAATTATCATAAGTTAGTGGATAATATTAAAAACCTCTAATTTAATATCTAGGATAAGTATAATTAATTGATAATTTATTATTGTTCAGTTTTAACATGGGTTTTCATGTAATTGAAGCTGTCGAATAAGTCATTTTTTCATGTAAGGAAAAATAACATATAGTTTGTCTGAATTTCAGGCTATATGATTGAATAATTTTTTTTTGAAATAGTAAATATAGGTTAATATGTGGGGTTATTATAATCCTTTACATGCCTGGGGATGCGTGTGATACATGATATCAAATACAATGTTCTTACTTTATAATTGTGCGGTTTTACATATATGATATCATAAATATGATTATGGTTATATTAAAAGTATGTAACATGATTTAAACCACCATACAAAAGGTTAAATACAACACAATGAAAATTAAGGACAAGGTAAGTGATTTTCTTCTCACATTTTACATTTGTGAGATAAATGTTATAGTCACCAGTTTTTTGTGTGGTGTATTTATTAACAACATTGATATATTATATCATGAATTATTTTCATTTTATTTTTAGTGTAAATCTGAATTATTTATTTTAAAGGGATTGTAATTAAAATTTACCAAGTGGTGAAGAATTTCAAAACCTTATTCCATTACATTGGGATATATTACTACCTATTTGTTGTTAATTTTATAATATTATATGTGTAATATTTTTTTACTATTATTTATTATATTTACACTTATTTTATGTAGATTTTAATTTTAAAAGCATAATCTATTAACTTATTTCTTTTTGAATTAATTTTATTATATTTTCAATGATTTATTTTATAATCTCATTTTATTTGTGATTATTTACACTTAAATTTTCATTAGAGGAAATTATTGGATATATATTTAATAAATACTTTCATATTCTTCTCATACAATTATTCATTAACATTTTCAAATAATTGTTCCATTTTCCCACCCTTTGGTACACAAAATGTTTTATAAACTGTTTTTACGAAAAATAAACTTAACTTCCCTCTAGTGGGAGAATCTATTTTCTTCTAAAAACCACGTTTTATTAAAATGTTTAAAAATATTTTTTTAACATATAAAAACTTATTTGTTAAATAAATTTCCACCTTTTCTCATATAAATTCATTTTCAAAGGAATATTTTTGTCCCTTTACAACTAATTTTATTTTCCATATAGTTTATGTTTCCAAAGGAAATTTATTTTTACCTTCTGTGAAATTATGGATTTACCCGCCGTCATTTCTATTGTGCTTCCTTTACAAGTATAAAAGGTTACCTATAAAATATATTTTTTCAAAAGATATATTCGTTGTAAAGTATTTTCAAAAAAAATGAAAATGACTTTTCCTCATAAATGTTTTTAAAATTTATTTTCATAGTATTTTCATTCATCAATGAAAAAAACATTTATTTTACTCTAAATTGGATATTTTGAATTCATATCATCCATATTATTCCTCTAGATGGCTTAAAAATCCTTTGACAAACAATATTATTGTAATTATCTACCTTGATTTCGTTCTTTTTCCCCTAAAAATATTCAATTTTCTTGGGTCATTGAACCTTGAATTACCCTTAAATATCCATATCATTAATAATTGATATGGTTATTTCCTAAACCATATGTTATTTTTTCATACAGTGATCACTTTGAATGTGATATAATATATGGGTAAATATTGTTAAATCTACATCCTTTACACAAAATACATATTCGATAAGGGATATTTTTCATGAATTAAATGAGTTATTAAATATATGAATAATGCTTTGGATAAGTAAGAAACATGCGAGGAATGATTATAGATAGCCCCTCGATTCATTAATAGTCTCATTGGACTAATTAGTTGGATAGACTAACTCATGGGTTGTTCCCCAATATGATATAAAATATGAATCAAAATGTCTTGGGGATAAAGGTACTATGTACCACAGAAACACTATGTCCAAAAGTTAAGAATTGAATCCATTTTAAATAAGTTATTATTATCCATAATATTTTTCATCGACATATTTATTAATAAATTTAATTCTATGTTCATTGATTTAAATGGAATGCATCTCATTTATTTTCCTTTTCCATATTGATTATGAATTATCTAGTTATTTTTTTAAAATTTGTTTTCAGTAATTGCTTTGAAATATTTTCTATCCATTCAGTTTATTGATTATATGTCATGTGTGTTTAATTATTACCTATATATATTGATTATTCTCATTGATTCATTATTGCTTTCGTTATACTTAAACCTTACTAAGAATTTGATTAGACATTTATTTTTGTCCTTTAACAAGGAATTCAATAAGTGTACTGAGAAGGATATGAAATTATAATCTAGGTAGAATAATGTTATTATCCAAGAATGAAAAAATTACTCTGTAAATAGTGTATTTATTTGTAATACAATGCTCATGTACGTATCTGGTTTTCCAAGACTACTAAAGTCTACGGTCCTTTGGGATTTGATACCTTTTAATCATCCCAAACTAATGTTATTTGATACTAGATATAGCATACTGGGGTTAGGTCACTACATATTTATTTGATATAGATTCCGTGATATTAATAAAACCATAATTTTAAAATAATTTATTCACCTTTATCTTGGTAATTAGCATTAAACTTAATAATCTCAATTTTATATCTTAAAATTTATTCACCCTATTAAATAATATTAACATTATTATCTCAAATATAAGACGCATGTTTTCAAAGTAACTTTCTATGTGCAGAGAACATAGATTTTAGCAGTAGCACATGCAATGAGAAAAAACCTATTTTTTTAAATTTTATTTTTATGGAAAAATAATTATGCTTAGGGAAGTGTTATCAATTTTATTTATTCAAATTAATCTAATATACCTATTATCATTTATATAGTCTATATTTAATAATAAAATAAATAAAATACTTATATTCATCTTGTTATAAATAAATAAATAAATTGTCAAACATTTTTTCATTGAAAGGCTACATAACATTTAAAAATGTTGATCATGTGTTTATAATTTAAAAAATATATGAAATTATTTATTATAATTTACAATATATAATTTTTTTATGAATATATTTTTAAAAATTGAATTCTAATCATATAAAAATTAAATTCATAAAATTGTTGGTAATAATAAAATTTGTATTGTCACTGTTCACTAGAAAATCATTTATTATAGAAAAATATCAAAAATACATACTAAGATAATTATTATTTGAGGAATTAAAAATTGTGTGTTATTTTATAAAATTTAAATCTTGGTATATTTAAATATATCATTTAAAAGAAATAATATAATATAAGGAAAATTTATATTATTGAAAATATTATATTCATTATGAATAAATATTAATTATTTATCTTTTCAAGGTAATGAATATTAATGGATTAAAATTTTAAAATTTATTATATATTTATTAATAATGTTTTATTAATATATCATTTTTATGATGGTTATAATATGTGACATAAGTTATAAAACAGAATATGTGTTTTAAAGGATCCAAATTTTTCAGTTGGTTACGTTATACCCCCATAAACAAGTTACATCCTTGATATTTAATTTTCATTTACATGAATGAATAGATAAATATGGTGAAAATATGTTCATGCTTCATGATATTATCTTTAATGATACATGATTCACAATATCATATGGAAGATTAGAAAAAAACTCATTTTCCCTAACATTTTCAAGGAAATATATATCATAACTAGATATTAAGGCCCATTTGAAAGAATTTGTTTTATTCATAGATAATTCATTGTTGAATTACTACTAATATATTGTCGTAGATGATTTAGAGTTTTGTTTCCCTATTCTAGATATTCATGTGCAGTTAATGTTAAGATAACCATAATTTTATGAAAATAGAATCAATTTTTAAAAGGTGGATGTTATGACTTTCAAAAATATTGTTACCAAAAACATTATAATTATACTGCTCAATGTTTTCCATAAAATAAAATTCACCAATGGTGGTGATGTCATATTCTTAGAAAATAGCCTAAACATAATAGCGTTTATAAGACTATATTATATCCACTAATTTAGTGTGGATAGTTTGTGAAACATAATTATCACTATCATATTAATCAGTAGTCAATAAAGAGGTCCTTATTTAATCCTAAGGTATATTAGGTTTTGGATTCCAACCATCCTCTAAAATCTGTAAATTTTGGAACTGACAAAGGCAATTCCAAACTTCTCCAAAAATAAGATATTGAATTGTTTATGGTTCCCTTGGATGATTCTTATTCTTTTCCACATGTTAACATAACTCATAGTTTTATATTGGTTATTTGATGATAAATTTCCTCCTTTTGGACATGTAATGAATATTTCTAGACCTATTAAGACATTCTATTTGTGTTTATTCATTAATTTTTGGCATATATAGAATTGAACATGTCTCCACTCATCATCTTCATCGGTTTATCTTTCACGATACTACATCATCCTCTTATTTGATTTGTTTGGGACATACATTGGGTTTATATGGTTAACTAAGTATTAGGATATATGGTTTGTAATAATCACAATTTTCTAATTCTAGCTCCAAATCGAAAAGGCTATTTGTTGAAGTAATATTCGCAATATCCTTCATGCACATAGTAACTTTTAGTTTCAATAATTAATAAATACCATATAATTTACATTATTAAAGAAACATTTACAATATAAGGTTATAATCATAATCATAAATAGGAAATCACCCGGAAAATAACCTATTAATGGATATTTTTACATTGTCCCATTATTTATTTAGTACAGCCTATATAAATCTTAGTTTGATATGGGTTACATTAAGTTGAGTTATCCTATGATCCTTAATGTAACATCGAAATATATAATTTAGAGTGGTAAATAAATGGAATATATTTAATTAAATATTATCCACCATGAGTGTCAATCCAAGTGTTCAATTAGGCCTCTTTTTTCAGGCACTTGGTGGTGATCATATTAATACCCAATCCACACTTTTTGGGTTATTACCTTGAAGTATATATTTGGAAGGTCCAAAGTCCACATTTAATATTCAAAAAAATATGTATTTATAAGGAAATATATCTAATCAAGACATTACCAATATTTCAAGATATCATCCTATACATAGAATAAACTCTTAGGTTTTTACAAATGTTATATAACCATAATACCAAAGGAAAATAATGTAATCTTCAAAAATGAATAAACTAATCTCCCAAATAAATAGACCCCAAAATCATTCCAATTATAATGAATTAGAAAAAACAAGACTTAAATATTACATCAATCTCATAATTTAAATAATAAATTTCCCAAACAGTCACACAACCTAACGACTGAATGGTTTAGTATTTGGAAATTAGCCGCATTAAGTCTTATTTATTATAATTGTAAACATATCATAGTGGACATGATTTTATAGACCCTATTATATATAAGTCACATGATATAATCATATTTATAACATAGGTATTGAAAACATATGGAAGCAGTTTACTAAGACACTTAGTAAGGGTAAAACATATAATAGCATGAAGGAAAACATGATAAATAGATAAATATCATAATAAATGGTAAACTACCTTATATTTGAATCATAAAATATGTTATAGTGGAAAAATACCATAAAAATAACTATAAAGAAGATTAAAAGTTATGAACTAGCATAAAAACATCTCAATGGTGATATAAGAAGTGATCATCAAATAAAATTATGGAATAAGTAAAAAAATAAGGTGTAGTCTTGAAAACATGTAAATTCATTGAAATTAAATGTAAATACCCTAACCCCAGAAACATAGATTTATTTCCTTACATAATTACATTAGTATAATGAAAAATTATTTTCAGCCCAAATGACCAAATAGTTTAATAGATTTGGAAAACTAGATACAAATATATATTTTACATTACAACTTGAAGGGAAAAATAGTATAGAAACTCTATTGGAAACACCCATAAACTCCCAGATTATCCCTATAAGTCATTCATAATACACATCTCCATATCTGATAGAAAAATAAAACATAATAAAAGGGTAATATCAGATGCTCAGTATGGGTAAGGAGTATAACAGAAGAAATCATAGACATAAACAATAATTCAAGGTGAATAAATGAAACACATTCTAATAAGAAATAATCCTGAGAATATTATCGAGGAAATAAAATAGGAATAAATATTTACATATAAATAATCACATGAAACTTCACCTGGGATATTTTACAAGTCGAGTAATCACATAATTTAAAAATTACTAATATCATAATGAGGGAATGCATAATGTCGAACATCAGAAACATTCCATCAAGGCCTCATCAAATAAGTTTACACAATATGGTAATGCCTCATCCAACACCTAGTATAATTTTTCTCATGAGAGACCTACCGATGAATCAAGGGGCTATAACAGGCCCCAACTGTCAAATACTAAGTACAATGCATTCCTTATATGTCCAATAATGGATATAAAAAGTTATAATTATATAAATGTGTCATATAGAAATTTTAAATATTTAAATCATAATCATAAAAGAATATAATCTATTAAAATAATTGGTAAATTCTGTGGATAAATACCATTTTACTTTGAAAGAAGATTTCTTCATGAAAATAATTTGTATTGGTCATGAAATGAGACTGTAAAAAAGAATATTGCAGAAATGAAAAGGTAATAGAAATGAAATTTTTTTTGAGGTATGAATTATTTCAAATTGAAGTGAAAAAATGTAAAAATAGTTTTTAAGAGACTTTAAAAATGGGCCTCTTCAGTAGGGTTTAAAGGAAAATACAAATGAGTATTAAAAATGTAAAATGTAATAATTTTTTTATAAAAGAATGAATGAAAAATATAACTTTCCCTAAAAAATAGTGATATTATAAAAAAGGTTTTCATAAAATATATGATGGATGATACTTGAAAATGGGTAAGAAATAATAATTTTCTCTTTAATTGATCCTGCTTAACAAGACTAATTTAAAATATATCTTTATAAAACATGTATTCCCCCTAAAAGAAAGATAAAATGATATGGATATATGTTTTTGGAAAGGATAAACATAATTTTGAAGAATTTTATATAAATAAAGAATAATTACATTGGAATAAAGATTTATATTTATTAACTTTAATGAAAAATGGACATTCGGGGAGAAACCCTTACCACTGTTAAAACGGTCAAACTGTATTCCCCATAAAATTCATGACCATCAAATGAAAAATTGAATACCATGAAGATAAATTTATTCATGATATTTTAGATTAAATTTTAGTTTACATACACCACACATAAGTAATAGTGGTGAATATGAAAAATATCACAGAAATAAAGGCGAGATGTGAGAACCCTTACCGTATATGTTCGAATGTGTTCTGCACATGACCTTAATGTGCTGGAAAATCAGATTAAATACTTTAATTACATAATTATGAAATTTATTTACATGTTTTTTATTTATTATAAATTTATTATGTACATTTAAATCCATTATGATGAGTTATAAAATAAATTTTTTTATTCAAGAGTGTTTGTTTCCTTGGTTTTCATAATCGGTTTACATTTATACGCATATAGATAATCATGTAAAATGAAAGTAGTTTTACAGAATTGAAATTGAATAGTGTTAATTATATTCAAGAATAATTTTTTGTAATATAATTGATTTGGATATTTTGGGTGAGTAATAATTATTATATATAACATTACTGATAATTGTTTAGATTATTTTAGAGGGTTTTCGAGCATGAGCACTAGTTTTGTGTTATGAATTATTATTATTTGTATATACTGGTTAAAAACATTAAATATGTTGTATTAAAATTATTAAATTATGTTTTAAAAATAAATGTGGGTTTATGACCATCCTTGAAGTCTTAATTTTAAAATGAAAATATGTTGTGCACGACATCGGTAAATTGGCACCTCATGGATGATGTTTTTACCTATAAAATAAAAGGAAAATGACAAGTGAAATGATGGTATATTTTTTTTAAATAATATACTTACATTATATTTATGATAATATATTTTATATTAATGTTTTCATAGAGGATGTGGGGAATGATAATAAAAAAATAATCTGTAATGAAATTAAATGAAAATGAAAGTGGTTTTTACCTCTAGAACCCCTCTCCTTGAGAACCACCATTGGGAAATTGGTTTTGGTATTTTTTTATGACTAGAACCTCCTAGATGTGGGGAAGCATCATGTTAATAGTATAGGGTTGTAATTGTACAAAATTCATGAATTTAGAGGTGTGGGGAGGAGATGTGGTGAGAGGTGGTATTTATATTGGGGGAGAGGGGTGTTTATTGAATATTTTATTCATTAGTTTATTATTTTTCCACAAGATTATGAATAGTTTTATAATTATCAAAAAATGTATAAAAATAAATTTTATATTTCTACATTATGGTCTTAAATAATCCATACATAATCTATGACTCAATAAGTCTTGTACTTATAAAATACATAAAATTATGGTATTTCACTCTTCCCCAAAAATTAAAATATTTTAGAAAAATAAAAAAATAACTCTAACCATTTTTGACATTTAAAATTAAAAAATGAACTCCATTTAATGAAAAAATTCCAAAAATGTGAAATTTAATTTTTAAATAAAACCATCATTTATTCAAAATATGAAGAATTTAAAATTATAGCTGATTTTACGACACATTAAAAAGTTAATTAAGGTCTCATAAAATAATCTTCTAATAATATGTAAAAATTATAAATTTATGAATCTATTTTAGGAAATTAAATTTAATAAAAATAAGCATTTTAATTATAATATTGTAAATAAAATTTAATGTTTCACAAAAATACCAATACATAATTTATCATTTTCAAAAAATTTATTTACTTATTCCGAGATATTAATATACAATGTTTTCTTTTATAAGAAACAAAAAATTTTATTTACATTTTCAAATTTATTTTTAATATTAAAATCATAAATATACTACTAATATAACTAAAATGAATGTTTTATAAAAATAAGGGTTTTGTCTATTCACAAATTTTTTTTTTAAAAAATACCAAAACATTTTCCCTAATATAGTTTAAACATTCCAATTTTTAAAATGATGTTTATTTTGTTCAATAGAATTTATAAAAGTGTAAAAATGTATTTTTAATTCATGTAATTCATTAAGAGGTAGTAAAACTATGTTTAGAACAACATATCCTTTTTATGTAAAAAATAGTATTTATTGTTATCTCACGTCATTAAAAATATTTTTGAGGAATTAAAAAACAATATTTAATATATAATATTTAAATATCATTAATATATTACAAAAATATTTTTTATTTTTATTGATTAATATAAAATGTCCTTGTGGGCATCAAAATAGTTTTTATAGAAATAATCCATTTATGTTCAATTAGTTTTAATTTCTGATAAATTTGTAACCAATGAATTAATTATATAATCATGTGAAATATTTATTCTCATAATTTAATTAATATCATTAATTCCTTCTATTCCTGGAATCAAAGAGATATTTATAATAACAAAATAATAATATTTAATCAATTTTTATGCTCATATGTTATTAATAAATTTTTATAAAAGGCATACTGTAAAATCTTGTGGTGTTATATTATCCTCTACATCAAAAAATTAAATCTTCGCAATTTTAAACTGTAAATCTAAAATATATTATGATAATTTAATGTTCATTTGTGGGAAACTCATATAAAAAATATAGTTCAAAAAATATCCTATTAACAAGAGGGAAAGAGAAAAGGAAAAGTCACTACAACCTTAGGATTTCGGGTATGAAAACCTTAGGGGAAATTGATAACATTGGCATGGAAGAGGAACCTAACTATCATTTTCTGAAAGAGTATAATAAAACATGGTTATTATAACATTAACAATCACAAAACCATAACTCTATAATCAGTTTAAATTCCATTGATTTATTAGAATGAAAATTAAACATATAACCTTTCTTTTATAAAATATTTTTCATAGATTTGAGGGATTATTTTAATATGAAAATAATAATATTAGAAAATAAACATAATACATTACAATCCATGTTGTAATTATGATATCATCCTTTGGTTGTGCTTCTACATATTTTGAATTCACCACTTACACTTAGAAAATAATGTTCAAGATGAATTTTTCCCTCTTCAAGAACCATTAATGAATCACATGACTGCTAATTAAATCCTTAAATGTTTAAATGTTTAATGAAACCGATAAAGTTAGATTATGTTATTAATGAACAATAATTTCCAATGTTAAACTTTATCCATTCAACAAGTAGTTAATCTTGAGGCCCGTCTAAGACATGTCTACCCACATTTTATGATAATAAATATAGAAGGGAGGTCACTAAATTTCTAATATAAACTTAACATAACATTCCAAAAATTATGTATCTTTTATTTTCACATACAAAATATATGAATACATTTATCTCATTTAAAATTTTTTGGAAACCTGGATGGTCACATGAGTAAAATATTAGGTAGTCCTTAAATCGAAACATCTAATAATGACAACATAACATAAACCATCATACCCATAACCACCTTCCTGGTATCTATTATTATCCCATAAACATAAATTTAATATTATGTCAATATAAATCACATATTTAGGGCTATCTTTCCAAATTAATCGCTTTATAAGAAGATTAACATACCTGAAAATCACTTCTTTTGTTTACTAGTGTTATTCATCACATGGTTCAAATTACTCAATAAAAAAATACTACAGTGTAATCCTTATATAACTATTGATTCTTATAAGAAAATATCTATTTATGAAATAATATAATAAAATATTTTTTTGGAGTCAAACATAATATTAATAATCATTACTCTTCGTCTATAATAGTATAATAATCTTGAGCGAGATCTATTATCCTCTTTCAGTGTATCTTCCTTTGACACTTGAAACATTGATTTTCATAGTGTCTTATATTATTTAATTTTAAGTACTTAACATTGGGAAATTATTTCCTTTCCTTAAAATCATGACAATTATTTTTCATTTTTCTCCTTACACGATGAAAAATAATTTTCCTCCTAACCATATATCAAGGTGTTTCCTTCTACAATTATCACATATTGGAATATACTTATTATCCTTCTTCCCTTTATCTATATTTTTTTCATCATTCCTCTTCTTCTCTTGCTTCAATTTGAATCCAAAAGTCATGGGTAATTATTTTTCAATGTTGTTAGAACATTGTATTATTTCCTCATATGATGAGAATATTTGGGATATTACCTCCCTTTAAAATACTAGCCTAAACCCATCCAAGAAATGATTATTATTACACTTTAGATTATGTGGACTGATGTGGTTGAAATTACCACTCCTATGATTCATTTATAAACAATTTAAAATAATATAGTATATCACAAAATTATTAAACATAATTTATAATCCAAAAATTAGTTAAATACATAACATAAATTGAAATGCCTATGTGTAGAAAATCTCATAATCATAAACATGGTTTCTTTTAGTACATAATTACTAATAAATCCTTCATACTAGTTTTTAAGGGAAATGTGAATTATCATTAGTATGTCCCCCAGAGTATCAAACCATGGGTGGATTAAGTCCCATTTCCATGTACTAGGTCACATCGAGTCACGCTCGACACACCTTACCGAATTTGTTACCCCTAGGTACATCGGTGCTAGAACCACTTCCCATTATAGTATCCCGATGCATATTCATTCCTTTGAAGACCCACATAATCTCTACCAAAAACATTTCTAGGATGTTCTTTTATTAGTATCCTTAATGTATATTTTAGGGTGTATGTTCCCCAATATATTTTTTTTTTCAAAATCTAGTTTCTGAGGATTCTACTAAATATCCTTTAAAATGAACTGTAAATACCTTGACCTCAGTATCCCATAACCACTGACATACATAATTACATTGGTAAAAATAAAAAGTGCTTAAATCCCAAATGAACTAATAGTTTAGTAGGTTTTGAAACCAAGATACAAACATAATTTTAACATTATATGTTTAAGCGAAAAACAACATATAAAATCCATTGGAAACACCCTTAAAATCCTATATTGTCACTCTAATTCATTCATAATTCACATCATCAAATTCTGTGGAAAAATAAAACATAATAAAGTGGTTATATTAGATGCAGAATATGTGTAACAAATATTGTCGAAGCTATCATAAACAAAAATAATAATCCATGGTGAATCCCTAAAACACATACGAATAAAACATAATCATGAGCTTTTTATGGTAGGAATAAAAGACCAATAAATTATTCTATATAAATAATATCATTAAACATAATCATGGATATTGTACTAGTTGAATAATAACATTATTTTTGAATTAATAATATTATAACAAGGGGATGAATCACATCATATATCATAATCAAACTATAAAATCCCTGTCTATGAAGTATACATAAATGGGTATGGCCTTCACCGAAACCCAACCTAGTTTGTCTAATTAGACCTACCGATGGATCGAGGGCGTATAGCAGGCCCTAACCATAACTTACTAAGTCCAATGCATTAGTCAGGTGTTAAATAATGAACTTAAAAATATATCATTAAATCAACCTCTACCATACCAATTTTAAATGCTTTAATCAAAATCATTGATGAAAATACACAAATAAAATCATTGAAAATTTCTTGAGATAAATACACTATTAAATTGGAAAGAAGAGTTCTTTTTGATATTCAATGGTATTTTTCCTGATATGATATTTTTTTAAAGGTTGGGGCCAAAGCCTCATTTATTATTAAAGCAAAGCAAAGACCTCTTTAATTGGGTAGAGGGAGACCCATTACATAGCCCGAAGGCCCAGTGGGCATTTAGGCCATAACATGACCCGTAGGCCCAATTTTTTAGCCCAAATACCATTCTGTGAATAGTACTATTACAGTACCCGCGCTGCTGCAGTAATGCACAGTACCCGCTGCTGCTACAGTACTCTACTGCCGCTATAGTGACCTACCGCCGATATAGTGCCCGTTGTTGCTACAGTGCCTCCACTGTTATAGTACTGCTACAGTCCCTGCACCCAATGGGTTTTGAACCCCCATTTTTCATGTAGATTTAAGGGGTGCTTACCATTAAGCTAATTGAAGTAAAAATATGTAAATTGAGTTTTTAATAGGATTTAGAAATGGGCACTTAAATGGGGTTTAAGGGAAAATATAAAAGAATATTCAAAATGAAAAAAATCATAAGTGTTTGTATGAAACTATGATGGAAAACCAATTTTTTCATGAAAAAATAGTTATTTTATAAAAATAATGACGTCTTAAAACATGATATAGATAGTATATGAAAATGGGTAAGAAATTGTGATGTTCTCATTAATCGATTTTACAAAACAAGAATAATTAAAAAGGGAACCTTATAAAACATGTAAAATTCATAAAATAATGATGAAATGATATGTCTGTATGAGTTCATAAAATATATACATAATTTCAATAAATTATATAAAAATAATGGAGAATAACATTGTGGAAAAGAGAGTGATATCATAACCCGAATGAAAAATGGATGTTCGCGGAGAAACCCTTACAACTATAAAACAATCGTCTTTTATTCCTCATAAAATTAATGTCTATAAATTGAAACATTTAATACCATGAAGAAAAATATATTCATTATATTATACATTAAATTTCAGTATACATACCCCACATAGAAGAAATAGCAGTGAATAAGGCATATCACCCAGAAATAAAGGTGAGATGAGAAAACCCATACCTTATGTCCAAATGTGTTCTACACTTATATTATTATCTTGGATAATCATGTTAAATCCCTAAATTAGTTAATTAATAACATTATAAAAAATTTATTTTATTTATTATAATTTTATTTTGTTCATTTGTATCCATTATATCAGTTAAAAAATACAATTTTACTATTCCGGAGCATTCATTTCCTTAGTTTTCATGATCCCGTTAATTTTAAACGCTTAAAGAAGATCATTTAAAAACAATAAAAATACAAAAGTGAAATTAAATTTTATTAATTATATTAAATAGTGTTAAATGGGAATAAATTTGATTTTATTATTTTAGGTGAGAACAAATCATTATATAATACATGAGTGATAATTTTTAAGAATATTTTGGTTGTTTTTCGATCATCACGCGCTAGTAGTGTGTTATGAATTAAAATTTTCTATATAAATTTGTTAAAAAATTATATGTTTTCATACCCATATTAAATTATATTTTAACCATAAAATGGTTTTATTACCATATATTAATGTGGAATTGAAAAATTAAAACACGTTATCCATGAAAGTGGTAAATCATCACCTCATGAACAATGTTTTCATCCTCAAAATAAAAGGAAATGGAGAAGAGAATTGGGGATGGATTTTATATGGACATAATAAAATTAAATTATAAATAATATAATGGATATTTCATTCATTTTTGTAAATAGTAGGTGAGGTAAGGATAAAAATAGAAAATATATTTAAATGAAATTAAAGGAAAAAGAACGAGGTTTTTACCTCTTCAATTCATCTACTTGAGAACCTCAAGAGAGAATTTTTTTTGGGACTTTTCTTCGGTTAGAAACTGATTGATTTAGTTAATATTCTTTCTAAGATGATTTCTTAGGAATTTTACAAGATTAAATTCTTATTTGGTTTGAGTAGAATAGGTAATTATGTGTGGTATTTATAGTTGAAGAGATATGTGTTTTTTGAATATTTTATTCAATAGTTTTTTATTTCATCTCAAAAATAGGAATAGTTTCAGAATTATCACAAAATATATTTAAATAATGAAATATATTATGAAATTATGGGCTTACATTATCCATTCATCATCTATGACTCAATAATTATTCTGTTCATTAAATATAGTAAATTATCATGTTTCACTATTCACTCAAATTTCAACTATTTTATAAAAATAAAAAAACACAATCTAAACATTATTAAATTTTTATAATTAAAAAATGAACTCAATTTTTTGAAAAATTTATTAAAATTTTAATTTTTAATTTTAAATAAAATTATAAATTATTTGAAAAAATACAGACTTCAAAATTATAATTGATTTTGCAAAACATTGAATAATTAATTACAGTCTCCTAAAATTTACTTATAATGAGAAGAAGAAACAATATTAAAAAATTAATCTCTTTTATGAAAAATAAATTTGATTTTAAATTAATATATTGGTTATAATATTGTTGGTAAACATTTATATTTTACAAAAATTCCAATACTTAATTTATAATTTGTAAAACATTTATATACTTAATCTGTGATATACGTATACCATGTTCTATTTTATTAGATACCCCAACTCTAATAACACTTTCATAGGTGATGTTACAATATAAATCATAAATATAATTTTAATATAATGAAAATTACAGTTTAATAAAAATCAGTGTTTTTGACTATTCACTAAAAAATAAATATTTTTTGAAAAATACGAAAATTTCACCATAATATAATATTGAAATTCAAAATTTCAAAATAATTATTATTTATTTAATATAATATATTGAAATATCAAAATTATGTTTTAAAATAAATGCGCCATTAAATGGGGGGTAAAACTACATTTTGAAAAATAGTTTATTATGCATGAATATAGAATTATTCTTATCTTATATGCCTAAAAATAATTTTCTTGGATGTAAAAATATTTTATGGAATATATAATTTTAAATTTTCATTTATATTTGTCAAAACTATTTTTTAATTTAATTTATTAATATAAAATTTCATTGTGGTGATAAAAATATTTTTTATAAAATTGCATCCTTTATGTTCAATTGGTTTTCATTTCTAATTTGTTGGTAACCAATGAATTATTTTTACAATAATTTGTAATATATATTTTCATAATTTACTTAATCTTATTCAATCCTTACATTGCATAAAATAAGGAGATAACTATAATAACTAATTAATAATATTAGTCATTTATTAAGCTCGTATGTTATCGAAGAATTAATGAAAAATCATACACTAAAATCATGGGTTGTTACATGAGATGTATCATAAAAATAATTTATAACTGGGTAAACATCTTGTAAATTTACAACATCTATAATATTTTAATTCTCCATTTGAGGAAAACTATTATGAAAATGTCTATGAAAAAACAACTCATTATAAACACACCTAAAATGCGAGAAACCCCATCATACCCATAACTTTGTAAAAAAATTAAATATTTCCATAACTAAATATCTCATCAGATTTAATCCTATTCCAATGAATTGGAAGGTTATATTGTACCTTTCTTTTCATTATCCACACATATGTGTGCCACTTAAAAATGATCATCATCATATCATAAATATTCCATAATAAAATAATGGGTTTCTTAATGTTTTATAAAAAATTACATCACATAAACATAGGATATCATTAGATATAAAAATATTATTTTATAAAAGGAGTCATAAAAATATAATGTAGAGAGGATGATCTAAACATTACTTCATGATAGGATAACCTTAGAGGAAAAATAGAAGTGAATATAGAAATGTATTTAAATCTTTTAAGCATTGTTATAAAATATATATTGTAAAATAATTTCATTGAAAAATATTTTTGATAATAATAAGATAATAATTTTTGGTGATCCATATTATATATATTTTAAAGTAAAATATCTTTTAAGGACATAATTTTTTCAAAAATGAAAGGAAAAAAATACATTTGAGACGTTTACTCTTAAGAGAGTCTTTAATAATGATGGAAAGAAAAAGGAAAAAGGTTTTTTAAAATGATGAAATTATATTACATAAAAAAATTTATTTTCTAATTGTATATTTAATAATATATACATAAAAAATTATATTAAAAAAAATTCATAGGGTGTTAAAACTTTTTATATTTATAGGATAGAATAACCATTTGAACATTTCGTAATAACCCTATTAAAAACTGAAGACCTTAAAATGATTAGGAATACATTGTTTTATTATTAATAAAGTGATGAAAAATTATTATTGGATTTCAAAAAATTATTTTCCAGTAGATAAATTTTAACATTTGGTGGAATGTAATAAACACCGATATGAAAGAAAAATACATTAAAATAAATGTGAATTATTATTAAAAAATTGAATTTTAATGAAATGGTACATTCCAAAATGATGAATAATTTGGTTTGAATCATGATTTCTGAAAATTTAATTATACAAAACACAAAATCATCATTGTTTTTCATAAATCAATCTTAAATGATTATAACGCTAGGAAAAAATGAGAGTCAGAAAACCCCTTATATTATTTTTAACATTGGAATCCAAACCCTATGAGAGTTTTGTGATTAAAAATAACATTTAGTTTCATACACTATAATAGGATCATGAAATAAATTAATAATGAAGAATTGTTTACACTATAAAAAATGAAACATGGTGTTTAGCTTAAACATGTCAAATAATATTCAAATTTGAGACAAAGAAACCCTTAAAAATATCATAATATTTGATTTAATGGTCCTTTAGAAATTAATTCTTTTGAAAAAAATTAATCAATATAAATTCAATTTGAAATTCAATTTTATGATATCATATGCTAAAATAATTTATCTTATAAGAACGGGGTTCAACAATAACCATTACAACTCAAATAAAGGAAAATATGTTTTGGAAAACCAAATAATTGTTTCCTTACATAGTTTACCACAATATGGCCACTAATCAAACAAAAATAACTGAATTAATATCCTATTTTATATCCTTAATCATGAAAATAACTTTTTTATAATCCTTATTAGAATTTGTTTTCCTGATTACATTAATTAGTCATAGCGTATTATAACAAATGGGTGTTATAAACAATAATTATTTTGGTGTATGTCAAATAATTTTAGTATTATTACCAATCATATGGTACTAGTTTAATTATTTATATATCATTTAAGAAGCTTTAATATATAAAATATATTTATTTTAAGTCATTCATACCATTCTGTATGTGTTTTAATCACACATTGTGAAATTGGAATCGGTGTTAACATATATCAGGGATTTTACAATACTAAAAGGATTCTTTGATAATATTTTAAATAACTAAAGTAAAATTTATAGAATCAAATACCGATCAATATTTTTTAACCTTATTACAATATTATTAGTTTTTATTTTCTCATAGTTATAATAATATATTTTTATAACATAATTCCCAAAGGTGGTTAAACCAACCCAAACCTAGAAATGTATTATCTCGATTAGTGAGTATCAATAAATTGGTATTTCTTTTAAGATAATATCAATTTTGAAAAAATTATATTATTGTATAATTTTATATTATTATGAACAATAATTTATAATTTTTATATTATTTATTATAATCGTGGTTTAAAATGAAAAAAAAAATTCATTTTAAATGTGGTAGTCCAAACATACAGATGATTAATATTTCCATTCCTCAATGTGTGGGAGGGGTGAAGGTGGATATAAAAATAAAATTTCAGAATCATAATTATTTTATTAGAACAATATTTATTCATCCATTTCATCCCTTAGATATTACCTTAATGATAGTGATGACAAATTGAAGAGGGATCATTGTAGAGGCTATAATCTAGGAATATGGTAAGTAAAATTACTAAAAAATATCCTTTAAATTCATGATGAATATTCCATATCATCAAATATCTGGATAAATAATAATCAATATGATAAGGTAAAAAATTGAAAAATGTACCATTTTGGTAATGCTCTGACCCCTAAAGCTCGGAGCAGGTGCATTATTTTATTATATTGGCATAGATACAAGCTATATATCCTAAGGGACTGAACAATTTTGCTATTTTAGAAAACCATATTTCATACATTGTACATAGATTACATTGGGAAATTATACAAACAAAATAAAATAAAATCTTAGAATCCTTGAAACTCAAAAAAGGATTCCCCTTCATAAAAACGAGAAAAGAAACATAATATTGGTTAGCATAGGTGATTAGTATAGGTTAGTAAGGAAGAATTAATAATGAATCAATAATAATAATGCAACATGTCATGGTGAAAAATTTAGAACACACTCAATTTAAATAACTGGATTAGGAATAATAAATATGGAAAGGTAAATAACTCCAAAAAAAATTCATTTATTTAATAAAT